>JAITYT010000158.1:2410013-2422552 GCA_025433975.1 Liostenogaster flavolineata
GTAATCACTACAGCTGTGATTAGACAAAGCTCATATACAATAGTATAATCATACCGTATTTCCTCCGTTTGATTTTACTTTAGAAGCACACTGAACTAAATAAATCCCAAATTCTTTATTTTATAACGAAAATACAAAATGGCTTGAACGGAGAGTTCTGTGACGCATACGCTCCACGCGCTAGAGAACGTATTAACTAAAAAAAAAACACACGATATGAATTTATTTGCGTTCATACTCGCGACAATCGAACAATACGTGCAGAACAAAAATTGTACTGACTTTGATAACTAATTTTAAAAGCATATCGACCGACACCTCGCTTTGCTTGATCGCAGGCACTGACGACGAGCAGCATGAGTACCAGTACTTAGACGCTTGGGGGCCGAGGTTCGACAAACTTGCGGACATGTACGGACCGGCGGAGGAGAGCGAGTCCGAGGATTAAAGAACGAATCGATGTTGACGAATTTTCGAACGCCAAAGATGTTCCGATGATCTCGCGTGTGACGCTCGCGTCGTGCCGTAATATGGGGGACGAATCGTATGGATCACAGTGTCGATTTTCGAAAAACTTTATGCGATTCTCTCAAGTAGGAAGAACGAAGGAAATCCACCACTCTTTTTTCCTTCCTTCTTCCTTCCTTCCTTCCTTTCTACCATCTACCTATCTATTTACTTATCTACTACTTATTTACTATGTTTCTTCCTTGGTTGAATCTAGTGCGCGTTGCGATTCAGGACAGTACAGCGTCGCGCGTGTTCGTTGACGATGTCGAACGTCAATGTACGCGAAGACGCAAACATAATTGTGTACACGCGCGCATAAATAGGAACGGAACAAAAATGTGCCGCCTGCTCGTGAAACGTTCCATCGATGAGTACATGAAGCAAGAAGCAAGAGACGAAGAGGAAGATAAGAAGAGGAAATACTTCGCGGCATGTATTTTCGCGTGCACAATCGACAATTTTCATCGGGAGCTTCGAAACACCCATTGTCACGGTACGAACGTTGCAATAATTTTTTCGAGTCGTATCTAAGAAGAGGAAGAAAAAAGAAGAAGACGTGCAAGATACGTAAGATAGAGGAAAGGGAAAAAATAAAAATTCGGTATTCACGTAGATGGTGCATAAATGTAAAGATGTATTTATTATCTCCAATATGTATGGTACATTTAAAACAGAATGTGTATACGTGCGTTTAGCGTTGTCTATACGCGTCGATTTTTCTATGAATTTAGTTATTATCGGTCGTCGTGGTGCATTTATTATCGTTACTGCCTTCATTGATTGTCAGATCTTGATCGGTTCACCACCATTGCCATAGTTGTCACCGTCGCCAACGCCACCGTAATTGGCCGATCGTTCATCCTTTTTTTTATTTGTTAACACGAGCTTACGAGAAGGCACGCCGCAAATCGGTCAACGAAACAACTATCGTACGAATGTCTCGATAAAGATAAAGACGTTTTACGATCACGTTCGCTGATCGTTTTCGACGTGAATAGAAAATTGCGTCTAACGATGATACAAACGTCGGAAGGAGATTGTCTCTTATGGTTCGATGGTCGTCGTCGTCATTCTCCTCGTTATGTTGTTTAGACGGTTCTATCGTGTTTTGCCATATTAGAGGTATCGATTGTCGTTTAACAGACATCTTTATTCTATCGTCATTACTATAATTATCGTTATGATCATCTTCGCCATTATCGTGCCATTATTATTACTGTTACAATAATTATCATTGTCCTCATTATCATCATCATCATCACCATCATCATCATCACCATCACCATCATCATTATTACTATTATTACTATTATTATTATAGCTATTATTATTATTACTACTACTATTATTACTATTATTACTTATTGATATCACTGTATACATACGTATATTTCTATACTTATATAAACGTGCGTAGATACGTTTACATATATGTATATACAGATATACGTAGATGCACATAAAGAGGTGCAGTGCTGTTCGTAAATGAAAATCGAAGAAAGAGTTACCGCGCGCATGTGTAATTAGTATAATTATCACTATGATACAGGGGGTATAAATATGAATATAATATAAATATAAATACAAATATAAATATAAATATAAATATAAATATAAATACAAATACAAATATAAATAGAAATATAAATATAAAAAACAGATATAAATATATAAATATAAATATAAATATATATACATATACATATGTATATATATCTATACGTATATGTATACTATATATGTTATATGGATATATATATAGATATATATAGATATTACATATGTATATGTAAAAGTAAGACGAGTATACACGACACCTCGTACTTATAAGACGATGGCGAGAGCTATCGTACCAATGACAATTAACGTCTCGACATAGTTTTAATATTTATTTTATGTCACTTGTAAGATGAACGACAATGGAGAGACCAAGACGTTTCACACGAGTAGAAAAAAAAACACGATGAGAATAAGAATAATGGAAAAAACGAAGGAACGACGCGATGCGAGCGATAAACGCAAACAAAGAGAAAAAGGAGTAAAACAGGGGGATAGGAGGAAAAACGTACGTAAAACGAAGTAAGGTGAAAGGATCACGACATCAACCCTTGCAATACGAAAATCCAAGCAGCTGCGATCCGTGCGAGTATGGTCGTCTCGTTACGAACTTTTCACTAAGCGAATCTCGACTGATCCGTAAGATTCTCAATGGGAATATTTAATAGTCAATTCTCTGATTAGACGGAGCGCGCGGCCGTATTTCGCGCGTCACGTAATCCGTCATTCGGTCTATATCGATAAGTATACATATTATCTTGTACGTATATTGTAATAAATGAACGTCGATCGTCGCTCAGCACTCGTAAAATGATCAACGTTCCGTGCGCTCCTGCATTATTCACCTTTCGATCGATCACTTTCTTCTCGATTCAATGTGATATTTCGTTCTTCTTTCTCATCCGCGATATGTTACGACACGGAAACGCGTCCTCCATTTTTTTTTCGTGAACAACGTACGACGACTAATCGTAAATTGCGTTATGAATACACCAGCAATGACTCTACGAGATCGTGTCTTCGACATTATCTTTACCTTTCTTTTGGTAACATTACTCTGCCTCCGTCTGTTATCCCGCTGCAACACTTTTATCGGGCGTCGGAATCCGCAAAGTCAGTGACTGGTTATTCAATGTTTTACGTAAACGTGTTCTGTAAACGATGCAACGAAATCGTCCCTTCTCAACGTTCTTCGTGATATTTAATTTGTTATAAGAGGCGGTAGGGACACCCTGGAATTATCGCGTTCGAAATTATCACCCGTCAGCACGGTCAACGATTGATGTTTCATTGACGCGCCATTCAGGTGAACCTTTCTCTTCCTCCGTGTGATATTTCGATCATTGAACGAGCGAGTGCGGGAGAACTGTTTATCGTGAATTGGAGCGGGCGGGTATATAGTCGGTCGCGCGACAAATTCATCAAGCTACTGGAAATTGCGGTCGTTTTTCGAAGATTCACTCTCATTAGCATCGTACGATTCCGCAATTGTTCCACTTTGAATCGGAACAAAATTCGTATGGAGTTTCGCACGATGGTCACGTATAATTTCGCGACTGTTCGCATCGTCCATCGAAATGTCAATCTTTTCCCGTTTGTTTAGGTAATCACGATAAATCGTAACACAACGAAGTAAATACATATTCATCCTAACGATCGATTTTCCGTTGAACTTCGAGATACTTTCAACGATTTGTCAGAATCGACCTCGTATATCTCTCGGTTTTCAGAAATCATTTGCTACTTCGTCGACTTTATCGAGTTGTAGCAGACTTTCGAGCTCAACGATTTCTTCCTTTCAATAATTCAAATGCCGACGTGACGAACCAATTCGATTCCATCTCTTCGATTCGTAACGGAGTACCCATGCAACGATTTTCCAATTTTTCACGAATTCTAGGCTCCGAAGAAAAAAGCTTTTCTTTCTACCGTTAACGCCGCGAGACTTTCGAACGTAACTTCCGGTCGATCGACGGCGTAACCGTTCCCGTAAAGGGAAAACAATGAACGTAATCCAAAGAGAAGCGGTAATAATGGAAATTAGTTACTCACTCTTCGAGATGATAAGCACAAGGTGAACTCACGGCACACTCATCCTACATATCCGACAAATTTTTCTAAGCACTGCCTAATCGTGCACAAAAAAGAGACACAAGTTTTAAAGATCGAGGTACGACAGAGTCGAGCGCAAGTTAATTCAAATGTAAGAAGAAAAGAAATAAAAAACCAAAAAAAAAATAAACTAAAAGCAAATTCTATAATACGAATTAACATAGCGACCAAGAGAACCAACGTGTTTTTTTTTTTTCTTTTTTTAATTAATGCGTCTCGTCGTCCTATGTCAAGACGAAAGAAACGTTGTAATATATTACAACGAATTACATAATGTAACGCTGCCACTGAACACATCCCATTAGTACAATTACTTTATATAATAATAACAATAATAATAATAATAATAATAATAATATTACTATTGATAATAATGATGGTAATAATAATAATACTAATAATTATTATTCGCAGTATATTGGGAAACACTATTATTAACTGAATTAATATTTATTAACGATTAATTATTATATTATTGTCACTATATTATCTATACCATTTGTACTTTACATTTCAGTTTAAATGAAATAAATGCCTTCTTTTTCATAAGAAATGATAACAGAGAGGAAGACGAAAGGAAAGAAAGTGAAAGAGTGTGAGAAAGAGAGTATATAGCGATAAATGAAATATGCGTAGAAAGAGATTCGCGACTATCGGAAAGGAAAAATATGAAGCTTACGACAACAAATAGAACTTTAGTAATTACGGCACATACAATTTTTTGAGATAACGATGTTGTATAGAGCGATATAATACGCAAACATGTACACATTCCCATGCTTGCCACACACGCACGCACGCACGCACGCACGTACTCACACACACGTATTCGAATAAAATATTCAGGGTATTATATAACAAAGCCTGGTAATATTATCGGTGCGAAAATTTTATTTTGGACTTTATGTATATGCATGGTAAGTATGTAACGTACACATCGTATTTCGATTAGAAATATATTGGATTCTAAATTTTCTCGATAAAATATGATCTTTTTCGGAATACCGAAACTTCAGTAACTCTTCGAACAACTCATCTCGAATTTATCTATAATCGTTCGTGCGATTTTTACTACGATCTCTCTTTCGATTTTTACAGTTACATTTTTTTCCTTTGGGGGTTGTTGAGAATTGGTTCGTTATCTGTTGCCACAGTCTTGTTTTCAAGTTTGAAACGGAGGACATCGTACCGTTCATTCTGAAAAGAATAACGTTAAAAGATAACATATTTCTAATGAAAGTCACTGATATTCGCGCATTCGTTTCTCTACCTGTTTCCAAAGTCAATAAAGTCAACATAGCCTGTATAAAAAAGTTGTTACAACCCAAAATACTTAACGATTGCACATAGAAAAATATCACACGTATTTATCTATAATGAGAAACACACGTGAAGGAGTAGTCCACTATTCTCGTGACATACAACGTGCTCAGAAAGAAGGTAGCTGCTATACCGTAGGTCGCCACAGACATGCAGGGCATGTACGCCTTCAAAACTCGGACAACGTCTTCGTATTGTTTTAGGAGCTGTATGATGCATACATCGAATCGATTTATTTTACGCCGAAATCGATAAAGGACGATGTTACCTTTTCCATAATTTATCGTAAATAAGCGGATCGTTACGTTACGTTGCAAATAGCTTCCGGAAAAATTGTCAGCACCGTCGTGTTGATTGGCAACCAAATGAAGACTGTTGTGAATTCCAGCAAGAACGAGGTCGTCAAGAACTGCGATTAGACGAGGCATTGATTATCCTTGATAAATAATAATCAGTATTGTTGTTTACTCTATGACACGGAATATATGTTTTTCACTTTATAACCGGCTTACATTATTATCTATTTCAAGATTTTTCTAAATTACATCAGTCTGGCCGTATTCAAATTACTAATCAATTATGTCGTATCATGAATTTATAAATGTTATCAGCGATTTTTCGAGACTTTATCGATTTCTCGTTACTTTGTTATTTCATTCCTTAATTTAATGTTGCATTTCTCTTAATGAATGCACAAAGGGCGACAAAATAATATTCTGTAACCGCATTCGCTTGGAATATTTAATTACTTTCATTGGAAGACTATCGAACATTCTCTATTCGTATTTCTTTGTAAAAATGTATATCTGGTAGTCTAATAAGCTTCTCGATAATGAAAAAATAAGGTTTGATCGTCTAAAATTTAACCTCGTATATGTAGAGTATCGCGACATTTGGCTTTCGAAATGACTCAGGGAAGAGTGTGGTATTAATGACAATGACGTAGATTCCTGAAGTAAATAAAAACGTCGTAATCGATGATCCTTTTTCTTCCTCCGTCATCCCTCCGAAGATGGAAATGCCCAAGGTATGTAGTATTAGAGCCCATATCGTAGATAGTACTTTCGCCATTTCGATCGATTCTCCTCATTTCCACTTAGTGTTTTTCTATGGTTATTCTGGTGTATGAGATTTACGTCTTCATTGTTCGCGTTTTTAGCATCCGGATTACACGAAAGAACTAAAAATTCAGCTTTCCTCGTTTAATCGTTTGTTTGATGCCCAATTGACTTCTCAGATCGTGTATTGTCTTCATAAATCAGCATGCGTTTGCACCATCTAATAAATGCACAATCGATGTGTAACTAAATTTCTCAGAGCAATTTCGTGCTTTTGTTACATAAAATTTTTATTAAATCGTTGAATAATTTTACATACCCATTTATCTATTTGACCAGATAAACTAGTGTACAAGTAAATATATTACCGAGACGAGGAATTATTCTTTTAATTTGATATAAACTTTTTAATATAAATTTTCATTTATATTCGTATCACGATCGATAAAAAGCTATTGTTATATTCAAATAGATCGGCGTTATTGTTGATGCGATGGTACGAGCAACGATTTCCGTAAGCCCTTGTACGTGCGTCCATGACTTCACGAACGCGTGCTGATCTCGAGGAGGCGTTGGAAGGATACGTTGTAACCTAAAAGGGTCTCGCGTAACTTTTTCCATGTAGCATGTCAAATTTACGAGCGATGGAACGTTGATTGCGTCGTCGGTTGCAAATTATTCGAATGATACGATGCGCATGAAGGAAATACTCGGATACGCCGCGTCGATCGAAATTTTATCTCTGGTAAGATAATCGATTAGCCTCTCCACTTCGATTCGATCGAGCATGGAAACGGTGAAGAACTACGTGGCATGTATTAATCTGCATTGGATAGCTGTGGTAACAACTGGCATTTACATCCATCTGAGACAAATTTGTATCATCGGACTCTGCTTCGAGAAGAAAAACAATCCACCGTTCGACTCATCTTACGCGTCGCTGTTCTTCACAGTCTCTGTTCTTTGCTTGCTTGCCGAATACAGACTTTGGCCTAGAACGCTCAAGGAGCCGCCCGTTCAGCTTCTCTACATCTACGAAGTAAGGATCTGCCATAAATCGGTGACGTAATTGGCAATGTCGATAAAGATCACTCGTCACTTTTTTCTTCTTCCTTGGACCTTCGCTTTAGTTAAATATACTAATGTGATCGTTACGTAAAAAATTCAAACGAGTAGTCGTGCTACTGCCGTTGTAAGCTTTCTGTTTTACCGATGTATCCGTTCGTAGAAATTTGCAACCATCTCCACCTCTCTTGTCATTTCCTTTCTTCGAAATGACGAAGTGATATTTCGCTAAGTCCAAAAAGGAATGAAACTATTTTTAATCGTTTCGTTAGTTTGGGTCTATTGACTCAACCTAACATATCTCACAACAACCGTTTGACACACAGTGACAACCCCAACACAGTTCACACACAGTCAAACACAGTTGACACAGTGTGTGACACACAGTTGACAAACTGGTTGAGCTTTTAGGGTACACATTGCTAGTAGAATCTTGATACGCGTTGAGTAATTTTTTTTAATCACTCGACGATTTCAATGTATTTCCTTCGTATGTAGATGTTAGTGGCTACTTTGATTACGAACTTAACCACGCAGCTCCTTTGGGTACCGTTAATGGATTTCGTATATTGTCTGACGCAAGAATCGAGCAATTGGGTAAGACAAAGAATACGTTTGTTTTTTAAAGAAAGTGTAAATTAAGAATATTATAAGGAAGAAATAACGAGGATTTCTCATTAGCATAATATTAATCCGTTGCTCTAGTTAATCTGGCTGAATTCGACCATAGGTCTTGGTCATTATTCGATTTTAACGTCATTTGCCTCTTACATGGCCCAAGATTACGCCGCGACCCATGTTGCCTTCTGCGTATCGTTGCTCTCGTTTGTATGGATGTTGGATGCTACGGAATCTCTAGACACGATTCTAGAAATTTGGGCAAAGTAGTTTATCAGTGAAAGTCGTAAACACTACGTGAAAAACAGTAAGAATATGTCGCGCGCGAAATCTCCCTTTAATTTGATTAATTAATTCGATACATTTATATTTGCGTAATTTAAATTTTTCAATTTCCCACTGCAGAACTTCAAATTTAAAGATTGCATCGATTTTACTTTATGGATTGTCCAGAAATTCCTTTTCGTTTTTACGTATGTGCGAGTGTCTCAAATGTTAAACTTATTTTACTATTTAATAGTATAGATTAACGCTTACTTTGTGTAAAAAATTACCGAACGATATACTACGGTATACACCGAATGATATGTACTGTAACATTAGCAGAACATATCAAAATTGGTTTGCGAAATTCCTTTCTGAAAAATGTTTGATTCAAGATGCACTGTGTACTGGTAGACCAACTGAGATTGATGAAGGCAGATTAAAATTTCTGTTCCATGCTGATCGACACATAACGACTTGTGAGATTGCTGAGAAGCTAAACACATTAAAAACAGCTGTCCATGAACACTGTCCATGAATGTTTGGATATATGAAAAAGCTTGATGTTTGGAGTCCATACAACCACACATATATTTGTTCAATATAGGGGTCTTCAAACTATGGCCCGCGAGTGTATCAATGTGTTATTAAATAATAACTGAATAAAATAATATTAAATAACTAATTTAAAACAACATCTATGCATTGATTCTTTTTTATTTGGACCTCGAGTGTGTAGTCGGCCCCCAAACAGCTGTTTGATATTTAATGTGGCCCTCAGGCCAATAGAACAAAATGATCGATATGTTAGAGATCAAAGTTTATTCTTTGTAAAAAATTGCTTTTTATTTCATAGTTAAAAACTGGAAAGAATTTCCGTATAGCTCAATATATTTATCGAATACGTCATGTACTCGATTTGACGAAAGTTGAATTAATTTTAACACGTATTATTTTGTTTAATGATTCTTTCATAATTCGACTTATGGTTCATTAAAATTTATCTGGTCTAATAACAAGAAAGAAAATGTTAATAACACAATTATTTTTATCGTGAATATCATAAATAAAAAGAGCCTTTAATTGTGCGCCAATTCAATAATACAATATCGTGGCTATATAACGAAAAATTATTTTGAAATTTGCTATCTTATACTCATCAATTTCCTCGATATTTCTCTGTCCATAGGATTAAAATATTTTTTCTAGGATCATCGGAAACACACGAGTACAGTGAAAAGAGGATTTTGTTTCGGAATCTTAAAGTGACCGATTGGTTTATACATACATTTACGTCGTGCGAGCAGTGTCCGCATAATATCAGCGAGTTATAGGACAATTTGATCGTCGATACAATGTTATTTTCTGTAAGTGATGCCGCTCATGTTATGTGCATCGTAAAAAATGTATGTTCTCGTGTATTTTTGTTTTTAATATAGACTTAACCTTGTAAATTGTATTGAATTTCGATGTTTGAAATGACAGAAAAACATTCAACGTATTTCGACTCGCACTAGTCTAATTTTCTCTCATTTAGTTTTGCGTATTTCACGATGTCTGATATCTCGAGCTCATCTTTAACGATAAGGATGGCGTAAGATTTTTTATGGAGAATCGTTTCCCCTCGAATTGTATTCATCGCTTAACGCTGGAAATGCGAATGCCCATCAGTATCTCTCCTTTAATAAATAATTCATTGCACTTGGCGATAGCACTTCCTCGTATATAACTTAAGGAAACGGAAGACTGCCCTATAACAAGTATCGCTACTACGAACTCGAGGTATGAGATTTGCCCGAACATACGCTACGGTGCATAACAATAGTGCCGTCCAAGTTGTTACTTGTTTCAGAATTCAGGTTGAAAGTGCGAAAAAGTGCATTATTTTTCATATCCTTTCAATTGTTACAATTAATTTCGTCGCGCTTTTGACCTGAATTCTGAAACAGGTAAAAATTTGGACGGCGCTATAGGTATCAGTCAGCAGCGTTAGCAGTAGACGAAAGGTGATTTATTTTATTGAGCTACGATTTTTACAGACATAGAAATCCTCGATAATTCAAACATTTTAAACTATAGTTTAAATCGCGTAAATCATTTTAACAAGTAGACATCGAATAATATTTAATCTCTATGCTTTTATAACAAAAGAAGCTTTTGGAGATGACGACGAAGAAAGTACAATTGTCGAACTTTTATTAAATCGATTAATTGAATATACCGATCTATTCCTTATCTTTTCTGCGGATGTCGTGACCTGTTGCCAAAGAAAGGTAATTGTCGTTTGCAATGAAAGGAAGACGAACGTTTTACGAAGGGATAATTTCCTGGTGTTTCATGCTTCGATGACGCTTTTAAGGAAATCTATCGAAGTATACAGAACCCGCAGAATACTGGTTGACCTATTTTCTGGCCGATGCTCTTTAGTTTCAAATATCAAAAGGTATGTCCTTCCAAAAGTGCACGTATTTCATCATGGAATCACCTTTAATCCTCTATCCTGTAGATTATTAAATATTGAATGAAAGAGACCGGAAATCGATGAATTTCGGTCCTCAAATTTGTCATTTTCCAAATTTTTGTGGCAGATTAAGCAGAAGATTAAGAAAGAATGATAACGTTTTCACAAAAATGATTAAAAGCGAATGGATTGATTTCTTGATTTTATAGGAACTCCCTACTTGTTAAGTACGCGACTTCGTGTAAAAATCGCGAGAAAATCACAACACGGAACGATGTCCGACACGTAGTCGTCCTGACGATTATACTGGATGAAGGTAACCATGACAACGGCACATTTCATCCGGAGAGAGAAAAAAGCACGACCATTTCACGAGAGGCGAAAAGTCGGTACGATAAAGGATAGGAAGGAACGAAAGCGCCAAGACGTGGACGATTGAGTAAAAGTCAGGTAGTAATTCAAAAGAAAAATTTATCCTCTCGTCCGTCGATCGTTCGACTAACTTCTCGACCCTTCTTTCCTTCCGCGCTTCCCTTCGACAACGAGAAGCACGATTTCGCTCTCTGTTTCCCTCCGCGTTTTCCTCTCCTTTCTTTACCGTTTCCACTTCACCCTCTTACGGTCTCCTTTATTTTCTCCTTCTTCCTTTCTTTCACGAACACCCTACTATATACTTATACGTTCTCCATCTTCGCAATCTCCTAGAATTACCTTCTTAGCTCCATCCACTTTCCAGGAGAATCAACGTTTCCCCAGGGTGATTAATTCAATGGTCGGGACGAAAAGAAACGATCTTCTTTGTCTTGCACGCTGGTAAATATGCCTTAGTATAGATTCAATGATGAGACATTTTTTACCGATATTCAAAATTACTTATAGATATATCGAAATCCCTGTTTTTTACCTTTCTTCTATCTTTTCGAGTTTTGCCTTCAGTGATAGTTAATTGTTACATCAAAGAAAGAGAGCATATTTCATATAAATATTACGAGAAGTAAAAGAAAATACAAATAGGAAAATGCATGAATTTATTGTGCATTAATACCCTTTTTTCGTATCTGCGATCGACTCTATATGTATGCAAAGCGTTTCAAATTCTCAACACAATACTGCAAAGATAGATCAGTCATTAACGCCTCCAGGTTCAACTTGTTGCTCGCTTTTCGTTAGTCTTTGAGAATAAAGTTTTCAAATATATTGGAACACGTATATGTTCTTTTGGACTAACTTCCATGGAATGGGGAGAAGGAAGGAAACGAGACGGTATTGCTCGAGTTTACCTTGCAATTACTCCATCTTCAGACATGACATCTGATGCTTACGTCTAATTTAGAATTATCTGGTTGCGAATTCTTTTTTTTTTAATTCTATTTTTTATATACGTATATCGTATATTCCAACGTGTCTCGGTAGTTCAATATAATCTACAGTCAACTAGTAGTCAACAGTTCTATAACGCAATTAATTCATATCGCGAATTATTAGGTTGGGGAAAAAGTATTGCGCGTTTTAGCAGTAAATTTCACACAACATTTTTCTTACGTTTGAATGAACTTTATCGAACCAAGTATGTT
>JAITYT010000158.1:2427681-2447646 GCA_025433975.1 Liostenogaster flavolineata
ATCGGGGTGCTGCCTCGTCGTTTTCTCACTCTCGAACGTATATGTATTTTTCGTTCCTTCTCTCTCTCTCTCTTTCTCGTTTGCTCGCTCACTGGCTCCTTCTATCACGCGCTTTTCTCATCTCTTTTTATCGTTAGCTCCTTCTTGCCGTGACCAACATGTTCTACCTCCTGCTACGTTTCGCAAGACTATGCTGAATATTTGCTATGTAATGTCAGCAGCAACATCGAGATTTAATTTCCATCATGGCATCTGATACTTACGTCTCGATAAAAGAAATTAATCTCACGAATTCGATTTTGTTGTACAGAAATTTGTGTGCGAAATGTTACGCGGGCCCTTTGTAAAATCTAACGGTGTAAAGGATAATTATATCGTTTAGTAAAAGTTCTTTTATTCTAGGAAAATATATTAGGTTGTTCGGAAAGTCATTTCGTTTTTTTAAACTAATAAAACTTTTTTTTGTTTTTTTTTGTTTTTCTATCTTGTTTTTATAAAAAAGTGTTAGGAAAAAATGAAATTACTTTTCGAACGACCTAATAGGTCATCTCATAAATGATGCGATTTTTTCAATTGCATGAATTAAAAGTTGGTGGAGGAGGAGGGGGAGGGGAGAGAGTAAGGCGAGAGTAGGGATAAAATACAATCTCTTTCTAAAATACCGTCTCTCAATTTACGTTTTTTTAAACGAACAAAACCTTTTTTTTGTCTTTTTTTGTTTTTCTATCTTGTTTTTATAAAAAAAGTGTTAGGAAAAAATGGAATTACTTTCCGAACGACCTAATAGGTCATCTCATAAATGATGCGATTTTTGCAATTGCATGAATTAAAAGTTGGCGGAGGAGGACGGGGAGGGGAGAGAGTAAGGCGAGAGTAGGGATAAAATACAATCTCTCTCTAAAATACCGTTTCTCAATTTACGCGGATTCGCTTCTTACATTGTATATTCAGCGATGAAGAAATTCGGCGAACAGAGGATCTGCGGTATTATAATATTACAATATACATACCACATCAATAAGAACCCGCAAATTTAATCAGTGTGCACTAGATAACGATTTTCCGCACTAATGTAGTTGTATCCTTATTACATACAGCATTGACGCGTTTCAACATCATTGAATAAATCACTGTATACACTTGTTACTTTTAGAACTTCTAGGAAAATATATTTTCTGACCGTGTATAGAAAGTACCACGTAATGCACCGCGTAAAAAAGTGACGTGTAAATCAAGGGAGAGGTATATCTATATCAACTTGTTATAAAGTGAGGTAGTAAATTTACTTTGTTCTTATTCTTAGTGTATGTTTTGAAGAGTACATTATTATCAGAAAGATTTATAAAAACCGCATTATATATGAGAGGACCCAGTATTTATAATAAGTGAATGTAAACGATTTCTTCGTGAGGCAATGTCGATATTGTCTTCGATAATCACTAAGAAAAAGACTTTTGGGAACTATTATCTTATTTCTTATGTATTATTCTAAAGTTTCTCTAAATTTTCTACATGTGAAATTCTTAGAATTTATAATTATTTGAAACGCGGACGACGATTTTTGCTTGATGGTTGAGCAAATGTCCCATGCAAAATCATGAACTATACGCGCGTTTGATCGCCTATTGTACAAGAGCAATTCACTCGTGATGTCCTTCAATCTAAAAAAACGAGCCTCTCGTATCTATAAACATTCACCCGTACACACACTTCGCGTTTATATTTACAATATATTTTCACGTTTCATTGATATTGATATGAATTTTAAATGCGCGTAAGTTGCATAGTGTTATGAAAGCATATGTCTGAGCAAATAAGAATATTTTACGTGTTTCGAAAATAATCACGATTTTTCTAGCGCCATGACAGTCTACTGACTGTAAATTTTGTAATTTGTAATTTTTACTTATTTTCAATACATCGATTTAATCGATTCACTAATAAAACTATTAACTTTAGGCAATTGGGATCTACAATAAAGATAAAATATCGTTTCTCGATCTACCGCCGTAATATCGATGAATTTAAATACGGAGATAAGCAGACCGGGTGAAAACTAAATGATTAGGTCGGTGTTTAAGTTCGTCGATTAATTGTGGAGGCTATTGAACTGTTAAAAGTAATCGATCTTCCATAGAACGAAGTAATGAAAGTAACTCTCGGAAAAAATACTTTCCGAATTACATGATGGCAACGTTAGTCGTTGTTCTTTATTTTTAATATTTATTGACGATACTGTACTCTTGGGATTTTCAAACTTTACATCAGGACTGCTTAATACGTTGATCAAGGTTGCCGCATTAAGTAAAAGTGTGTCAAGATTTTTCGATGACGGAAAGTGTTTTAATATTTTTAGTGCAACGGGCCGACTTATCGGCTTTTCGGACGAAAAATGCTCACACGTAGATTATAGTTAAAAATTGCATCGGCTAATGCAGAAAAGACGCGTGAATAAGGCGTAATCTATGTTTTCTTGTACATTCATAAAAGTCATGAAAAATAAAGGGAGCTGTTAATCGGCAGATTATGAAAACTTTTGTTATAGATGGATAGATAAATAGTTTTATTAATGAATTCTCCCAAGGGTTACAATATTTTGTTATAAAATCCTTATTCTCTCTTATCTTTATTCCTTATATCTAGCCTTATTTCTAATTTTTATGCTACTCCTTTTTCCATCCGGCGGTTTCCACTTCCTTTTTCTTACTTTTCCATACACTCCGATTTTTCCATTTCCCCCACACTTTCTTTCTCTTCTCTCTTTTCACCATTTCACCATCCACTGCTCTTCCTCTCCCTCCCAACTGCTTCGCCCTATTCCTTTACCTTTCGCCCTCCCCTCACCTCCCCACCGCATCTCTCTTATACGTCCTAAAGCTCTTGTTGTATTTCAACATTAAATTTCTTGCATTTTATTTACATAGCTTTGTTTTATTTCACGCAGAAATTACTGATCACGAGACACACGATGGATCCCGATAGCTTCAAAAACTTCGCCGCGAAGATGGCGGAGTACATTACCAATTATCTAGAGAATATCAGGGACAGGTTGGTATCGAAGGCAGACATTGCACCACATTATCCTTGCTTATCAGTTTTCGTTAATCTACAAGTTATGCTTGCATACTTATCACGCTATATGTAGATCGGTGGATTATACATCGATCTAGGAAGGCGCGTCGATTCGAACGCAGCGATACGATCTTAATGAAACGAAGTCAAGGTTTTCGAGAGGAGTAAATGTATTGTAAAGGTGGTTTCGTAACAATATCCGTATGCTTTAAAAAAGTATTTAAGAATCAAACGATGCTACATTCTTAAATTATTCTATATATTTTTATATATTATATATAAAACAAAAGTTGATTTATATATTATAGTACACGTATTAGGCTGATGCGAAAGTTCGTTTCGTTTTCGCCGTCAGATTTTTGTCAAGAATTTATGAACATTTTTTATCAAACATTTTTTGACCAAAGCCTAGCGCCAAAGACGAAATAAACCTTTGGATCAACTTAATATATTGGCTTATCCTGTAAATGATGCGGTTCTTATATTTATTGAAAGTTCTTCATTATCTTGGTCTGGCCTCTGACACAAGGCTACCAAGCGACGACGCGGTAAACTTACCAGAAAGGTAGAGAGCAAACGAAAATATCAACGAATCGAAATCCCCACCTATCTTCATACCAACAGCTCAATAAATGATCTTTCAATGACATTAATCCCTCAATGACGAGTGACGTAGTGAGTACGTCAGGCCCAGACCTCACATGTTGTTGAGCGACGTAGCAACGTCCCAGCGACCAACTGCATAATTAAATTTTTGAATCCATTATATCGATCGATCGAACATTAATCGTTTTAGGAGGGTTCTGCCTGTCGTGGAACCAGGTTACATGAAACCGCTTTTGCCCTCGGAGGCACCTCAGACTCCGGAGAAATGGGAGGACATTATGAGTGACATCGAGAGAGTAATCATGCCAGGAGTGAGTATTGTTTTTCGATAAAATATAAAATAAAGATCTAAAAAATTACGGATCGATATTTTCAACAACATTTACGGAATAATCTATGCATAGATCAAACTTAAAAGTATTTTTTTAATTTTTTAAGAATTTTACTTCTTTAAGTTTTAGATTCTTAAGATATTCTTCTGTTTTTTATGGTTAATATGATTATGGTTTTTTTTTTATATGTCTTTATATTGGTCAAAAAAATCGTTTCTTTAATGTAAATCACGATAACTCGAATAGCACGAATATTTTTCTATATCCATATATTTGACGAACAAATGTCGTGGACGTTATATATTATTGAACATTTTTTAATAAACGTCTCGTAAAAGCTCTTGTTATGATTATTAATGCGCATAATCATAAAGGGAAAAAAGGTTTTTTTTTAAATGTATCTACAGAACATTTGAACAAATCTTCGCGTGATTTAGTCAAATTACAAAAAAAAGGGAAAAACTTCTATTTCATTCTAGTTATACTTTCGCTTAAAATGGATAACGGATAATGAATAAAAAGGGTAACGCTTCGTTAAAATGCCATAGATTCATGGATTTATAAAAAATTAAAATCCAAATTTGATATTCATATGGACGAACACTATAATACTTATTCAAACGTTATTTTGTATGTAGATACTACAAAGTAACCAAATAATCGATAATTACTTACAAGAACAATTAAATGCGAGCAATAATCGTAAAACCGTCAAAGCATTAATCGAAGGACATTGATTTGCAGGTTACTCATTGGCATAGCCCGAAATTTCATGCTTATTTTCCGACCGCTCAGTCATATCCAGCTATTGTCGCTGATATGTTGAGTGGTGCTATCGCTTGCATCGGATTTACTTGGGTGAGTTATCTAATTATTCGAACGAAAGATATTATTTTAGACGAAATATTAATTTACATAGACGACACAACATTTTTAACGATCGGCAATCATTTCGCATTGACATCACAGAGACGCAAAATCGATTAAAATTATAACTTTGTTTTCACGGGCATGTTTCTAATTTTTATATATAAGTCGAGACATTATGTGTTCGGAAAGTAATTTCGTTTTTTCTTTTTATGAAAATGGCATTTCAAATGATCATGAACGGTCGAACTCGATAAATTAATGTTGGAAAAAAACGGAATTACTTTACGAACAATCTAATAATTTAACGTAACATAAGACAGCTCTTATCACTTAATTATTTTTTTCATTAAAAATAAGAAAAGAAGACAAATAAATGCAACGTGATTTATAGAAAATGGAACGTCTGCGTTTATGTTATTTTGTCAAATTTTGTTATAACTACTATCACGATCGTTATACCCGATGGATATTTCATTTTCATTTGCAGATAGCGAGTCCCGCTTGCACAGAGCTCGAAGTGATAATGCTGGACTGGTTAGGAAAAATGTTAGATTTGCCGAAAGAATTTCTCGCTTCCAGTGGCGGTAAAGGCGGTGGCGTCATACAGGTAAGACACGCTCGAGTAGATTTTCAATTAATTTTTTAAATTTCCATCCCTCTTAACTTTGTTATCTCCAACGATATTTCTTCGTAGAAATTCAATATTGGATTCTTTTTACAAAAAATATAATTTTCGAATAGATTACTCTCTTGCGATCATCCAATTAAAACGTACATCGTGTTCACATAATCACATTTCACGGGCGTACTGCAACTCACCGAGTCGTTAAATTCGCAATATCGAACGAGGTTGATCGCGTTTGACTAATAACGCCTTTCATACTGTAGGGAACTGCAAGCGAGGCAACATTAGTCGCCCTTCTCGGTGCCAAAGCGAAGAAAATTAAGGAAATGAAGGTTCTACACCCAGAATGGACAGAACATCAGATTACAGAGAAACTGGTTGCTTATAGTTCCTGTAAGTTTACTCTTCCATCAATTCGTACAGAAATACACTGATGGGTATTCGAAGGCGTCAATTAAAATTCGAAACTCCACGTCGATCTTTACGGTTCTTTTACAACAAGTAAAATCTCCAACATTCTTTACAAGCGCCTCGATTAGCAAAATCGAGATTTGGTGTATGTCGTGACAATAGAATATGGATTTACCCTCGAATCCCAATGGCGATGAATTTAAAAAAAAAAATCATGACAGCACAATAAACGAATGAAAAAAGATAAAGGATAAAAGCGTGTCGTGCTGAAAAAACAATAATTCGACGAAGTCGACATAAAGAGGTTCGTGGGTGGCTGGTGTGCGCGGGGCAAGCTCCCGACAGGACATGGTCGTGAGGTATGAGGGGCGAAGAGCTTAGAGAGAGGAGTGAAGGGCGGGAGGGTGTTGAAGTACTTCATCAAGCTGCACTTTATCACCATGGCAACGCGTAATAACCACTCGAAATACACCATCGTAGCTCCTGCCCGCATCTATGCGTTCCAACAGCCATAACTCATACACTAACAGAAATGGTCCATTCCTTTTAAATCGCCACCTTACATCACGAATCCGTAATGAGGCGTCGTTGAACGAAATTCTTTTTCATTCTGCTCGTTCAATAGAAAATAAATATAATTACCAATGAACTTCGTTCGAGTGACTGCTAAGAAGGCGTGATTCCACATTTATGTCGATTCTTCGTTAGCTGACATCTAATCAAATAATGCCCTTCCCGCGGCATTTGTTCTTTACTTCTCAGTCATGAGTCTAAAGTGTTAAGAAATACCTTTGTTCTTAATTTTTAAAAGAGGCGATGTTATTTTTCAGAACGTTGTTCGATTTAGTGAAGCATACAAAAATTGTGGATTTTATAATGGATATTATCGCGAATTGGACATTTCTCCAAGTCCATCTTGAAAGGATTAGAATGCTGAAAAAACGATTTTTATTTCGTTTTATTTCTCGAAAGCGTTATCATCCCTCTTCAAAATTCTGATTGGTTTAGTTGGTCCTTTAAGTTTGATTTTAAATGTATTTTTCTTCCATTTGCGGTTTTCGTTGCTTTATTTCGACAAACGCATATTTCGGGCCTTTATGAATGTTTCCCTTGTAAAAGAAAAGCGACGAATATGAAGGAATAATTCGATTCGACGAATATCCGCTTCGTCCATCGTATCGCAAAATATCATTAATCGTTATACTTGCATTTAGGTCAAGCGCACAGTTCGGCCGAACGCGCAGGACTCCTAGGAGGTGTGCAGTTCCATCAGTTACAGGTGGACGCAAAGTACAAACTTCGAGGCGAAACACTAGCAGAAGCAATTCGTAAAGACAAGGAGCAGGGATTAATTCCGTTTTATGTAAATATGGAAATAGGAGAACTTATTTGAAATTAAAAAAAAAATCTTGTTCGATATATTTGAATTAATCTCAAATAGAATATCATGGTTCAAACGCGTGAATATGAATATTATAATCGTTATAATCTAGAATCTCGAATATCGATACGCTTCTTTTCGTGGTGCAGGTTGTGGCAACTTTAGGAACAACGTGTTCGTGTGCATTCGATCGCCTCGACGAATTGGGACTGGTAACTAATCGTGAGAATGTTTGGTTACACGTGGATGCTGCTTATGCCGGTGTGTAAATATTTTTCTGCATTTTCTCGTTTTATATACTTTTTCTTTGCCTTCTTATTATCAAGGTTATCTTCGTTGCTAAAATCGAAACATTTGCGTAGTGAATACAAACACGAAAATTTTTTGCTCGTAATATTTCTGAATCGTTCACGCGTTAAACACAATACGTGATTACCTCTTTTGTCCAGGCTCTGCGTTTATTTGTCCGGAATTTCGATATCTGATGAAAGGTATCGAGAAAGCAGACTCTTTCAATTTCAATCCGCACAAGTGGATGCTCGTTAATTTTGATTGTTCAGCAATGTGGTTAAAGGACCCGAAGTACATGATCAGTGCGTTCAACGTTGATCCGTTGTATCTGAAGCACGAAATGCAAGGTTCCGCCCCGGACTACAGGGTAAAATTATTATACATTTTCCTGATTCGTGTTTGAATGACAAATAATTATATACTATTATTGCTAAAATTTTGAGCGATCAAAAATTTCGATTTTAATTGTATTCTGTCCATTTTCTACAGCATTGGCAAATTCCACTTGGCCGTAGATTCAGAGCTTTGAAGCTTTGGTTCGTCCTGAGACTTTACGGTATTGAAAATATTCAACAATTCATACGGTCACACGTTGCTCAAGCTCACGAATTTGAGGCTCTTGTTTTATCCGATTCTCGCTTCGAGATTGTGGCTGAAGTCATCCTGGGATTGATTTGTTTCAGGCTGAAGGTATGTTTCTCTATCTTTACAGATCATTTTTATAGAAAAAATGAAATCGTCGCGAATTCCAATCGCTATTATGTTGCAAACCGTTCAAAATTATATCCAGTTAAAAATAAAATACAAGTAAAATAATATAATTATATCTATTGAATGTTCGTAACAATTATAACAATCTTGATATGAACGTTTATACGTTAATTAATATTCCGTTAATGACACAATCTTACAAACGTCGTAGGGATCGAACGATATGAACGAAGCGCTGCTCAAGAGAATCAACGCCTCCGGAAATATTCATCTCGTCCCGTCCAAAATAAAGGATGTGTACTTCTTACGATTAGCTATATGTTCGCGATTTAGCGAGAGCAAAGACATACAGAACTCCTGGAAAGAGATCAAGCTCAGAGCAAACGAAATCCTCGAGGAGCAATCGGTTTCTAAGTGATGGCGCGCTCAAATAGCACGCGGTTGCAGATCTCTGGCACCAGCGAATTGCAATCAATCCTAATTCAAGTAGTAGTAAGTAGTAGTAACTTAGTAGTAGTATTTATTTATCTCTGCTCCCCTAAGAGTTGCAGGCATCCTTCACATATTTATATGTTTTTACATACTTACAAATTTACGTATTTTTCTTCTCTCATCTTCCTTTGCAATTCCTTTCTTAATCCTAGACCTTACCCTAACTTATCTCCTATCTTAATCTATGCCATTAACCTAAAACAGAGAAAGCAGTTCCTTGTACCTCACACTCAGCCACTCATTTCATCAATCCTCCCACTCTTCTTATTTTATCTTAGTTTACTTTATGTTATACGTACGTCGGGTTCCGCTACCTTCTACTTACTCATCTATCCCACCCCAGTCGCTATCTACTCTCCCTTCTACCCCTTCTTCACCCTCCTATCTCCTCCACCATCATCAGTCACTTTTTTCCCTCCCCTTCGCATCTCACCCAAACATGCTCTTATGACTCCGTTTCTCGAAAGTCTCATCGCACGATCTCATTTACACAAAAATCTTTAAAGATAAACATATTCATCGATATTTTAAGTATTTCTCTTATCGAAAAAAAAGATCATTTTTCGAAAGTGGTAACTCGTATAAAGTGATACTATTAACGAGTTTATAACTATAGTATTATCTGGGTGTGTCGGTTGGGCCGGAGCATAGGCGAACGTTGATTGTCATGATTAATATGAGTAGAATCGTATTAGTGCGGATTGACGTTAGTGTGTTGTTAGAGGATCTGTATCTTCGCTAGTGAGCATCTTCGTGTATCACGTTTTGCTGTTTTACGATATTTGGAAGCGGGCGAATCTTTAGTATTAGTTGTACTAATTGTGAAGAGATTTTCTTTTTCTCATTATATAGTCATTATGGATATTGATTACTATAATAATAGCTACTGATAATATATTTTGAAAGATTTTTATAGTTTGTTGCATTATCAAAAATATTAATATATAGTTGTTTTTCCTGAAAGAGTTATAGAATGATTAGACGGATCCTGTTATATTAGATAACGTTTATATCGTGTGCGTACGCATAACATGCATTTTACATCATTTTGATAGCTTTCAAGTACTATAAACAAATATTTATAGAAACGTTTCACTTAAGTATCGCGATTCGTTCTTCGAATTGTTTCAATTTAATGTTTTGATCTCTTTATATTTGTTCACTATATCTAAAGAATGACAATAGTTAGTCTCTAAAAGAAGTATAGGTGCAAGAATTGCTTATTTATAATGACGTGTAACGTTATATTTTTTATATTTTTTCCTCTTACTAAAGAGGAGAAGACTGAACATAATGAATACTGCACACACATGCTTCATGGTGGATGAATCGTCCAATAGAATTTTTCAAACCGTATCTTACTAAAAAGGTTAAGAACATTTTGAAATATTAAAAAGAGAAAAGAGAGTTTGAAGTTTCCACCGAATACAATGGAGAACAAAAATACCTTCAAAAGTATTGAATCAGGAGTAATTTTGATCGCACGGCTTTAAATATTATCCGATATCAAACATTCTATATTGAGCGTATTTATTTAGATGCTGTAATAACTGGCAATTAACTAGTTAGTTATATATATATATGTATAAAGTGAAAGGAGAGGAAGACAGCCTGAGGCAGAGAAAATCAATATTTATATTTTTTTGCGTCACTCGCAAATCCTCTTTGTATTTAAGTGACGTACATATAGAATGTCTTGAGATATTTTTAATAAAATGTCTCTCTTGTTAAAGTTGTAGAATTCGTAATTACGATTTATTTTTATATTACCGGTGACATTTTACATAAAAAAAAACATCTTTTAAAGAAAGAAT
Organism: Liostenogaster flavolineata; assembly: GCA_025433975.1. NCBI lineage: Eukaryota > Metazoa > Arthropoda > Insecta > Hymenoptera > Vespidae > Liostenogaster > Liostenogaster flavolineata. Next base: position 2,438,287 of record JAITYT010000158.1, read on the forward strand.
AATGAATTTTAAAAAATACACCAGTATCAATAGCAAGCAGCGATATGTGCACATTACATATTGTATATACTCCTGTATATTATTATTATTATTATTATAATTTATTATTATTATTATTTGATATTCATTATTATTTGATCCATGAAAGTTCAATAATTAGACACATTTTATGATCTATTTATACGCAAAACAACTACAAAAAAAGAAATATTTTATTTTTTGCACAGATATAAACATCAAATGGAATAGATATTTTTATAAGATAATGTTGAATTTGTTATTCACATCCTCGCAGTTAGTTTCTACATTTTTGAAATATTGTTGAACAAAACCACAAATGTAAAAAAATAAACGGATAAGGGAAGATACAATATATACGTGTAAAAATTGAATTATCGATTGCAAATAAGGATATGTGCTTAGAAAGCAATGGATTTGCAGAATTTATAACTATCGCGGACGCACATACACATACTAATATATTTTCAAAATAAATTTGTCAAGCTAATGTCAGTGATGATACACGTACATATATTTAACAATTTTTACTGTTAAACACTATACTTGTCAAAATATTAACAGGCTTTTGATATGACTCGATTCAAACATAACTATACGGTGTATAACTTAGATATTATTTCATTTATTTAAAATATTCTTAGCCGAATCACAATCTATATAATTGAATTTTCATCTCAAATCCATTTATCGTATTTTCCGTTAACACGAGTATAACATACTTATTTCTGAATTGTTAATATATTATTAGATGATAAATTTAGTTTTCATTTATTTAACAGCTTACAACCATTCAATGATAACAACCAACGTTACCATGTATATTTATGATTAAAATTGATCGTAAGATAGTGCTGCAACTAGGACAATAACATATTTAGATATAGTTTTTATAAATTTCACCGTAGCGCTAAGTTAACACTTATCACGCAATTTCAACTTACCATAGAAATTTCATATTCACACGATATAAAACCTTATGTAATATGCAATGAGGGAATGATTGTTGACATAACGTTATTTCTGTTACACAGGCGTTTGCTCTATCACTTATCTTATCTGGTGATTTTACTATCGATATTTTTTTGTACACGGGACCAAAATGAAATAGTTAGTTTATATAAATGTAATATTTATATATTTAGTTATGCACAAAAAACTGTCAACAAAAATAAATTCTATTTGCTTTTAATTCAATGACGGATACTGTCTTAATTTATGATGAGAGAGTTTGTTATAGAAAAGAATATTTCTCAAAAGTTCTCGTTATTACTATATAATGAAATAAATAAAAAATATGTTACACACAAATAAATCGTTTGTTTTTAATCTCCATTATTGTATAAAAAGATAAGTATTATTTTTTTATAAGCGAAAAAATTTATGAAATTTCAAAAGTTCGAGATTGTACAATATTAAATTGTACAGGTATTATAGCAATTTGTACTGTTCAAACTATACAACGATGAGTTTAATTTTGATTGAAATCAGATAACAATATGTATTCTGATAAGAAAATAAATATATTTGGTCAGAATCACCCGGGAGTCAATGGCATTGCGTGAAGTATGTTTATTCATCCCCATCGTGCGTAGTATCCGGACTCTTACAAAGTCCTATAGGATAGGATTCCGCGCGCGATTGCACACTATTACAATGACCGCAAGCGATCCAAATTTGCGGTTTTTTCCAATATTTCATTAAAAATTTAGTAAAGGACATTTTAACTGTACGAAATTTTTATATATTTACATTTATTTAGCAAAAGCACAAACATCTCTTGACGTAATTCTTTCACGAACAAATCTTACGTCACATTTGACTTTTTTTACATAAAACACTTAGAAGTACTCACAAGAGAATCGAATACACGGTACAACACTACGATGATGTAGCAGATACATTTTTAGGCGGGCCACCGTATTTTTTTGTAAGTTGAATTATTCGTTCGGCCTCACGAATACCGCTGAGTCTCGCACCATGAACTGTACTGTAATGTCCAGGGATAGTCGCTTCTCCAGCAAATAAGAGTATCGGAGCAATTGATTCGCCCCCACCTCAAAATGAAAAATATGTGTATTGTCCTGTATTATTATAGTTATCTGACATCTATTACCGTGCAAATATCCCTTGAAACATTTGAATTTATCTATAATAGAAACACGAACGAAAAGCCAATATACTTTATGTCTCATCACGATATGGTGTACACCAGTGATGGTGAACCTTTTTAAGAAATGAGTCGAATTTTGTTAATTATCTTTTTTAATACTAACTCGTAAGTCGTGTTACGTTACGTGTTACCTGGTAGTGGACTCGCCAAATCGCACTGATGACCAACAGTGCTATCCATAGCCATGTAGCTGTAAGCTCCAACGAAGTGTTGATCGGAACACCATTTACTCCTGAGAAGATTCGTTGGATATGGCAAGGTAGAATCGCCAGTAAATTGCCGAAGAACTCGCGTTATTGACTCCACAACTTCCTCGTCGGAGCAAATTTCCATTTCAGCTGCTTCTCGACCGCAAACCCAAGCGCACATTACGTGTTGAGAATTCGGTATTTCCTCGATGTAAGGCACGCCTAAATTCAGAGACACTTTCGAATTAATTCTTGCATCGACGAATAATTATAAAAAAAAATAAAGGAGAACAGAATCATTTCGAACGCTTCACCCAAACACGCGTTTCAACATTCTCTTTGCGCGATCGCACCATTTACCTTTCACCCAGTCGGATCTATCGGCTAATTCATCCGCGGCCCATGCTAGCCGGATGCAACCTTCCTGCCAGACCCAAAAGGGCCTAGCGTACTCCAAGAAAATTTTGTTAACGTATCCGTAACCGAGCTTGCATATTGCCTCGACTTTCTCAGCCGGTAAACAAGGGGAGAAAAGTTTATCGTGTTGGTGCTTTAACACGCCGAGAGATACGGTTATGATGACATAATCCGCGGGAAATTCATCGCCGTCACAGCATTTGACAACGGCGCGTGGACACGTGTCGCTTGTGGCGCTCCATCTGATGCAGCTTACGGCTTTGCGATACCTACGGAGATAAGGAGATCAGCAAAGTTTCGATTTAAATCTCCTTCAGCCTCAATATTATCAATTGTTAGCCTACGATCATCGGAGGGTAAATTAATGAAAACAAAACTTATCGTTAATAACTTATTGCACGTACGAAAACGATTATTTCATGATGATTATTAATTTATACGTACAAACTTGTACGTATATGACACGATTACAAATCTTATGTGCATCTCTCACTTTAAACAGGAATTCGGTAAATCTCGAAGCAATGGCGCGAGGATACCGACGTAACCAAGTGGTATCCTCACGTTACCGCCTGGAATCTCGATATAACTTCCAAACTGATCAGCCGAGACTAGAGAGAGATCATTTCCGCAGCGGCATCTGACGCAATTCACCATACCATACATGACTCGTGCCGCATCGTATCTAAAATCAAAATGACAAAGAGTTGATGTTATCCAAGATTATTCGTACTTGCGAATTCACTTTTTTTCTTGCGCGATGAGAAATACTTAGGATTAAGATCAACTAAATTTCAAGATTTCACGTGTAAAAGAAATTTCTACCGTTTTGTAACTTCTTTATAATGACAAAACTTCTTTCGTTTAACAAGCTATGTTAATTCGCGTCTTTCACTTGGTAATTTAAGAAGTCATCCTTCAAAATTAATTAAGCATATGGAACAATGTTTTCAAGAGAAACTAATCAGTTAACAGGTTAATATGCGCGCTGAATCTTTACGGAAATAAAAGGAAGAAAAGTTGACGATAAATTCTTTTACCGTCCTTCATCAACAGCACGAGCGATTTACATCACTACGAGTACAGCACGAGTACAAGTAACAGCAAACGAGTTTGCTGGTTGTTCGGGGGCTGGGTAACTGTACCGTTGCTCTTCCGGGAAATTGTGTAGCTCCTGCTGAATTCTGACAGCCATGAAATTCAGCAACGTACCGTGGGCACGGCCGGAACCTAGGGAAAAGAGCGTCGCCGCTTGCTGCTCGATTTGTCGAAACGAGTGATACGCCATAATGCCGACAGGGAGGTCGATCGCACGGCCATCGCTTGTACAGAATAAACCGCGACTTGGGTCTGCTCTACAGAGCGGCTGTTTTAACAGTCCTTCTTGCGCTGCCAATGTAAAAATTGGATTCGCGATACATCCTCCTTCGATCCAGGTCGCACCCATTTCGGCCACGATATCACCTAACCAGCAGGAATGAATTCGACCACCTGGCCTGAAATGACCCTATGTTCAATAGCCAGATACGATAAAAGTTGTACTCTTACTGTTACACGAAAATTTTTCAGTGGACGATTTGTAATTGCATCGTTTAAATTTTACACCTGTCTGTAGCCTCGAGTATTGTAAAGTTTTGAAGTCCGCATTGAACTAAACGATGAGCAGCCGATAACCCGGCCATTCCTGCTCCCACGATTACTATTGTTGGTTCCGGTTTGCTAGGATCCAACATACACTGGTCGAATTGGCAAGACTCAAATTTCTTTGCACTCGAACATAATGGTATCTCCTTCTTTCCACTATTTCCTTTGTCGCACGAAAATTTCCTAGGATGTTCGACAATTTTTGACATTGAGAGACTACACGCGATGCGTGCGCAGTATGTATCGATAATGAATCATGAGTGTATTGTAAGACTAATTCAAAATAATTGATCGCATTTCTTCCGTAATGATGAAGCAATATTATTAACATTGTCAAAAATGCATTTACAAACAGTGACAAGTAGAAGTTAAAAATACATCGAAAGATCATTCCAACCTTACTTTTCGTGCGATATAAGCAGCTTCGCAGCTTCTAAGGTAGAACAACTGTCATCGTGTGACATTATATCGAAGGAATATTGTTGCAAAATCTGACGTTGCAGTAGATATAATTAATAAAAAAGTTTAGTGAATGCACGCGTAGACATAAAAACTGTCACACACATTGTCTACATTTCTATAGTAAGGAAGTAATATCGAAAACCAACCTTACAATATATCGTTGTAACCTTCCAAGTGGAAGCTTGGTCTTTGTTAAGTGCATTTCATTCAATGTAAATCACTCTATCGGATAAATTTGACATGAAAATGTGTGTGCTTAACCCTAAATGGCATAAAGTGCTGTAACCAGAGGCCCCCTCATTGGCATACGTTGCTATGAGAAAATTATTGTATGCATAAACAAAAAAAATCGATTCTTTTGATTGTTTACCAGTCGAGTTTACCACATATTGTATAATAATTTCTTCATTTTCAAAAGATTTACAATTAATAAAACTTAATGTACAAAAGTACTTTGTTTCGATTACATCGACTAATTTGTCACTTTAAATATTATATTACAACAATATTAAAATATTAATATTTATTATATAACATCGTAAAGATCACAACATCAAAATATCGTAAGAAAAAAAAGTCTTATCAGATATTAATCATATGTTTTGCATGACAATAACTTGAAGAGATATTTAAGTGTCCTTATTTAAATGGAACTTGTATAGTATTCTTTTTATACCAATTTAAATTTCGAATCGACATTAACAATGGCACAGATAAATAAATATTGCATAGTTTAATCATTTCAGTTAATTAATAATGAATACATTCTACTTTATCATCCGTAATTACAGTCTTTTATCGATTATAATAAACATTTATTCATTAAACGCTACTCTCAACACGGAAAAACACGAAAAGGAGCCTCTTACTATCGCCATAAAACTTTCTATGTTTACGGTAAATAACTTTCCTGCTGTAAGGCGAAAAGGATCGTTCGCCTTCATCATGACAAATACCAAATTCCTACTAACTTTCGGTGGTAAATCATACCACTGACACTCGTAGGTAGCCTCACAAATTCCTTGAGATAATCTAGATAAATTATCTCCCGCGTAACTGTATATAAAAATTTGTATTAATACGACGATACCGACAAACCAGCATTTGGTCACTAACACAGGATCGATGCTCTTCAGTATGTAAAGAATCTGCACACCTAAAAGAGAAACGATGATACTTATTGTTAGACAATATATTTTCCGATGAAATGTATGAACTTACCGACCAAACACAAATGTGCAGCTTTAATTACCACGAGAACCAATATTACAACATCATAAGTATCGCGTAACCGTTGAGTTAATACGAAAACACGACGATGTCGGTCGATCAGTTCTTTGATCCTAATCTCGCAAGTCGCACGTTCGTCTTGTTCGTGTAGACCCATCGTGCACCAAAGGCTCCTGAGAATCTCTAGTTGCCCACAGACGTGCATAACTATGCCGAAGAAGATAACGTCGTTACCAGAATCCAAGGCGACCGCGTTAACTAGCTGTAGACTTTGGAAGGCAAACAAGATCCAGTAAAACGACATCGAGAGGTCACCGAAAGCGCAATTGGTCCTGAGTGGTAGCTCCATCATACGAGTGGTAACAGCGACACTCGAATTCAACATTAATGATAAATCATTCCGAGGAATTGCGGTTGATAACACATCCAGCAATATCATCAATACGATCAATAACGCGCCGTACATCTGAACGCGACAAACGATGTTGGCGCGTCTCGCATACTTTTTCATTATTAATTTCGATGATGGTTCATCGACGGTCGACCAGTCTTCGATCGCTGAAGAGAATATCTTTATCATGTTCGAACGATGTATCCTGAGAGTGAGCATTTTCGACAAGCTAAAGATACTGCTGCCCAGCACGCCAAAACAGTCTATCGACGCGTCCGTATCACCACAATGCAGAATAGCCTCCCTGATTAGGGACAGTAACGCAGTTATCTGCATAGACATTTTATTTGATACACATCTACTAAGTAAATTTATCATACAGATGCGTGTTTTACGCAATGATAAAAAGCGTATTACATAGACATTTATTGTAGAAATTGGCAAGAAAGTACATACTTGAATTAACAAATGAAACGATAGGAAAAAATGGCCACGAGCAAAATTTTATGAGATGTATCGAAAACCATATAAATCATCGAAAAAACTCGAAATAACGGCTCAAAAATTCGATAGAGGCGATCGATCTTGAAACGAAGAAGAAACATTAATCACAAACTTACACGTTCGGTTTCGCCGAACGAAGAACTTTCCAATTTTTCAATATCTCGAACGTTACGAGAATGATTAGGTGATATTCGATTTCTCGAAAGTAAAGAATTTTTGAAAAATGAAGGATGAGTACGAAGCAATTCAAGCTAAATATTATAAAACATTACGATGGCGCGAGACAAACTGCAGAAATATGTTAACGGTTTACTGATAGCCTTTTCTTCCTCGGCTGATTGTCAATGCTCTAATCTTCACCACGTTATTGTACTGTTATTTTTTCCTCTTTGCGTCTTCGACTGCAACGACAACGTTTCACCTATCCAACAAAGGGATACCAGAGAAATGGTGCAATTTAATAAAATTACCGCAAGGAAGAATGCAACGTAGAATCGAATTCTTGAAAATATCCCGTTGCCCTGCAGCGGCCAATTGCCGGTTAGCGAGCTTATAAATTTATACGATCCGAGGGCATTTACGGCATCGGTGTTCCACACGACGTCGCTGCCAGCCATTTCTCAGACCAAATGGGGTAAATAATACTGTTGATCCTACGTCCATTCTTCTCTTTCTCGTCTCTCTATGTGTCACGAATACGCGCGAAACGCGCTCGATTCACGATAAGACGCATTTTCCTTGCTCCGCATAAAATATTATAATAATGAGCATGAGGTGGAGGAGGAGGCTAGGCACTGCGCGTGCCTTACACGAACCGAAGAACCGAGGAAAACTACATACATGAATTCCTCGTAATTTATTACAGAGTCGCTTCATAATTTTACGTGAAGACATGATCAAATATACTCGTATATGTATAGGCGCATCGGAAAGCATGAATGCGGATCGACCGTGCGTTCAAGACAAGAACATCAGTACATGCGCGTATGTCTTTCCGCGATTTCAAACGAACAGTATAATACGTTCGGTTATATTCATGATATTTAACTGCTCGAATCGTCACTATGTCACTTATGTATCTCAGAAGTCCTTCAAACGTATTATGCGGCTACGTTTATTCCTCGGGGCTAGAAGACGATTTATTCGAGTTGTTACGGGGAAAAAGCTTTACAAGACTTTTGGTAGACTGCCGGGCCATAGATTGGGGCCTCCTTATATAGTGTTCCCATCTGGATGTAGGGAGGAATTTTTATCTCTGCTTAACACGAGTGTACACGGTACGCTAGCCCTCAAAAAAGGAATGATTTTTGTATGAAATAAGTTGTCACGTCAAATCTTCTGTAAAGAAAATTATTCTCAAAGTATATATATTTTTTTGGTCGACTATTTGAATCAGTCTTGAATTTGATTATGATAACTTCAAAATTGCCTACTTTGCTACATGCTCAAAATAATATAGTTTTTTTTTTTATATATACTTACCTTTGTTTTTTTTTCTATGTATTTATTTCTGAGACGAAGGGGAAATTTTGCAGAAGAACCCTGACGGCACGTACCAATGGAGAATATTAGATTCTTACTTACAAAAATCTCTTCGCCTTTTTTCTTCTTTTTCTTGCCTTTTTTTTAGATGAAACTTTCCTGTAGAAGTTGAAAAAGTGCATTCTACGTCAACTTACATGAACCTGTTACAAAACCGTCATCTACTGACTCGATGCTGCTCCAATGGAGAAATAGGATGCGAGAATGAACTCTGTACATCAAAATTTGTAAGAAGCCGATTTCGAAGTTATTAAATTAGTACCCTGAATTTTGACGATTTTTTAAAGATTTTGTCTCTCCATATTTTTCTGCGATTTAGGCAAAAATAGGATTATCCATTTTTTTTTAAATAGAAATATATTAACGACATGTATCCGCTTGTATAGAACAATTCTGTCCTCTACAATGAACTAAACGATATACAGGTAATTCATCTATAACACGGTAGATAGGTTCCTAGAAAATGCCGTGTTGTGTGAAACCGTGTTGTATGAGACCCAGAACTAGTACAAAAAATGGGGTTACGTCTAAAACCCGCTGTAATGCTCTTCTTATGTAATAAGTTGTAAAGGTATAAAAAAAAACCGTGTTATAAGATGCCGTGTTGTAGGAGGGCTAACTATATAATATAATCGATAGTCTATACACTATAGTGTATAATGAACTCTATACCCATCGTTGTTCCGACTTGTATGGATCTTCTAAAATGCTAGAAACCAAGGTGTAGAATATACATTTTGTTATATTCGTATGTAAAGGTGTTGATAGGACGAAATATATATATATATATA
>JAITYT010001583.1:6263-18921 GCA_025433975.1 Liostenogaster flavolineata
AGCTAATGGCTGTATCATTTTAATGGTTTTAATCGCGTTTTATATAACGTTAGCAATCAAAAAGGATTACGTTGTATGACGTCAATCAATAGTGTTATTCAATTATTGCAACATTTTTAATAAGTACGAAAAACTTTTACCTTAATACTATTTTATTTTAATCGACTATTACAGAACGATGCAATTAATCAGGCCGTTCAGCGATTAACACGTTCACGCCTGCGCTGCAATTCATATTTCTCTTCCATAGGCGCGACTCTAAGAGCGCTTTGCTTTATCGGACAACGCTGAATTAAAGCGAAAAATATGGAAATTTTGTCTAGTTACTAAACGAACTAAATCGCCTGATGAAACGTTCAAGTGCGAGCCACGGGTGATACGCGCCGGCATGAACGCGTTAAACGAAAAATACGTTTTCACTGCGTCTAGGCAGTCTGTGCGTCCCGTATTTCTCTCATAGGCATTAGTATTTGCGTTTAGCATTAAAAGGGTTAAGTATTATATATTGCCAAATAGTACGTTCCGTAAATACGTGGATGGAAGTTTATTGCCCTGCCGCAGTAGCAGCGGCGGCAACGGCAGATTGCGAAGACGGAAACGATAATTTTAGCGGAATACAACGTTGCTGCATTCCACCGCGCCTTCGATCGACAATAATAGTTATTATACACCTCGTCAATAAGAGGAGTCATTAAATCGCGCGTTAAAATCTGACCGTATTTCCGGAAAACGAACATTACGATATGGCGGACCACCGATGACCGTGACCATAATTACGACAGCACGAACGTACGTACGCCTACGTGGATACGTGTCCGCAAATTATGGACATATTTACCGACTTTAGTCCGCGAATCGATGTCATACGACGAATGAACTTGATCGATACACTTGTGTAAATCGAAGCATCGTTGCCGCAGCCACTTTTTATTTCGTTAAACGTTACAATAGCGAAGTATCGAACAATCGTTTTTATGCCTTTTAATACATTAAAAACGAAGCGGATTTAACCACGCGAACTCGTAGTTAACACGATGTTTATTACGTCATGTACTGTTTCGTCGTTTTTTCACGCTCGAAATCCGACTCGCCTTTTCTTCCAACGATTATTACACAGTCGCTATCGATCGTTAAATACTTAATCGTACCGACGAATATTATCGATATTTTCTACGTGATGACTCGTATAATATGATAATTTCGATTGTTACCCATGTAAGACCGCGGAGACATTCCATCGTAGGAATACAATGGGAGGAAGAAAGCCGGTGCCATTCACGATGCGTCGACGGCTGAAAATATTTAAGGAACCGCGTGACTAACGCGTCTGACATTAACGGAACGATCGGATCGTATAGCGATCGCCGTTGCGCCGAAACGCGGTCGTTCGATGCGCGTCACTACAAAATACATTCACTCATCTTAAATCGAGTCACGCGTTCGCTAGCGAACTCCTGGAAACCTGCGAATCGCCAAGGTCGACCGTCGAGACGTCTCATTTTTGAAAAAGAATCTCTCGAATCGACGCAATCGCCTTACGACGACCCCACTACCACGCGCTACAAGGATAGTACCAAAATCTCGCGAATCGATGTAGAAAACCCGTTCGACTCCTGGCTCGATCTACGACGAATCGACTCGACGTACCTTCGGTCTTCGTCGTTCCACGGCCAGTCGCCGATCTCTTCGCAGCCAGGAATACTAGAACAGTGGGACGATGAAACGGCTATTCAACGCGCGGCGAAATAATAGAATAATAATAGCTCGGAGTATAATCGATGGACGCGCAGCGAGCTGCGTCCGGGTAAAGTCGTGTCGAAGCGATGCACCGCTACGGTTCCACGCATCGAGGCGCTCGATAAATCGACGAGAGGGTGGAATTCGCATGGAGGCGCTCGATAAATCGACGAGAGAGGAGAGGAGAGTCGTAAAAGGCGGTTTTTGGCTCCGAGTCGATTCGGGCCTCGTTTGGTACCGCGCTCGGTTTCACGGTCGCCATTGAAAGTACGGACAAAACTTCGGCTTCGGTTTCCTTCAAGAAAGTTTTTCATGGTTGGCGCGTGCGTACGCGTTCACGGCTCTTCCGTCGAGGAAACGACCGACTCGCTGCGTCGCGGTACGAACGATTCTGCCTCGTTGACGTTAATTCGCGCGACTCTTTCCTTTGTCTCGTTTCTTTCAGGGAGAAGAATCGTTTCTATTTCTATCGACTCGCGTCTTATGCCTTCCTCGCGACAGGCTCGACGTGCTACGAATCGCCTTGCTCGTCCAGTCGTTCGACGTAGAGTCGGAAATAAATTGGAGGATTTTGATTTTACGCTCCGCTCCACCGGTACGTCGTTCGTGCTTCTCGATCTGGCGATTTAGCGAGCTCGATTCGAAGGGACTTTCGTGGTTCGAACGCAGAAGGAAATTACGCGAAAGGGACGTTCGAAAAACGGAGAACGATTTTTACCGTAAATTCATGAACGACAGTCTCTCAGATGAACATATCGCATCGACGATTTCCGTTTTGTGGGATACAAGGAGCAATGAAACACACTTTGAATCCGAAAATTTGTTTATTAATCATTCATTTTCTGAAACGAAAACGAACGGGATAGTTATTTCGAGCAGTCGACGCGTAATAAACCGCGGTGATCCATCCAATTACTAATTACCGATACTAACACTAACACTAATTACTGAGAAATGCTAGTTATTGAACGATCTAGGTACTTAGAAGTTCATCTTTTTATCTCTCTCGCCTTAAAAGTGACAAATCTTTACGTATCTTGCGCGGTCTGTGAGACGAATGTTCACGAATCTAGGGTTAAATTCGTAGATCTCTCCGCGAGAAGTTATTAAGTAGAGAAAAGGTCGATTGGACGATTATATCGAGACGAAATATTTATCGCCTCGGCAAATTTGGGAAGGCACGGTCGATAAGAACTCGTCACGAGCGGATACTCGAGCGAGAAGAGGCTAACGACCAGCACCGGTTCGTGACACGGTTACGCACGAGCCGAGGCCCTCACGCCCATGGCCCTTAAACGCAGAAACATTCGACGCGATTCCCTTCTCTCGGCGAGTCTCGTTTCAAGGACGACGCCTCTGGAACGCCACGAGCCGAAGGAGCCTACGATAATAGCGCGTTTGGAGAATCCTCCGACACGTACGCGTCATCGTCGTCGATGGAAAAGCAAATCTTTGTACGTCGCGATCGCGTTGGAAATGCGAGAAACGTCGAGAGCGAGCTCGGATTTAGATCGGTTCGAGAAGCGTTCTATCGATGAAAAACAGCGCGCTTCGATTTCGCGATGTTAATCGACACCTTACCTTGTCCGACGCGTTAAGTTCCCGTGTTTCACCGAGAACGGCACGAAAGCATTTTCGTTCTTCGCGCCTAACGATAATAAAAGTAATAATAATAATAATAATAAATATGGCTTTGTAATCACGCGTTCGATAAATGGCCATTGTCTAATTAGCAACGTTATCGAAAATTTGCCGACCGACGTGCAATTTTTACAATTCTAACCATTCGTGGCGTTCCTTCGGTCATCGATGACCACCGTCGTAGATAAAACAATCCGTGGTCACGCGCGAGCAACGTATCAGAGATAGACGTAATCGTAATGTTCTATTTTCTTGAATATTTTAAGAAAAAAAAAATCGTAGTAAAAACGAATTTGTACGCAGTCGAAGAGAAGAAAATCGTCGTTGGAGGAGTCGTCTTTTGAGAAATTCGTCGGGAGGAAAGTAAAGCCCTCTCGGAGGTTCGCTCGAGTGGCTCTCGTCGATCGCACGAAGACTCCTACCTGTTGAACGTTAATGACAAACCTCGGCGCGCTAGGATAACGTATTGAAATTATCCGTCGAACCGACGACCTACCGCGTTATTAAATTGCAACTAACGATAATCGGGCCGATCTCGAAGGAGTTAAAAAAATACTTGTTGCGCGCGCATAAGTGCGATAAAATAAGGACGAATCAATTATGAGAAACGATGAATTTCGTTAGCGACGACACCGTAAGCTACGTTTACCACCCTCGTAATTCCTGGAAAGCCTCCTTAAAGGACGTCGAAGTTTCGTAACTTCGCGAATTCCCTCGAGTGTTCTGAAAATTGTAAAAGCATGCAAATTAGAATTTGCATGCCGCTCTTAGGCTAATACGGAGAATATACGACGCGAAAAGACGTAGCTGCAAAAACAAAGGCAACATCCAGAGTCCGCGAATTATTCCACGGAAGCAGCTTGCCAGATTGGAAAAGGACTCCTCCGATGTATTCGCAAGGGGTTTCGTTACCTCGATAGAACAAAGCGACCGCTCGATTCGTGTACCGTCTCTCTTTCGAAGAAGATTCGTTCGAACAGCCCGGAAAGCTACGAATCACCCTTGAGACGACGATTACCACGAAAATCCGGAAGACACTCGGCGGAGCCACCACGGACAGCGAAACTCCAATTTCGCCTGGGACTTCAACGACGCAGGGGATATTACCCTCGAGCACGTAATAATTTCCGATTGGAACCGAGGCAGTCTGCGGAATCGGGCGGCCGGTGGTTGGGTGGAGATTTCAATGTGCGAGTGAGAGAGAGAGAGAGAGAGAGAGAGAAAGAGCAACGAACGGAACGTGAGGTGAGGCGAGGGGTAGGAAAGGGCGAGGAGGAGGCGGCAAGGGATACGCGAAAGACGAGGCAGGCGAGGGGAGGCGAGCGCGACGGAGGCCTCGGCGAAAGGAGAGGCATTCGAGGCGGCTCAGTCGCGCCGTTAGCCTCGGTATGTCGCGCAGCGCGCAGGCTCGTTCGCGCGCAACTTTCGTCTCGCCGTTTGATCGTCCGCCTGCCGTTGCCGCTGTGCTATCATCGTCATCGTCATCGTCATCGTTATCGTCGTCGTCGTCGTCGTCTTTTTCTTCGTCTTCGTCTTGCTCTTCTCCTTTTTCGCCTTTCCAATTGTCCTCTTCTTTGCCTTCGTCCTTCTCCTCTGCCTTGTCCGCCTTCCTCGTACACCACGTCTACTCCCACGTCCTTGTGTCTTCGTCGTCGTCGTTGCAGTCTCACGTAAATTCACTACGCAGGTACAAACACGACGTTCTCGCGACCAATAAGAGAAGCATCGTCCTACCTTCGAGCGCACGCTCGATCGATTCTTCGTCGGATCTGTCATCGTCGTCCGGCTGCACTCGCGACCGCCGATGTCGTTTATGACGACGACGAAGGTGGTGTTGTTGGTGGAAGAGGGGGAGGAAGAGGACGAGGAGGAGGAGGAGGAGGAGGAAGAAGAAGACGAGGAGGAGGACGAGGAGGAGGAAGAGACGAAGGAGAACGAACGACGCGGCGAAGCAGCGAGTTCGAGTCGACGAGCGCCTCGTGCTGTCGTCGACGCAAAATAAAACAACGACGAAAGACGAAGACGACGATCGAGGAGGAATCGTCGTGGTGGTGCGCGTCGATAAAAAGGAAGAATTTCGTCTTGTCCGCCGATTTCGTCGAGAGGAAAGCAAAGAGACACGGAGAAAGAAGAAGGAACGAGGAAGATCGACTTTCTTGGGATCGATATAGAGCGAGAGAGAGAGAGAGAGTCTCGATCGGCAAGGAAGGAAAACGTTGGAGATCGGCGAGGAGGCTGCGCGCGCGCCTTCCGACTTCGGCGCGAGTTTCGATCAAAGAACGAGAAGACGCGTCGCGCTATTCAAGACGACGATATTCAACGACGAAGAAATCGGGTGGAACGCGATCGATATACCACTTGCCGCTGTTCTTCGCTGCACGAGGAAGAAGAAGAAGAAGAAGAAGAGGAGGTGCCTTGGCAGCCGGTGGCAACGGTCACGCCAACAACGCCACGACGCCGACTCGTGCCACCGGCGCGACGCGACCTAACCTCTCCGACGTTCCTCGATTCGCCAGCGATCGCTTGCCGATCTTCCCGATATTCGGACGTTTAGAGAGAAAGAAAGAGAGAGAAAGATCGGTGAGCGGAAAGGAGTAAAGAATTTTGATTGATCGACGAGCAGATCGAGAGAAATCGCGACGTTAGACACGATCGAGGCTTCGGGAGCGCCATTTTGACTCGATTCGAGCGGATCGTCGACGATGACAGGTGCCAGCGAGCGGGATCGTTAATACGAAGGCGATCGGTAGTAACGAAGCGATAATCGGAAGGAGAACGAGGAGGAAGAGGAGGACGACGACGACGACGAAAACGACGAAAAATCGGCGACGAGAATCGATGGCTACCGCGAGTCGTCGCTAACGCCACTGTCGTCGCCACTACTGTTACTACGAGGGAGGAGACGAGATACCGTCGACTGCTAGTCGTAGCAGTCGTAGTAGCAGTAGTAGCAGCAGCCGATTTTATTTTTAGCGAGCGCGACGGCGACTTCGCGCATCGCGCGAAAACCGGTTTCGAGGGAGAAGTACGCGCGTGAAGCTGCGCGACTGGAAGGGTCGCCGGAGAGGGGGGAGGAGGAGGAGGAGGAGGAGGAGGAGGTGGTGGAGGAGGAGGGATCGAGACACGCGATACCGAGCCGGAACGATCGTACGTTCTCGTCGATCGCGCTGGTGCAGGATCGTGAGAGAGAGAGAGAGAGAGAGAGAGAGAAAGAGAGAGAAAAGGAGGAGGCCGAGGAGTGCCGGGAGGACACGGAGCCGCGGTGGGGTGACGCGAGGAGGGAGACGTAGTATACGCGCGTTACGCGCGTGGAATTCGAGCGCGCGCCTCTAGTCGTCGATATCTTTCACGAGCCCGCGCGATCCAGCGCGTATAAGCGTGTCTTTTTCCCTCTGCCGTCTTCGCGTGCGCGCTGTCTCTCTCTTTCCTACGGAGTGACGCACCGCGCGAGTATCGACCGCTCGCTCGCTCGCTCGTCCATCCGCCGCCATCGCAGACGCGATTATCGATTATTATCGCGCGCGGCCTCGCGCTCGCGAGCCTCGAGCAACGCCTCGCGGAAAATACGTTGGGGGATTCGAAACCGCGAGAGGAAACCGGTTTTTCAAAAGTCGTCGGTTTCCTCGCGATCGAGTGGATCCACGGTGAATCGCGTGGTGACTCGGTGCTCAGGATCGAACGGCCAGGAAATTTCCTCCTTTTTCACGAGTACCGTTATTATCCTCGTGGACGTTTTTCCTGTTTGCCGTCGCCGCTGCCGATTCCATCGGTATTCGAGCGTTTCGATCGAGTATCTCGCGCGTGCTCGGCTGCGATCGACGATCGACCGACGGATCGACCGACTGACCGACCAACCGATCGATCGGTCAGAGATAAACGTCGAACGGCATGAAGAATGGCAACCGATTCGAGCAATCGTCAGGGAATAAGGGCGGTCGCGACCACGACCACCGATCCTCAACGAAGCGAAAAGCGCGCCGTTGCAGCGCGCGGCGCCGCCGGTGCGCTGGCCCTCAGCATTCTGGCCGTGGTCCTCCAATCGGCCGCCACCGCTACCCCCACCTGGGGATACTTCACCAATCCGGACGGTGAGTCGATCTTTTCTTCTTACGGCGTACGCTCCTTTCCCTCTTATTTTTTATTCTTTTATTTTTCGAGTAATTCGTAGTCGAGAGAAATCGTTGCGAGGGTGGCTGCTTTATTCTTGCGAAACTACCTTCTTTTTTTTTTTTTCTAAATTCGGCGTCGCTACCTTCGGAAATGGTCTCGCGTCGAATTAACCGCGTGATCATCGACATAATTTTATTCCTTCGGGGGAGTTTTTGAAATCGCAGCCTCCGAACTTCTCGAACGAAGTTAGTCGTTGATCGGAAAACGAATCGACGAATGCAAAAACGCTCGGTCACCGAGGTAAGCCGAGCGATGGGTGCTGTTTTAACAGTTGGATCGGCTGAACATTGTCAGCGGCAGGATGATCGACTGCCGTCGTTAGGCAGAGAGAAGAAGAGAGTCGGATAGAATAATTCTCGTGGTAGGGAAAAAGAGAAGTTACGCCCGATAATTTATGAAACACCTTTTTGAGCTTGTGAGAATCACACGAAGCCTATCATTTAGCCCGATTTAGCCTCCACCTCGCTGTTGTTGAGAATCTCCTTCGAATGGGTCTACTAAAATCCGTATAAATTGTGAATGTCTGTGCGACTTTTTCTTCTTCTGTTTTTCTACAAGTTTATGGAGAGCATAGGAATTAATTAAGCAGATTTCCATTCCCCGACAAATTTTCTTTTCTCGAATTGTCATGCAGAACGTCGTCGTGACGCCCGAGAGGCGCCTCTCGAGTTGCTGCATCGAGTCGCGTTACGACCGAGTGTCGCCTCTCGTCCGCAAAGGGTTAACTTGGCGTACGAGTCTTCATTGATGACAAACGCCAGGCGTTTAACGAGCACCGACGATACGATATCGAATCGAAGCAAGAATGAACCATCGGAAAGACCGGTTTCGCTCGACTCGACGACGCGTGGATCGGTAAAGAAATATGGCCGGTTGCGATCGGTACACACCGGTTTCGCGCTTCTTCTTGTCGGTTGCGAACGGATGCACCTTCGAGGACGAGCCGAATCGTTACGTCCTTATACCGCTAGAACGATCGATTGGCGGCCGATTTAACGAGCTAATCTCGTATCTCATTCGCGCGTAAAAGGCGAAACTCCGTCACGCTCGTTAGCGAATTCACAGCGACACGCGACCGCTTCGCTCCCTCGTCTGGCCATTGCGGACGTTTCGTGCGTGCCGATCGAAATAAAATGAAAAAGAACGGATCCTCGTCGTACCCCTCGACGAGCGCGATTCGACCTAATTCGGGGCACGACTTCCCATAGATCGAGCCGATTAATTCCACCGACTCGTTTTTACAGCTGGCAAGTGTACGCTGCCACCGCGCGCCGACCTGCTTCCCGTTTTCCGGGCTATTGCCACGCGGTACACCGCGCGACCAGCGCCTCGTTAACGTCGTCGTTCTTCTCAACCAAGGCGTCTTTCCACCGAGTTGGAAATTCTGAAAATTCGTTCCTTCGGCTGGACAAATCGCGCCAATGATTGGAAAAAGGTTTTTTGACCTTTTTGTTCTTCGTCGTTCTTTTTTTAGAACGTCTTCGCTTCTCTTGTCGAAGAGAATGCCACGATGTCGAAGAACGCGGCAAATCGATGATCGAAATGGTTTGGAACGTCGCGAGATTTCTTCTATTCGAACTAGCCTCGGTTTGATGCTCGGATAGTTTTGCAATTATCGCGATAGTTCAACGTGGAAATTCAAGTGGACTCAAGGTGGGATAGCGGTTCCTCGAGGCTGTCAAATTTTCCTTTAAGTCGCATGCTCGGAGTTTCCTTCGTCGTTCGTTGACTTTCACCGGCGTCGTCATTATCGCGCCTATTCCCACGACGTATTTTTCGATAGTCGTCGGGCGCGAACGATTCCACGTGTAATCTTGCCCCAAGACCTTACGATGGGGACGAGAATAACGGGTTAGAAAGACGACCGACGCGATTCGTCGTGGAAATTTAGCGCGTGCGTCACGTACGCGAAGTATCGTCCTCTCGAGCGAATCCGTCTTCTTGACTTTTTTCCTGTTATATCAGCCATTCGGTGTAGTAAAGGAGACTCGAATGAACGGTTGATGCTCGACGGCGACGTTTCATCGTGAATCACCCGCTAACGAATACCATCGCTGCTAATCACTTTCTCCGTTCCGTTGCTAACTTTGTTTTCGAAGGTTCGTCTCTTTCGAACGTTTTATCATCGCTGTGTTTCGCGAATGGAAGGTGAAGAATGATAAAAAAATGTTAGCCGTTGATTATCTGGCAACGCAGATAATCAATATTAACTTTCTTGCGTCGATGAAGTTTCCGGACGCATTTTTTACTCGTGCACTTATTTCTATCTTATCCCGAGAATTTAGAACGATCGAAATCGACTTTCGCATTTTCGCGATATTCCTATACATCTAATTCTGCTTTCACACGATAGATACGTCACGAAGAACACGTGTAAAAAATAGATCGCATTTATCGAAAAATAGAAGACCGATTCCTGTCCTAAGAAATCGGAAAAAATAATACAATAAACCACGAGTCTTCGCGTTACCATTTACTTCGTAAACATTTTATTTTATAAAGATCGCGTACGTATCGTACAAAACGATTGTACTTGCCAATGTTACGATGTTGGAAAATTCGGTCGTATCAGGGCGAGATATTTGTTTTTACTACGTTCTGGCCAAACTGCTTTGCAACATGCATTCAAAGTCGAAGGTCTTGATTCAACCGATACTATCCATAATTGAAAATTTCTTCCACGCATCAACGACTGTTAGTGTTTCATCTTTCAGTTTTTCCAAAACGTGTCGAAACGTTCGCTTTTTACGTCGTACGTTTTAAATGTCGCAATTACACCTTGATCTAACCGTTGCATCAAGGATGCGGTATTGTTTATAATCGATTTCAATCTCTAATTCGTATTAAATCAAAATCGTGTAAAAACAGAATTGGGTGTACTTCCTTTGCCTGTCGTTGATTCTACGATCGCGTAGATTAAGGTTGTTTCTGCATTCGTAAACAACGAAGATATCCATCGGAGTATAATCCTTCTTCTTGAACAGGCGGAGCCGTAACCGCGGTAGTAGTATTATGTTCAAGTTCATTCGGTTGTACGTGACGTCGAAAAATCGTGGAAACGACTTCGTTCTCACGAGTTACCGTCGTCGACGAATTAACTCGACTTTGGCGTTTCGTAGACCGCGAACGGACCTTAACTTCTCACATGCACGCGAGCGAGTAAGTTGGTAAGTGTCGTGACGTCGCTCAATGCCACGAGATCACGTATTTACGCGCGATGAGCATAAAAATACACGTGATTCCTCGATCGTCGGGAACGCGCGTATTCGCATTATTCCGCGCGGATTCGAATTATCACGACGGAAGTCCACGAGCGGATATTAAATATATTTCCTACAATAAAAATGACAGTGGAATCAAAAAGGAAATATTTTACTTCGCTTTTTAAACGAACGATATTTAAAAAATTAATTCGATCGAAGAATGAAGAATAATTTCGAATAAGAATTAAAGAAATTCGATGGTCGCGTTCTCGACGTTTTAAACGTATTCGTGGTCTCGTTCACTCGCCGGAGCGTACCTACGGTGGGTGTCTGCGTGACGTCTTGGATTTCAACGAGAGACGACCTCTCGTATCGACCTAATTTTTAATCGACTCAACGATCCGGCGGCTCTTTCTGCCTACGATCGCCATTGTTCGTAGGAGTCGGTTTCCACCTTCTTCGCATCGTTGTGAAAGAACGACGACGACGACGACGACGACGCCACTGTCGAGGAATTAGCCAATCCTAAGAGAGCGTTCCTCTGTCCGACGACGCCGATAGAAGGGAACGATTATTTCTCTGGCGTCCGACGGACTACGACGACGAGGCGCGCCGCGCTTTATTTTACATTTTCGCAGAGTCGCTATTAGGCCGAGGCTGAACGAGGAAATATCAATTAACGAGGCCTTTTCCGCTCGAAACAACAGCGACGCGATGGGGGGGGAGTCCTTGAGGAAAGCATCGCGCTCGGCTAAGAGCAATTTTTACGATCGCAACGGCTCGTCCACGGTCCTCTCCGCGCTATGTCTGCATCGTAACGCGTAATTTCGATGGAAGTCCTTCCAATCGAATTGGTCGAATCGGAGGTTCGCGAGGACCGAAGAACCGTCGGAGGACTTTAAAAAAAGTGTCTCGTCCCGGGCGTAAATTGGACACGCGTCGAGGCGTTTCGGAGCCATCGACGCGCTCTCTAGCCTCGCTGACAGGTGGCAACCGCTGCCATATGCCATTCATGGTAAACAACGCGCCTGTCTGCGTGAGGACGCGTGTGCCTACGTACGCGGGATCAGTCGTTCGCGGCCAGGCACGCCAGGTGCGTACCTACCTGTTACGAAACCCCCGCGCAATCTTCTCCATTAACGGATTAAACGCCTCGTCGCGAAATTCCGCTCCACGCGTCGTTATCCCTAACTCGACCAGAGGAGACGCGTTACCGTTAAATTAACTACCGTTGCGGCGAGCATCCGCGCGTCTCCATGCCAGGCAGCGCTTTAAAATCGTCCGTTCTATATCCTAGTTTTCTCCTTTCGAAGAAACCAGTTTGCTCGTTCGCGCTCCGCTTCCGGATACGAAGTCAGTGCGATGCGGCACTTCCGTCGGAAGTCGCACGTATTTGGGCGATGCCCGAAGTCACGTTTTTTACGGGGACGTCGTTGACTGTTCGTCGAGCGAAGGCTACTCGATTTTCAGCATTCTCGAGGTAAAAAGCTAGTGAAATCGGCCTTCTGTCGTACTCAACCCCTTCCACTACGATTTACTTTCCGAATATCGTGCTCCTATCCACTATTTATTTTTTCTGTCGTTCCTTTTAAACGGAATGGTAGGTAATGAAATGATATTTTGCAGTTTGTAATCAACGTAGAACAGTGAAATAAAAAGTGATCGTGTTCGGTGGATACCCAATACGAAAACGAAAGAAAATGATACGACAGAAGGATGACTAAACTAATAGCTAGTTTGTCAAAAATCCTTAATTGTAACTTCGTTACCCAAACAATGTTACAAATGGTATACTAACGAAAAATTATTGTCGTGTGTAGAACGATATTTATTTCAAGTCTGCCGACCAAAAGTAGGATTTTATAAAGTTGACGAGAACACAGGTATCGCTACCCGTATAAAATCAT
>JAITYT010001583.1:19188-36683 GCA_025433975.1 Liostenogaster flavolineata
AATTAATTATATATATATATAATAACGGATGAAACGATATTCGTAAATCGACAAGACGAATTTATTTTCTCTCTTCGTTCACAGTGTAAAAATGAACAGGAAAAATAGTCCCACGTAGGAAATTCCAAGGAAGACTCGAGAAAGATCGTTTGACCGATCGCTGCTAGGCTTAGTGTCAAGTTTTGTCGTGAAACGCGAAGTGGATGAGGTTCTCGATCGCAAATGTTCGAAGAGCCAAAGTAAACGCCGTAATATATATCTTTATCGCGTATTAAAGAGTACCTTTCATTGCGTATTATTACGATTTTACGCTTCGCGATGACCGCTAATTTTACATTTATCGCGTCATCGTTTAAGTTACCCCCCGTAAAGTTATTTATACTCGATGTCTGCTTTATTACGTAAACGTCTCTCGATAAGATTCGATCTTACGCGAGTGTGTCGTGAGGTCGACGCCGCCATCGCGATAAATTTATTTAACTATCCGAGCGTCGTTAAACGCGTTCTTTCGTAGAGATTATTACGATTGACATCTCGCGTATTATTTTAAGGATAAGTACGAGACGATATCAACGTCGAGCCGTCGAGATTGGCGTTTCATCGAAAACGTGACGGTACACAGGGTAGATCGATATGCAGGTGCAGCGACAGTCGTACGCGGGTGGCTTCGCGTACTGTTATGAGTTTCTTGCATGCGGTTCGCGTAAGGTAGGTAGCAGCTCGACACCTCACGCCTACGCGGGAGGAGGATCGATGTCTCTTGCTGGTCGATCGCGTGTCGCGGAGAAGAAGACGATTAGAACCCGAGAAACGGTACGCGGTTCTCGGTAGATTTCTTTTTTCGAGGATAGATATCAGGTTAGGAATGTATAAAAGTGCTGTCTATTTAATCAAAATATGTTCCATTTGCTTCGATACACTTTAATGCATAGATGTCTGCCTAAAAGAAATCCTGATCTTTGCAATCGATAAATTCTGATATGGAATTTTTCAGACTCTCTTCATTTTCGTACCGTTTAATTCATTTAATTTCGCAATTGTCTTGTACGACGTATCGGGCCATTAGTTCGTGCGGTAGTCACTTATCCATTCTTTTCACCTTGCCTATTTCGGAAAGCTGTCGCAATATCGTTGTATGGTCGACTTTCGTTCCGGTACCAAGTTCCCTTGTGGATACAGTTGGATTCGTTTCCACCGATGCTTTCGGAGCATCATTTCTCACAGACGTTTTGGGTCTTTCACGCGGTTCATTTTGCAGGGAAAAATCACCGGACCGAAATTTTTCAAACCAACGCAGCACTTTTCGATCGTCAACGGTATTCTTCCCAAACGCCTGGTTTATATCGCGTGCAGCTTTTGCAGCATTTATACTCGTATAAAAAGATTACGCGAATATCGGTTGAATTCGTATCCTTACGAAATGCGAAACATATAACAAAATGGAACAAAATGGAATTTTGAGAAAATCACTTTTTTGTTGAAACGTGACTCTGGAAATGGACAGTACGACTATAAACGAGGTTATGCCAAAAACAAAAGCATGCGACACTTCATATGCACCAACATGATACACGTCTTTCGAGCGAATTTCCTTCATATTATAAAAGTTCCTTCTTATCGAACGGGTCCTTTCATTTTTGTTTTACGTCTTTCGTGGAAAGGAGAAACAAACGACCTCTTTAGATTCTTCTCGATACGTTGGAACACGGTGTTCTCGGTGCGCTCGTTTGCTTATCGCGATGCAGCCTCGCTTCGCATAGAAATCTTCGTACTCGTTAGATTTTGCAACGAGTCATTAGCTAATTTCCGGCGAATAGAAACGTCGTGCTCACGCACGACAGCGCGGTTTTTACGAATTCCACCAGTCACGCGTAATAAAATTCCTTTTAATCGGCATGCGCCGAAGAAATGCCTTCTTTTATTGCAACGAAACGATAAATCATCGGTCAGACGTTTTTACTTGGAATAATCGCTAACATCTTTGTCCAGTCGATCCAATCGTAACGCTTTACGAAATTTATGTTCTTGCGAATATCTTGCAGCTAAAGAGCTAAAGCGGTTTGGTATTGGTCTCTTAGAGAAGAACGTGACGTGCGATCGTAATCCAAATATAGAAATACCATAAGCGAATTTCGATCAACTTTCCAACGAGAAGAAACATGAAAGTAGCGATTGTCGTTCGTAAGACGAGTAGATATTAACTCATTAACCGCCAATGTCTCATTTTTGGGACACGTTTTCAATTTTCAAATTCAAAGTTGGATGGTATGAATATTATTGTACAATTGATCTAATTTTGTTTTGTATTTTTGAATCGCGACAAGTAATGGGTTAAAACCGACTTAAAACGATATAAAAAATAGAGCTTTCGCTAGATCGTTTTCCCCGATAGAGCAGCGCGCAGACGTTGGCCCTCTCGACAACGGCTGCCTTTGTCGACGTTACGATCTTCCTCTTTGATCTCGCACTCGTGTTTTTCCATCGTGTTATGGCTCGCGATTCGCATTAAATTTCTATCAAACTATGGCTTTCGTCGAATAACAGGCGTGAGATACGGCTTCGCACCTTGGGGGATATTCGCTCGTTCCTTTCGCCGTGCAAAGAGTTCGATTCTCAATCGTGTCCTCTTCCATCCGTCTTTCCGGATCCCTCGAACGCCGGTTAACGCGATCGAATCGATGGCTCCATCGATCTTTGTCGAAAGAATATAACCGTGAGCCGTGTTGCAACGTCGAATGGACGCGGTATCACGTGGTAGCAGGAGCGAGTACGGCGCATAGTTAACGCGCGCTCGTGTGAGTGGCGCACGTACAGCGCGGCAGCCAGTGGGACGAAGAAAGAGGCCGAGTCGGTTTCTCTCTTCCTGCTGTGTGACAGTCACGAGAGAGAGCGAGAGAGAGAAGAACGAAAAGACGGAGAGAGTTCGAAGGCTGGAAAGATAGCGAGTGAGAGAAGAGATATAAGGAGGGAAAGAGAGAGAGAGAGAGAGAGAGAGAAGTCGCCCAGGTACCGCTATGCAGGGCCAGAGAAGTCTTCGAGTACACGTGAGTGCAACGGCCTTTTACCTGGCTCCGACTCTCCTTTTACTCATGGACTATCCTCGACTGGTGCGGTGTACACCTCCAAAACTTGCTCGGTTTCTCTCTTTCCCTCCCCGCGTATTTCTCTATGCTCGGGAGAGTCTCGTTTATTAGCCAACGTAAAAGACTTCTTCCATCGCGTAACGGAATAGCGTTATCTCGCTATAAGAAGCTACGGATTTCTCCCTTCGATCGTTTCGGTTACGGCGTCGATTTATTCTTCGTCGTCGAATTCCGTCGTAATCGGAGCGTCTTCGATCTCCAGCGGTAGAAACGTGCAGATCTTCGAAGATTTCGCGAAGAATTCGTCCGCTCTGCGACGAGGATGATACGCTTTACTCCTTGGCTCGGCGAATTTTTCGTCCTCGAAAGGAAGGCTATCTTGGATGAATCTTTAGTTCATTCCTCGGTAACGATTCTCGCGAAAGGTTAGCTCGAAGGAAATGTTTTCGAAGAAGCGACGAAGTTGGGAAGAAGATTTCCCTGCAATCGCAACGAGGAAAAGACGAAGATGACGAAGAAGAACGTTATTCGCGCCGAAACTACCGAGGGTTAAGTTCGTAATCCAGGCAAGATGGATATATAAGCGTGCGACACTTGGCGAAGTTGGGATTGCGCGTGAATAATTAATTGTTCGAATGGAAAGGACCGAGAGGAGAGAATTACTCGACGAGACTCTTGCGATTTTTGCACCGAATAATAAACGTCTGCTCCGGAAATTAAGGCGATCAGCGGCTTCGATGACGTTAGAATCCGTTGAAAAGCGTTTGTTGTAATTTTACTTTTGGAGCATCGTCGTCCTTCTACGATCAACTTAGCAAATTGCATCCCGAAACACGCGAATGATTAATTATTCGAAACGAAAGAATCGAGAGGAAAAAATTACTCGATGAGAGACTCTTGCGATTTTCGAGACTTTTGCACGGAGTAATAGATATCTGTTTCGTAGGTGGAACGTAGTTTTGATACCAAATTTAGTCATCCGTGAAATTAACGCGATCAACGGCTTCGATGACGTTAGAATCCGTCGAAACGCTTTCATTATAGTCCTACCTTTGGAGCGTCACTACCGTTCTACGATCGTCCTGACGTATCGCATCCTGAGACACGCGACATCCAACAGCTTACTATCGTCCGTTAAGTGCGGTATCGCGTAAAGATAACGATGCCAACTACGGAAATCCGGTAAAAAAGAGATCCGATCCGGTTTACGATCCAATCGTCTTACCACGTACAAAGATTTTCGATAATTACCATCCGAGGAAGTTGGAATGGTTAACCGAGCGATCTCGATGTCAGGTAGAATCGTTCTTATTTCGTGCGATCTTTGTAGAATCTCGACAAACTTAAATCGGATTTTGTAGGATTACTCGATCGATATAATCACCCGGTTTTTACGAGTAGTAATAAAAATAACAATGGCTCTAGATTAAAGTTGAATTTTTGTAGTAAATATATTCGTAATTTTTCTCCAATTTCTTGTTTGTGGTTAAAAAATGGCCGTCGATGGAAAACGTCTCGGATTAGAACGCATTGAAAATACGAGCGTACGTACTCGTGCTGACGACCCGTAATATCCTTTAAACCAGAGAATATTTGCTGCGACGTAGCTCGGAATTCATTTCTGTCGTGCTTGGATTACATCACTTTTACGGATATGATGATAATAATAAGAAAGAAGAGAGGAAGAACTCGCAAATCTCTTCCACTTGGCGCATCAGTGGGAAAATTGTCCTATTCGGGAAATGGTTTTTTTCTCGTTCGACATTTACAAAGGATTTACATCGCACTTAACGCGAAATTGCTGGCGAGGTGGTAGCCTCACTCGTGTTCGCACGTACGTGTCGCGGCCGTTAAATGTAAAACGATTTCAACGATAAACGATTGGTTTCTCGTTTGCTCACGGTGGATGGCTCTCCAGTGGATTTGAAGGTTACGCGGATCGGTTTTGATCGCGCAATTTGCAGTAATCGGTGCGCGTACCGACGCTCGTATCGGTTGGTCGTAAAGAAGCCTCTCGCATCTTAGGCGGGAAAGCCTAAGCCTACGTTATCCTCGCGCCTCCAACGACCCACGTAATCGTAAAACGATAAGTGTGTACGGGAGAATCGTTACGTCGTGGAAACGTCCGTACATTCGCCTCCATTTGCCCCGAGATTCTAAATTGAGAACGAAATCTCGAAAACGATCTGGAGATCCTCTCGATTCCTAGTTGCACCGATCGTTGCACGATTTCCGATTTACTCGATTTCATCGAAAACTCGTCGATATCCATCGCATTTTTTCCCTTCTTTCGATCACGATAACGGGATTTTACATCTGTCCGAAAATGTAGGCTGAAAGAATAGTTTTAGAGAATAATTCTGTTGGGATTTATTTTCGATGGCTGTCGTTTATGATTTTCTATGGTTCTAAAAAACTAAAGCGCTAAAGTCGGATCGAATCTGAGAATGATATTTTGGAGTATCGAGAAATTTGGTCCGAATTTTACAATCTTGATCAAAGTGGATTTTTATCAATTTCGTCGAAGGAAGGACAATTTACAAAGGTTAGAATTAGGCAATCAACGCGAAATAAGACGTCTTTGAGCTATCTCCGCTGTCGTTCTCGAGGTAAGCGTTTGACCCGTGATAATTGGCAGGAGTCGATCACTGAGAAGAATCGAGAATATATTCGCTCGGTATGACAGGCTTTCATCGTGTTCTTCCCTTCGAGGAATCCTCCAAGATGGAGGATTAAAGGAAGGATTACGATCGTTCTTATAATAATAATATTATTATTACGTGACATTAATAATCGGAAAAGGATGATTAACGCGTTCGAGGTACGCGCGAAATACGCGTTATTAATAGCTTTCGTCACACGAGCGACATAAAATACGAGCTATCGTTCCGTCGTTCGTTTAATTAAATTTCCTTCTTTCCTCCGGCGTAATAAACGTCGCCACATTTTATCCGATCGCATATCCAAATATCATAGGACAATGAAAAAGAATTACCGGCGTAATTGAAACGTCCTTCTGCGAGGAAAAGAATTTCACGTCATTTTCGCGACATTTCATCGAAAAGATATTGGCTTCCAATGTATCCGTCTTCGTCATCGTACTTCATACTCTCTTGCGTCGACCTTTGCGATTAATCACGCGTAAGCGCGTTCCACTCGAACGGATGAACCGCCGATCGTCTTATATAAACGAACGAACGTTCTCTTACTCGTCCGCGAACCTTTCAAAGCGAACGTCTTCTCACCTCTTAAAACGAATCTCTCCATTTTCGAAAGAAACGCGCTAATCGAGTCTGACGATGCTTCGGCTCGCAGATCGATTCGATCCAGAACGGAATGAGGAAACGTTCGTTGCTCGTTGGGCAGCGCGCGAGAGCTGCGACGGCTCGTTTCGCAGTTGTCGCGCGGTGGAAGACCTCGAGGATCGCATCGTCTGCTGGCGTCATTCGCGCCTTCTTCCATCGTCAATTGCGCGTTAAAAGGAATCTTACTGACGTAAAGAGAGACAGAGAGACACGGAGAGAGGATACGCGAACGACGGTGTGACACCCAGGTTGCGCCATTCCGCGCTCCGGCTTTATTAAGATCGAGTTAATTGGTCCAGCCAAGGAAACGCAGGCAAGGTTCGTTCGCGGTTGCTCGTACGTCGTGCGCCAACGATTCATACTTGCGAACGTTTCGTAAACGCGTTGCAAAGCGGCTCGTCTCGTTCGTCGAATGTAGGGCGCACATTCGAGCCGCGTTAACGACGAACGACGATGATAAAGTTTCTAATCTATCCGCGAAAATGTCCAGCACCGCCTCGAGAAGGTCGGAAGTTTCCTAGGATGATCGGGAGAGAAGTTGATCCGAAGGAAATAAAATACGAGTCGTATTTTTAAATATGCTAGGGGGATCGAAAAGTAATCAAAATCGCGAAAAACATTTATTTATTCAAGAAATCTTAAATACTTACCAACAAAATAATTTCCATCATTTTCTAACACTTTTTGCCAGCGTAAAGGCAGTTGTTCGATTTCTTGTTTAGAAAATCTTTAAAATAAAATAATTAACATTTTTTTAAAAATCGAAGAAATTTTGATTACTTTCCGGTAAACCCAATATCTATGAAGAGAACTAGGATTAGAATAGGTTGATTCGAGGGATCGCGAAACGTTAATGTCGAATCGTTTCACGGTAAGCGATGGCTGAATATATTGGACGATAATGGCTCGTACATCGACGATAGTTGCATGGCTTGCAAAAACGATGGTGGAATATGTAACGCGTTGAAAGCAAATTTACGCTGAATGGAAAGAGAATTCTTCCACCGAAGGCTACGGCAAAAAAGCGTTAAAAGGAATCGCGCCAGGAATATCGAGTTTCTTTAGAAAATCGCTCAATCTTTATCTAATATCGTGCATACAGGCGACATTTACGTTTACAGGTTTAATCGATCTCTTCGTGTTAAATTTAGTATTTCTAATAAAAGATATGGAAATGTATTTTTTAAGTTGGTGGATGAAAGGTAGAGGATAGTACGCTTAGTCGAGTTTGAGTAAATCGAAGCGTTTCTCATCGATTTCATTTTATTAACGCGGTTGCTCTTGAAATATCGTGTCGATGTAACGTTAGAATATTTCGATAAATTTATGAACAGCGTCGAAAGAGAACGATAAAACGCGTAATGATCAAAATTTATTTCCAATGCTACAAGAAATCGTACAATTATCATGCATTCAAGCAGACGTATCAACTTAGTCACGTAACATCGAACGTTAATGGTTAATTACCACGCCGATATGCGATCATTAAATACACACGTCCCAGCGATATTCCACCGATAACGGTCGAACTGGAAAGCGACGCTCGTAATGCAACACTTCGCGTTACGCAGGATTTAACATCGAGTTTCATACCAGTCGCCATAATTCCAATCTCGTCTGAGCCTATTTAAACCCTCCTTCGTTTAATGCGAGGTTCTGTTCTTCTTTGTTTTACCGCACAGTGCGACATCCGGCGCGCAGGCGGAAATGGGAGTACTCTGCTTAACAGCGTGAACGTGGACGCGTATGCGCATCTGCCCATGTGTACGAATCATTGGAAATGGGGAAACTCGACTGGACTTTTCGCGAGTTTTCAACCGAGTCGAATATTTCGAAATTACCCATCACGAATCGGACTTTTCAAAATTCTTCGATCCTCGTGAGTTTTAAAACAATTACTCGTCTTAGAAAATTTATAGACCGCGATGGCAATTAAATTATATGCTCGTATCAAATTACGAATCATTCATTCTCTAATTTCTATTCAATGTCTTATTTAATGTCTGTTTTATATTTCGAATTTCGCGCTTTTTTCTGACCTTCCAAACTCGAAGAAAGCTAAATACGTTCGGTAAATTATTGGGAGTTCGGAGGTTCCTTCGGTCTAAAAATTTCACATCCTGTAGCCTCTGAAGTACTCGATATCGCTGACGTCTGCGAAGTAAGCGTGTCACGCTTCGAAACGAGCGCCAGTTCTTTCATAACAAGCGTATCCGTAGCGTTTCGCGTTAAGTATGGTTATTGGGTCGGTAAGAAGGTAATTTTGGCTTCTTTAGTGCGAAGTAAAGCTCAATCTTTTGGTCTTTTAACATTTTTTGGCCAACTTCACGATTCATCTTCGGTAACACGACTATTCACACACGCTACAGTATCTGTTATTTTTAAAGAATCTGATTGAAAAAAAAAAACGTAATAGTTGGAGGAATTCGTACGTCGTACCGAACAGCTTGTTTTCCGCTGAATACGCGGCTTAGCGAAAGGGTTGATCAGTCGCGCTCTCTCGACTGCTCGTTGTAGGGCAAGGGGTTAACGAGACGCAAATATGTATTTACGACGGTACGTGCGTAGCACGAAAAGCGAAAGACAAGAGACAAAGCGCGTGGAGCTGATGCCATGCGCACGCGTCGCAGCTCGCGCCGAAGCTTCCCCACGAGCAGCTTTTCCTAACCAATTTCGTCGAGCCAAAGAGCTTCTTTTGAATTCGCGCACGTCGATCTACGTTCGATGCACGATCCTGCGTACCTTCAAGGATTTTCTACTTCTTAACATTTTTTATTGCCTGACGACGACGTATCGTCATTTGGAAAAGTTTTGAGAAATTCGAAGGACGACATATTCGTACTAGCAAAAACACAGTTTTCCATTAAATAACTGTAATTATTTATTAGGTCGACCGGAAAGTTCTCTTCGTTTTTGAAATAAAAGAAACGATACATTTCCGATAGATTAATTAGTATTTACTGGAAAATATAATTTCCAGTATGTCCTGATTCCATCGTAACTGTTGCAAATATCAACATAAATGATAATGTACGAATACTTCTGTCCCGGCAATTTCTTGCGGTCGTGTGAATTTCAGTTGATCTCAAATTACTAAATGATATTAATTTATGCATCATTGTGTACGGTATACAGCTACGTATGTTTAAACAATTAATAATAACGCAATAATAATGCAATAACAATTAATTAATAATATAGAAAATATCGTTGTTCTTATTTGACAGAATTTTCCGGTAGACCTAATGTTTGCCAGATGCCATTGTTTGTTTACACGAGTGCTTCTTAGTAAGAAAAACAAAATAAAACGAGGCAAGCTCCTGCAAAAATCTTCCTAAGCTATTTACTATCGACACGACAGCAATAGCGATTCGTCGAGCACGACGCTCTCTTTTTCTATCATTATAAATTCGGGAATTTCCTAATCCACTTGGAAGAGCGTCCAGCCGCGATGATCCGAACGTTTTTCCGCCTTTGAACGTCCCGGAAGTTTCTCCAGCGCGATTTACCGTGGACAGACGGCGGTGCCCCAGGTATACGTCGCGTCCGCCTCTCGGAGTATCGGTCCTTCGAGACGCGCCAGCAATTACAAGTACGCGCAGAAACGGTCGATCGTAGCACCGAGTCCGTCGTTCTTAGCCCTCGGGACGTAATGGTGGAAGTCGAGCGCGAAACGAGTCGGAAGAGAGCGTTTGCGCGGGACGTCTCACGGGTTCCGAGGGCGCGGAAGCGTCGGAGACGTCAGCCGTGACACGTGAGAAAATCGGCGTGACTTGGATCCGTCGACGACGACGAAGAAGAAGAAGAAGAAAAAATAAATAAAACGGTTATCCCGACGAGGTGAGCCACGAAGCGAGAAGATCGACGACATCGCGCACCTCGTGACTTCCCTCGGCCATTTAATCCGTTCTCTTTGCGATACCGTCCTTAAGGTCGAAGAGTCAAGAGGTAAAAGATAGTCGCGCTCTTCCATTTCTCCATTTTGCTTCGGTTGGCGTGTTGGTAGGACGTTACAGCGATCTCCATGGATCTAAAGAAAGTCTCTACGTACGACTCGATGATTCGGTGCCCCCCGATAAGAAAGGCGCGTCGTTGCGTGTCTCTCTCCGATTGGGATTCCTTCTCTTCCTTCGTTCAATTTTTGACGTCGAGTCGCGACGCTCCTTCGGGATGTCTCCATCGCGTGCGGGTGTCTAAGAAACGACCTTCCTCGAAAGCCGTGCCGTAAGGAAGCGCTCGAGGCGCAGACATCGTCGCTAGCCGACCACATTCGACAAGACACATCGTTAAATCTTAGGTGAAATGTAAATGCCGTAGTCTACTGGATAGTCGCTACTAGATATTCGCTAACTCTGTAAATAGGCTGTTAGTCGAGGTCGATAGAGTAAAGTAAAAATAGTAAGAGAAGGACGAAAAGACAGAGGACGATCTTACGGCTTCCCGTCGAGGGTCGAAGAAGTCGCCGTTCCGTTAACATTTTTCTCGATCGTCATTTTTTCGGCGACCTTTCATCGTAATTTAATATATCGAGAGTCGTAAAAATACGTTCGAACGCTTTACCGCTTGTCACGAATCCTTTTAACTGCCAAGTATCTATTGTTTCCTCGTTTCAGGGTAAAAAAGGCGACGTTGAACGTTTACGGCCTCAACGGCAGCTACGTTGGATTCCTCAATTACGTTTTCTGTCTCTGCCTTTCAGGCCGGAGTTTGCCTTTTATCTCTTTCGTCTCTCACGCAGTTTAACTTGTACGACGTACTCCCACGGATTGATGCATTTTCTTCTTTGCTTAACGAACGTGTTGATAATTAGGCTCGAGAGAGAAGAATCGTAGAAAATAAATGTTCGAGCATTTAAACTGTCAACGATTAATGCCTATCGCATGATTAAACGAACAGGTCTTAATCGTTTGGCGAATCTCGCGAGATTTTCAAATAACAAGGACGATAATTTAGCTGGTGGAAAATTTAACGATAATTTCATTAGTTTTAGGTCGATAAGACGATATCGTCGAAATCGTCTTTTTATCGTAGAGCATAAAGGTAACAACGCGTTGCTCGTACACGGCTTTGCGTAGTGCCGTGCGCAAATGGCGTAATAGTATATCGTGGAAATCATGGCCTGTGAAGTAGAGACACGAACTACTTTTCACTCAATGTCATTGAACGTAAAAAAATTATACGTTGCATCTAATGAAACATCCATCTTATTATCGGCGAAGGCTGTTAACTGTTAAAAGCTATCATTTTTTTGTTTTACATTGCGAAGGCGTAGTTCGAGTCTCTGTCCTCATGGGCGACTGTTAGGAATCTTAAACGGGACTCTTACGGGACCAAGAGACTTTTCTCATATTCTATCTTCGCATTCTCATCATCGATACGCGATTAATCCTGATTTTACGGTCTTTTTTACAGTCGTTCTCTGTCTGCGAACTATGAATCGACTCTCTTAAAATCGAGCCGAACGACCGAACGATTTCTCGCGTGAATTTCAATCGTTTCGTCGGGATTGGACAGGCGATCTCTTCAACGCGTTCGCAGTGACGCGAAGTTGTCCTTTTCCCTGCTTCACACCGGTATGTAACGTTCTTTGCAATTTGTCGGTTCTCGCAAGCGCGTCGAGCGTTTTTTGATACTTTTATTTGGTGGTCGCGTCTGGCGTCCCGACATAAAACATCCGGCAACCTTAATTACAACGCAGTGCTTTCTATTTACTCGCAGTAGCGCGACGTGGAAAGAAAAATTCTTGTATCTCCTCGAACGTTCGCTCCTGGACACACCGAGAGAAACGATGCTTAATCAAAGCTTCAACGCGGCTCTCGTGGACGACGCGTACCCAAAGGCACGTCCACCACGTGGCACTTCGGTTCGTTAGTTGGAGAAGCGGCGATAGAAAAATGTAGGAAGGGGTCGGCGAGGTCGCAACGGGGCCGAAGATTCGTCTCTCGTCGCTCCGTGCTAATTGCCTCGTTGCTCGATCGCCTTCGCAAGCAGGGTATACCTCGTTGGCGACACGAGCGATCTCACGCGATAAGACGGAAAGCAAAGGTGAGAAACTCGATCGGAATTCGAGACTCGTCAAGGCGACGTCAATGGCGACACAATGGCCGAGTACTTACGTGCATATGCACGCGCACTTTCAATAGGCGTATCGATTCGCGAATGGCGCCGATGCGAATGCCGCTGCGTTCCGCGTTTGCTTCACCCTTTTTTTCTCTCCCTTTTCTTTCTTTCGGAGATAATGAACGGAAACGCGGCGCCATCTTTATTTCGTAACGAGCACGGAGCTGCTCGTAGCAGCGTCCAGGTCATGGTTCGCGTGTTCGTGCCGATCGTGACAGCAGCTTGCATCTGCAGGAGGATGTCATGTCGATAATGGTCCGTATTTAGCCACGGATCGGGTACCATTAGACCGGTTAATCGTTAGAACGCGATACACACCGGGAAGTTCGTGTCATTTTTTTTCTGCAGCTCTCGGTGGCTCCCGGCGATCGTCTGTCGAATTAATATCGATACAAGGTCCTTCTTTCGATCCTTTCGTTACGAAGGCTGTCCTCGAGAAATGGCCGAAGGCGTCCGAGCTCGGAGGGAATCCAATTTCAAAATCCAATTCCTTCATTTTCGCGAGACTTCGGATCCTCCCTGGAATAAAAGTACGCAGTGGAACAAAAGTACTCTCGTACGGTGCAGCTAAATTTCTTCCTTTGGTTTCGATCGATTTTGTCTAAAAGAAATGAAATATTTCACGCGTTAACGCGATCGCAGTGGTCCTAAGCGTTAGGCGCGCGATGATAATAACCGACGGATTTCAACCGATTTCGCGCATCGCGGGATCGAGCTTTTATTAAAATACCTCGGCTGGCATAGGTATTTGGCGTCGGGAGAATTTTGTATCGCCCGTCTCCGGGAAAAATTCCAGTCTCGCGGTATTTATTCGAGCACGGTATTCTCGTTATTTTGCGGAAGATCAACACGAACAGCTCGTATGGAAATCACTTCTCGTAGCGTTCTGGAGCGATGCGACGCGGTCGATTGCACGGATATCAACGATTATCAGCCAGCGATGGGTCAAATATTAGCCGCAGGTAGGAATTAAATTATCGGAGTTCGTTCGTTAGGCAGAGAACGTATAGCGTAAATTGGTTTTGATATTATTACGTGCAAATAATCGAATTGGCGTAAAGAAGTTCACTCGATTCCTATTAAATAAACTCGCTCATTGATTGCTTCCTACGCGCGCCATTAAGGAATCGAATTTCTGCTCTCGGAAAGAAAAGAGCGAAAGAAATTTACGCAACGAGGTTGACTGGAAGAGCGTAGGAAGTCTCGTGCACGTATTCCACGTAGCGATGGGCGCGACAACGGGAACACCAATTGGATCGATGTCACGCAAGGACAATAAAGTGGTAAAGGACGATCGCGGTAGGCAGCGAGTGTCGCGCCTTTTCTCTTGGAACCTTGTCGAAATGTTCGATTGCAAGGGAGCACGTCGAGATTCGACGTAATCTCGAAATTTCCTGGCGCGATTGCGGGTTCGCCTCTTTGACGTCTTAACGATCGCGGTCGCGAGAGAGATTTACGCTCGTTCCCGTTTCTCATGGAACAAATGGCATTCGTGCGGTCTTGCGAGGGCATATACCGATTTAAATCGATATTCGAAGAAATTCGAAGTCAATCGTAGGTAGAAAGACGACGCAAACGTTCGATCGAGATCGAAATTTTGTTTAATTATTCGTTGGACGCATCGCGTTAAATCCTTTCGTTTTGAACTGCACGTCGAACGATAACGTCATTACGTTTGATTGTTATATTTATGATAAGAAGGCGAGATAAATGTCTGTGTAGAAAAAGGGCAGTCCCATGGATATTATTATCCTTCTATCGCGTTGGTATCGTTTTAAAATTTTACTCTATTTTAAAATGCCATCTTTAACGCGTGCAACATTGGGGTAAAAATAGAGTCGTGTCGTTGATCGATCACCCCGTGGAAAAGTCGAAGCGTAAAGGGTCAATATACCTAACCCTCGAGTCACACGGCGAAGGAAAAGCTTCAAAGCGGAATCTCATAAATCGAGATGAAAAAGAAGTACACGATTTATAAAATAACGTCGAACATGCAGCCGGAAGGCAGTCGGTTGATATAAAAACGAACGTTTCGGTTCCAACTCGAAGCTTCGATCGTCGCGAGACTGTGATAACAGCGTAGAATATATTGCCGCAAATTTGTTTCTTAATACTTTCTCGTAATAAAACTCGAAAAAGGCGCGAGACGCTCCTTACGTTACAAGGGAAGTTTCTTTCGCTTCTAAGAGCCAAAGATCAAAGGAGGGAAGGAAGACACCGAGATACGAGAAAGGAAAGCGCGCGAATCCGTGTCTTATTTCTCGATGTGCAATTCAAGCCGCTTAAAAGAGGAGACGACGACGAATCCTTCGTCGGATCGGAGCGACGCGAAGCTGGAAAAATTGTACGAAGCCACGCGGTGTTCAAGGACGTGGATGCGCTGTTTTTTCTCCCGTCTCTCTCCTTCTCCTCTTGGAAAAATGTCGCGCGAAACTTAGACGAGCACGTAGCTATTCGCGGGAATCCCGCTACGCCAACGCCGGCTATGACTCCTCGAGGTTATGAAATCGTACGCCTGTCCGTACACGGATTGCCACTTCGCTTCTCCCTGCAAGAATGGCGGAGCGCATTCGTATTCGAGAAACGTAACGATGAGAAATACGAAAGAAAGGGCCGTCGCCTGTCCTGCTGGCGTCGTTGAAAAATTCAGCGGTTCGACGCGGCGCCATTCGTTACATTAGATGAGCGTTTTTCTTCGATTCTTGCCGTGGTAAAAGACGAATAAGACGAAGAACGAGGAATAGATGATAAAGAGACGATGAATTTGACAATAATTTGGGAGACGTCGGGATTATTGAGACGATGGTCGGCAAACGTCGTCGTTCCTTGTTTAGGTTCGCGATTTCTGGGCGAAACGTTTCATTTTCGATATAATTCTCTAATGGCTAACGGATAACGTTAAATCATTTCAACGTTGGTAAGTGGGCAAAGAGATACGCTTTGAACGAAATAAATGTCGATGGCAACGTGCTTGCAAACTGAGCTGAATGGAAGCCGGGACGATACCGTGTAAAGCGTGACGATGCACCGTTAACTGCGATATTAACGCATTTACGCGTTGCGTTGTTTCGCGTCGGTTACCGCGTTGCAGCTCGTTTGGATATCGATGGACCGCTCGAACGAAAGCAATTATTTTCGTTTAGCGAAAAGTGATCGCTGTGAAAGCGAATGTTACGCTGATTGATATTCTATTATTGCGCTCTTTGCCACCATTTCTAAGAATATTGTATATATATATATACATATACAAATATGTATAAATTTGTAGTTAACAATATTTTCTCTACAAATTTTCTAAATGTCATCCTTGACGACCAGATATATATACGCACATACTTATATATTCGTATTATATATAGGACATTATTTAGTCGTTGTCGCAATCGGCTATCTTATTTTAAAAAAAAAACGTACAAATTTTAGGTCAAACGCATTGATTTTTAATGAAAATTCGAGTGTCGCAGGAATTCGTTAAATGGAGCTACGACTAATTTCTCGACGAAGCTACTGTTATTGCTCGTAACTTAAAAAAGTTCACGGCTACCTCTTTTATGTTACACAATATTGTGTAGTCCGTATGCTGGAAAAGAGTTCGGAGATGATTTATTATTTTCATTTTTAGTAGCGCGTAAGTGGTGATATATCGTCGGAAATGGTTCGAAGAAAACCATAAAATATCTTCAGCTCCGTAATGCGATAATGCTTCTCGCATCTTTTATATCACGACAAATAGTTACTTTCGGTTAGCTCGACGCGTATGCAACGATGCACTTTCCAATGCAGATCCTCGCACACTGGGCGAGAATAACGCGTCGCGATGCTTTTCTTCAAAACGAAATCTCGAAATATCGAAAGCACGTTAACGTATTTTTACTGTCTATTCGAGAACGATGAAAACGATAGCTTCGTGGACGATGTTTCGGACAAAGCTCGAAGGAACTCGAACGAACGAAGCTTTCATCAAACAAAATCGATGAAATCTGCTTCGTCGAAGTACGGCTATATCGAAGTTATTCCAAACGATGTTAAAGCATTTTCTTCGAGGAAACGCTTTTCTGGTACGAAACGTCGGCAAGAGACGACGAGGATCGGAGTCAGTCGAAAGGACTTCCGGTGACCACCAGCCGGAACACGAAAGTCGCTCGAGCGAGAAGACGAGCGAAGGCTGTCTCGAGGAAAGCGCGCGTATTTCGTTCAATGGTATTTACCAACGTATTATTACGCGAGTTGATACGCTTTGTCTTTCCTTAATAGGAAACAATTAATCGCGGCAGATGTCGGTGTTCCCCGTAAGCAATAGTATTCCGTAATTGCAGGAACAGACCAGAATCTCTCCACGATTCGTAACGGCTTCGTTCGGAAAGTACTTTCATTAAACGCTTCTCTCATTTCTCCGATAAAAGGAAGCGTACAAAATGTCGTATGGTGGAGCTTTTGAAAATCCTTTATCAGCGTTGCTTGCACGTGCTGCGAATTCACCCTTGTTGAATATTTTCACACGCGACGCACAGTGGGGCCAAATCGCGAAAAGCTGGACAAACAAGGGAAAAATGAAGTTTCGAGTTTGGAAGTTTTGACCTTAAAAATGAATAGAGGAACGTTTGCCTGCCAAATGCCAAAGGAAGAAGATTTATTTTTAATAACCCGAAGTTATGTCGAATGTCAAAGTTGAGCACGTTCCGAACGTTCCGAAGGAATGGGAAAAGATTTACTCGCACGAAAATTAATATACGACTACATTCGGAATTAAATTGTCAAATAAATTCAGCGACTTTGAATATAAAATTTCATCTTGGACTTGTAATCACTAGTCGTATTTCGAAGTTCGTCGAGATATTTTTTGTTAGCTTTTCACGACTTGACCCACCGAGCTACCGTTCGATCATCGAATTATTCGTTACTTTAACCCTTTTAGTGGCAGGCGAAAAAGAGGTGCCTATGCGAGAATAACCGGCCGAATTTCACGGTTTTACTAGGGTTTGGGAAA
>JAITYT010001583.1:43948-66753 GCA_025433975.1 Liostenogaster flavolineata
AAAGGGTTGAATGCGTTGTAAAATTTAGCATCTCTTCCAGTAGTTGTACACTTAAGTTTGAAATGTAAAGACAAGGGCGAAGGGAAAATAGGGCTTGGAAAGTTAAAATCCCTCCTCCTGACGCGAGGTGCGTGCTCGTGCGGGTGCCGCCTCGCGTCACGTCAATTTCAATCCTCGAGCATATTCGCGTCTCGCTTATCCTATATCCCTCTTAGGAAGAGCCCCAGCCAGCTAATGGCTTTCGTTCAACGAAAAGCTGGGAGAAT
This sequence comes from Liostenogaster flavolineata, assembly GCA_025433975.1. Lineage (NCBI taxonomy): Eukaryota > Metazoa > Arthropoda > Insecta > Hymenoptera > Vespidae > Liostenogaster > Liostenogaster flavolineata. The sequence continues at coordinate 44,215 of JAITYT010001583.1, forward strand.
TCTCCGATACTTCGACGCGATGTTACCGTGACGTTCGCGACACGACGGAAGTGGAGGTTGCCCTTTATCGGAAGACGAACGAAGACGCTGCCGGCAGATCGGTGGAATTTATCGTTCGCCCGAAATTTCAAATATCCGAGGATAAACGGACGTCGGGAGATGGAGAAAAATCGTCGTAAGAAGAGTGCAAAAGGTCGAGGAGCAGCAAGAGATGGAAAGTCGTTACATATCGTTGTCCTTTTTTTTTATAGAGGAAGCCCTTGAATAAAATCGTGAAAGCTTCGCCTTTCGTGGCTGGAGCAGACGGTCGACAGAAAAAGTGTGAATAACGTCTGACCAATATAGGATTAATTTTGTTAAAAGATTCCATCGCGTTTGCCCCTTAACTAGAGGAAGAAATGGGCTTATTTTAAACCGGTTCTCGATCAATTATATCGACGAATCGATATAAAGTCCAAAGTTGCGGTAGCTTCGTATGGTTTTAGATGTTTCGTTATACACCAGGTTCCGTTTCTTCGCCTTTTAATACGACCATACGCGATTCAAAGGTTCCGATAGGCAATCCGGGAAATCGTGATCGGTGCGGCGTTTTCCTCGCGGACGGATGCAGCTAAATCTCATGTTTGCGACCTTTGTCTCGTGTTGCAGTTGGTTCGGCAGCGGAGAAGGGCTACTTCGGACCATGGAGGCAGTGCAAACTCCTGCTCTACGGACGTGAGAGGTGCGGTCAAGGAATTTCCAGGTTTCAACCAGTGTGTGAGTCTACTTCCTTCCATGACCATAATCGCGTTTACGACGTTGCGTAAAGATAACGCGAGCGAGCGATTCGATCAATCGATCCGAACGATACGCATCAGCCGTTTGAGGTTAAACTCTCTCGAGGCCGCAAACGGCGCCCTTCGTTGATCGCGGATAATTATTACCTTTCGAGGACACGTAAAATAGGCCGTCGGTAGCGAAAGCAACGTGGCAAACTGGCGAAATGGTCGCGTGTTTGCGCGTGCGAGGAATCGAGAAGCGTTCCGTCGCTTCAACATCGCCCTAGTTGATAAATATCGCGACGTGCGCGTGTGGAGTGACGCCAAGGGATGGAAAAGCGATAAATTCGTTGAAACGTAAAGAACCTTTCGGCCGTTTCAGTGGCAGTGTGGGTGGCAGGATTAGCCGCGGCAGCCGCGTCCGGGCTGCTGGCCATTCTGGTTGGGATTGCCGTGCTCCAGCTGGCGATGGCATCCTCCGCTAAAAGGGTCGTCATTTCCTACAGCACCGCTCTCATATCGAAAGTCGCCCTTGCGACATTGGCAAGTGAGTACAAGAACGTTATTTCCCCCACGAGAAAATCTCTAACGAATCCACTTGTTATCCGTTCATATCGTTTCTGAATCGACGACTGATCGGATCTTCGTGAAATTATCGAAGTTAACTTATCCTTTTCACTTCTTTTCAATTTTTTCCCAATTTAATCGTGAGTGCTAGAACGTAGTTTTCTTTTTTTTTTTAGGTAGTGCAGTAAGCGCATAATCGATCTCTCTTCGTACGTTTTTTTTCTTGTTACCTCGAATCGTCTGTTCTTCTACCTGCTCGCATGCCAAGGGAAGGATTTAGAGTTAAACGCGCGTTCGCGAGAAGAAGAAATCGTTCCCTTCTCGACGATGTAAGCCGTAAGGTGTCTCGCAATATACCGGATACGGTAATATTACCGTTTGCTCCTACGCTACTTGTCAGTGGCCTACTTACCCTGGGAGACGCAGAATCGAATATCGGTGGCGGATTGCGTTACCACCGGTGAAGCGATATCTTCTTAATGTCATGGAACCAAGCGCCCTGAGACCGTGCTCAGGCTGACCACGTTAACTATTCCGACTTCGCTTGGCATTCGATCGTGGGTTCAACGATTCCTTCGAAACGCAACCTTTTATCGGCTTGCCTTCTCCTTGGCTGCGCGATCCTTTTTCGATCGGTTAATCAGCGCGATGGAGTCGTTGCTGAACCCTCCTGAATTTGTATAATCTTTCTCGATGGCGGAAACTGTTAGGCGTGTCCATTTCGAAAAAGGCTTTTTGGTCCTTTCGTGTCTTCGTTTAAACGTAGGATTCCGCGAAATTTTCGACGGATGAAGAAAGAAGTAATTGATTTGTCTGTTACAGCGTCGTTGGCTATCGTCGCTGCGAGTCTCTTCGCTCTACAAACGGACGATAGAGCCAATAGTTTCGTTATTACGAGAGGGGAAGCGTTCTATATGCAGGTAATTTGAATGAAATTCTTCAGGGTAGCGAGAAATCTTTTTTATTTTTAAAGCCAATGCGATATTAAAATTTGCGCCGATCAAAGGGTTAGGAAACGAAAAGATTTGTCGTTACTCTTAATAATAATTGTTTTGGATTGTATCGTATCGTATTCCGACAGATGTCCTAGCGTAACGCGCGTTGAAAATTTTGGTCGAAACTATTCAATACCAGAGACGCGATGTCTTTTGCTAAGAAGTATCACGAGAGAAAATGTCGAGGCAAGAAACGGGAGCGATTCGATACGAAACGTTTGAAGAAAAAGTAAGAATTTGATACGCTCGTGGTTTCTTAATCGATTCGATCTTAACTCCTTACTTCCTTCGATATTCATGGTATTTCTCTATAAAAAGGAAAGAAGCTACTTCAAGTATGTTCGATATGCAAAGGAAAACTCGCTCTTTGAGTTAGCATAGCCATGCTATTTTCTCGACAAAGTGGACACGGACGGTTTTGCATCCGAGCAATTCATATGCATGAAGATTCACGATGAGCAAACAAGTTTCTCACCTGTCGCTAACACGTGGTTCGACGCAGCACTCGAATCGTCTTACCGTTAAATTTATCCGTCATTTTCTTCTCGTTGCGTTATTCCTACTGCTGTCGCAGTTGCCAGACGCTTGTGCACGTCGTTTATCGCGTTCATAAAATTGTCGCGGTTCAGTGGCGTAGACAAGAGGTACGCGACTTGCCAGTATACAAAATAATTTTACATGACTCTTATCGATTTTATATCTACGAATAAAATATTCTCTCCGTTATATTTCAGTCTGTTATAACGAGCGCTTCTCGAAAATCATATTTTATCGTTTTTATGATGATTTGTTTGATTTATCATATTCGAATATCGTATGACATAATTATATGCATTCGGACAAGGACATTGAGTAATTTATATAGGCAATTAGATAAACAAGCGTGTACTTTGGATTATTTGTAAAAATCGTTCACGGTATAAAGTGGAATAACGGTAGAATCGAATAGAATCTTTGAAAAACGTACGCGCTCGAAAAATATTTTTCTTGTCGAGATTAAAAGCGTCCCGCTAGTTCCAAATGGGTTAACGAGACGAATGTGGCACTCGAACGTTTAACATCACCGGGAGCTTTCGACATATACGTGTAACGATCTCTCGGTCTCCCGTTATGCTCCAACACAAACCCGTGTCAACCGTATCTTGCGGTTACTTACCACACGACTCGAAAGAACTGCAATTCGATTTACGCGAAAACAATCCCATAAAAGTCAATTTCTTGAAGTCCGCAATTTCGTAAACTAATAAAAGATATGCCATTGGAACAGAATAAATCATGACCTACACGAGTAACGTGAAATTCAGATAAACGAAGTCAATATTTCTTTATTCATTTTCCGAACGAGTCTCTATCAGCTTTATACTTTTTGGAAAATCTTTCGAAGAACACGTGTAAAAAAATATATCGCATCTGTCGCAAAGTAGAATATTGGTTCCACTTTTTCCAGAAATTTCCGGAAATTGAAAATTTCTATCACGCGTCAATTACTGTTAGTGTTTTATCGTTCGGTCTGTCCAAAACGTATAGAAACGTTCGCTCTACGTAGTACGTTTTAAACGTCGCAGTTTTACCTTGATCTAACAACGGTTGTATCAAGGATGCGGTATTAGACGGCAGAAAAGAAAATTTCACGTTTTGCCTGTAATCGATTGTAATTTTTATTTCGCGATAAATGAAAATGGTGCAAAGGCAGAATTGGGTGTGATTATAAATACTTGGAGCGTCGTAAAGTCCGCGTAAACTTAATAAACGAGGCGGTCGGTATTTTTCTTCCATTTTGCCATAATGAATGGCGAACGACCTCGCGACTAGAGATATCTTTCGAAAAAACTGGAGCGGATCGCGTCGATGCGACGTAATCGATTGTTCATTGAAGCAGAGCGAAGGCCCGCCGTGAATAGGCCGGGTAGTACGAGGAAAGCGTGACAAACCGATCGTAACGCGGCACGTTTCACCGAAAAGCGTCGATCGGTACCTGTTGCGCGCATCTCGAAGAAGGCAATCCGTTGCAAGCTCGATGCATGCACTCGCGTTGCAAGTACCTGTTGCGAAGTCGATGTTCCAGCAGCGCGCGCAAACCTGTGAATGATTTATGTCGTGACCGAATTGTCGATAGCGGCGACCACGACGACGCTGCCTACGTCACTTCCTCTCGAGAAAAGGAACCTTCGATCGTGCTCGACTGCCGCGTATCGCGATTTAAACTCTCCACTCGACGAAACTCTTCCTTCGAATTACGTGGATTTCGTTGAATTTTTATAAATTCGCGTCTTCTCCCTTCTTCGAGAAAATTTCTTATATTTTGTATTATTTTGTTATCGTTATCGAAAATTCGTATCCGCGTTTCGGTCACTTCATCTCGACGGTCTTCGAGCTGAAAAATGAGAGGAATTGATCGGTATCCGTTAAAAAATCGTGGGATATTTTTGTTCCTCCCCTTTCTTCTTTCTGAGTCTTTGTTCTGAATGAGTTTCTTTCTTTTTTTATTTGCTTTTTAATTTAATTCTACTTTATTGCGCTGAGAAGGAGCTACGATTCGCAAATTCGTCGTCGTCCATCCTAATTTCGTTCCTTTCGTTCGATTCGATTTATTTATTTCGCTCCGGATTACAACGAGGAAGAGAAAGATTCCGTAAATCCTCCTTTCGCTTCGTCCTTTCTCCCGCACGAAATTCACGATAAGTCGCGTAAAGCGTACGCGCCGAGCGTAAAAACGAATCGCATCATTTATTCGGACACGTAATCACGCGGAACCCTCGATGAAAGCAAAATAGGGCTTCGACACCGCGCCGTGTCACGTCGAATCGACGTTACTCCGATGTTCACCGACGGAATAAACGAACGGAGGGAACCAAAGGAGACGACGTAATGAAAAGCGACCGTGTGTATCGCGATGCAGAGCTGCATTTCGCCTCGCTTGTTCGAGGCGAATCCGCGCCAAATTGGCTCGTCGGTGACTTCTTCGCCGTGTAAATTTAATCGACGATCAAATCGGGGCATGCTTGTAAATGTCACAGAACTGTCGATTTACCGCTCGACGCTTTACATTCCGTACCACGGAAATGAATTCCTTCTCCTTTCGCGTAGGAGAATCTCCACGTCAAATTCGTCATTCTACGCGAAATATTGGAGCGTTAAAATAGAATGGAATCCTATCGATCTCTCTGCGACCACCTTTTTATTCAAAAATTTTTAAAACTTTTTAATTCTACATCTTTGTCATGGATCGTAATAAAACAGCGTCGACTTGATAACGAATCGTATCCTTCGACTCGCAACAGCAGAGTATCACAGCCTTACGTAATATCGACGTAACACGTTCGTCGTTTTTACTTTGTAAAACTCAGACGAACGGAGGAAAATGGAAAAATGGAAAAATCGAAGAAGGAAGTCGTCTCGATGATTAAACTCTACCAGACCAACGGAGGCGGCCAAGTTCGTCGAATAGGAGATCATCGAAGCGTGACGTCGCTGTCGAGTCCGCGAGAATCTCGTCGTATTCCTTTTTATTCTTATTTTTATTTTTTTATTTTTTTATTCGGACAGTCGCGTTTCACGGACTCGCGTCGACTGCGAAAGCGGCCGTTCCCACGAAATTCGGCCTCGTACTCGACGGCGATAGATTATACGAAGGCGCGCTCCCTCTCGTCGCATTACAAACGCTTAAAGGCCACCTGATCGGCTATAGGCCGCAGGTGTCTTCTTAAGCCTTGGCTTCCTCCTCGTCCCTCGGCTCGAGGCAACGCGTTGGGTTAGTACGCGTAGGAGCCGGCGGGAGTCGTGGACACTTTAAAAACAATGAGACGACATTGGCGAACTGGCAGTGATCGTTTCGATTTCGAGCCGTCGAAGGAGAACGATTCGTTTCGCGATCGCCGTCGGGGCCGTAGCATCGCAATTATCCTTCCGAATCGTCGAGTTCCCATTGCGAAATTCGCGCTCGAAGTTATATTCCAATCGGCGTGAGATTCTGCCCTGGTTGCGTTCTTCCATTACGAATACGCGCCAATCGCTTCGACTAAGAAAAGTGACGCTTTTCGGTGCTCGGGGAAGTAAAGAATTCGAATAAGCAGTGCTAACGCGCCAATCAGTCTTTAGAAACTGTTGGTAATAAATAGGTACAATAGGATAATTAATTGGAGGTTATGAATTTGGTTGTGAATTTGCCACTGGTCGGATCGAGAGCGAAGACGACGTTGTTCTTGACGTACGAAGTTACGACGAAGAAGAAGAATAAAGAGAAACAGCGACAGTGCCTTTATTAATCGGTGGTGGCGTACGTACGTCGAATGAGAAGATTATCATTGGTGGGCGGAAAGTCGGTAGCAAACAACGAGAAGCCCAAAGACAATCCGCTCGGTGGATTATCATCAGCGTTAAGTGCGTTAGGTGTGGTAGAGTGGGAATACGGAATCGTCGTAACATCGAAGAAGACACTATCGATCTTTCTTCCGACGTTTTTACGTTCGAAGTAAGATCAGCGATCGGCGCTAGAGACCGCAGGAATCGTCGTACTCTCGTTCGACGCGCAATGCGGTCAAGATCGATTTAATCAGCCAGCAAAGAGCTTAACGAATTTTTCGATCGTCGTGGCATCGCGATATCGCGAAGCTAATCAAAATGAAAGGAACAGCGTCGTTTCATCGTCAACGTGGTCGACGATGGGATTCGATGGAAACCGTTTCGACTGGGTGTGTTCGTCGCTGATGACGACGGCTAGCGAGCGTGGGATCGACATTGTTTACTCGCAACGTACAGCAGGATATGGATGTTACGTCAACGTGGAATCGCGATGACGGAAAAGAGAAGGAGAAGCCTCTTTAAAGGGGCCAAGGACGAAATCGAATTGGACAGGAGGGATAGGCAGAAACGGGGCAAGGTAAAGGTTGTCTCTTCTACGTCAACAACGTGGAAGGAACAAACGACGATAATCGTTCGACCTTGATGGACGACGACAGCCGACGTTTTTACGTTGACGTCCGATACTTTCGGACTCCCTCGCGCGAAACGAAACACGTTGGAGATTTCGTCGTTGGAGTCTTTCTCCTTTCCCTTGCGAAAGACGATTCTTTGAAAATAGATTGAAATGACTCGAAGAACTTGTAGCCTCGAAGCGACTTTCGGAACGTGTTTCGTCGACGTGTTAACCCCTTGCCTTACGATTTAATTTGCAACCGTGCGTACCGAAAGCGACACCAAGGTCGGTCACGCGTAGGGACATACACGGTTTGACTGACCCTTCGAAATTATATTTCTTTATAATTCTTAAAATTTGTCTATTTTTTTTGTTTATGCTACTTTGTCCATGCTTTCTGCAAACTATATAATTTCTTGCTGGGTTTAATTTCGACGGTGTTGAATCTGTATGCTTGAGAAAATGACTCCAATACCGAGCGTGTAGTCTTTCATTTGATAACCGTCCTTTACGATTGTATTCCGGTAATGACGAACGTGACGTCTCTGAGACGTCGTTGTAAGCTAAAAGGTTAAAATCCAAAATGATTTTCAAATTCGTTAAAATTTGTTAAGACGTCGTTCGCTTAAGTTCCAGCGTTAAACGAAGTAGGTATGACGACGATTTGAAAAAAAATACGTCGACGTAACGATGCTAGAGGCTGTAGATAGAAAACATCGTTCCATATTCGGACGCTAATAATTTCGCCGTCTACATTACGATTGTGTCGGTTTTCTCGACGATTGAAAAATACTTTTATGCGTACTCTTCTTATCGTTTCCGCATGTTTCCTCGTTAGAGCCTTTTTTTATCCGACACCTACGCGATGTATCACGGGGATCACTCCCCGTGACGACACGAAGGCGTCGTTGTTGAAAGAAATAAAAGGGATAATTGCGACGCATTTTAATCCTTCTTGCTTCTACGTAGGCCAAGCGAAGGAAGGACGAAGAGGATGGGAGAGGGAAAAAATAAGGAAGAATTTATTACGAGGAAACGACGGTAGAGCGCAAGCTCCTTTTGTCCTTCCTAATTATCTGTCACACACCTGACACCTTTCTCTCCCGTTCGTTAATCTTCTCGTTTCTCTTCCTACCGCGTCCTTCGCCTCGTTTGCAATGAAAAGCAACGGCATTGCCGTCCTTTTGTAAGGGGAACGGAGAGCGACTAGAAATTAAATCTTCCACAACAAGCGACGTCAACGCGACGCAAATTTTAACTCGTGCCCAATGTTTCTTCGAGTTAATTGCCTTTCTCAATTATTCTTCGCTTAACTCCTTGCAGTCGAACGTCGGATCTTATTCTTACTTGCGTATTCGTATTTACGCATAATCGATATCAGTGTGCTTCTGTTAACCGAACGACGATGATACGCACCTGCGTTAACCTCTTAGGCACGACGCGCCACTATAGTGGCGTTCACGCTTGTGTGTCGTGCCGTGCTTTAAAACATATCACACCCAACTGTATTATTAATTATTAAAGCGAATTGTCAAAATTAAAGTATGTGTATCATTTCTTGAAGGAAAATTATAATTTAATCGTCAAAAACTTCATTGCAATGTACTCGAATAGCATTGTTGGTTCTGCCCGTTGAACCCTGCCGTACAGAGAATTAGCCCCGCGCAAAATTCAGCCGTGCCTAAGAGGTTAAGATCAATGGATCTGTTACTTCTTAAAAATATTATTCTTCATAGGCGTTGCGAATCCGACGTTAATTTGTTTTAACGAGATTCCGATTTATTTGCAGTTGGCTGCGATCGCTTTAAATTTCGCCGTCCTCATATCCGCGCTCTACGAAGGCATTTACGCTAGAAGAGGCGGGGACCCCACGAAGATCCGTGTCATCGCTGATCCTCGTGCAGCCACCATAAACAATCCGGGTTACCGGGAGCACCATCAACCGACGAACGGTAAAACAACGGCCACGTACAATCAGTCTGTCGTTTTATCCGCGCGAAAGATTATTTTCTTATTATCGAAACCCACGCGATTCCGAATCGTTCTCCAATTGTACTCGCTCCAACTTCGTGAGCGAACTTGTAACGATCGTTCATGCGTCGCATTGGCTCGGTTTCAGGTGGCGCAATCTCGATGACGGACGCCAGTGGTAAACCGTACGTTAGTGGAGCTGGAAACGGTTCCATGGCCTCCGTGGCGACTTCCGCGAGCGCTACGAGTACAGCTTCTCCTCTTAGAAGTTCCTTGAAGAAGCCGAAACCGCTTGGGATTCATAACCCCGGATTTTCGTCGCACAGTCCCACGTTGTCGAGGAACGGCTCGCAGAAGAAAGTGCGAATTCAGACGCACTCGACGGAAGTGTAGAGACGTTGAACGCGTCTTCGGCGTTTTCCATATAGAAGACAAGGATTCTTGCTCGAGATTCGATCCTTTTCACGGCCTTACGAAATCGGAAGGATCGGCGGAACGGAATCTATCATCGCCTCGACCTCGAAGGAACGAGGACGATTGAGCGTGTGTCCGTTCGACCAAACAGACGCCTTGTTTTTTGCCGAAGTCCTCCACGTGGTCACGATCGGAGATCTTTGACTCTTCGACCGATCTGGAACGCTATGTGGAACGTTAGCATTATGCCGACATAGTGCTGGCATTATCGTAACATTATTAATGATTTCCGACGTTCATCGTGGGACCAAGTCGGACGAAATGGTGATCGAGTGTACGAAATAACGAATCTGTTACGAGAAGGCAGGAAGAAATGCACGAACGAATATTTTACGTTTGTGTCGTAGGAAGAACAGCGGACTATGTTATTGTTTCTCTTTTATTTTATGCAGCTCATACGCACTCGCAAAAAAATGATTGCCGTATAACGAGATTTGTCTGTGATCATATTACTGCAAGAATTTCGAGATCGAGGAATGCATTGCAGATCGTGCGAATTAATTCGACGAACGATATATTAACCTACCGTAAGGATTTCGATATGTGCTTGAAAGTCATTGTGACTCTTTTGATCGGATTCTTATTTAGAGTTGGATCCCGATTATTCGAATACGGATGTTACAGACGTTTACAGATGACACGAGTCTCGATACCCTGCCTTTCCGTTACATGTCGAAAGCGGCAGAAAATAATTCGATGCGATATATTATTCGCGCGTCTTACTATCTAACCCTTTGCTTCTCAAGCCTTTGTCCGGGCAATCGAGGCTTTCTTGTATTTTACAAACGGCTTTCGCCGTTGCGACTAAAAAATTACAATGATTTCGTTCAAATGAAGAAGTATCGAAAGAAAGTGGAAAGGAAAGGAAAGGAAGGGAGATAGAGAGGAGGAAGAGAGACTGGAAACGAATAATTGCGAAGAAGGTAAACCTTTTTGCTAGCAACATTTTTCGACAACGTTTTAGAGCATATCGTATATTTTAACGAGTTCACAATTATCTTTACGCTTGCTAGAATGTTTCAGATATACTACGTTCAAGATATTTCGAAGTAAAAATGTCGAATGGAGAATACAAAGTACGAATGTGAGTGACTGTAGTAGACCGTAGATCGTACAAAAACTTACGAGATATCTTGGAGAGTAACGATATGTTGGTATATTTGTGTTACGATTATGATGCGTGTAAGTGATCTGATTTGATGAATATTTTATTATGTTGTTGATATATCGAGAGATTAGCTAATGAATTGTGATCGGTGAAACTCTAAGTAATGCTAGGATTTCTTCTGCTTCGGCTGTGAAAGTGATTTGCCTCAATCGAGCAGAGATATCGTAAGGAGTACTTTAATCGTTCTTTTCCCGTTGATCAGACGTCGAAAGATGCATTCGGTTAATTAAATTTTCACCTCGCAGCTAAAGCGAAGAGATATTATGATATAAGTATATTGTTATGTAACAAAGAGAGGTGAAGCCAATTGTTGATTATCGTTGTTTTATAAGTACGAAATCACCGATACAGCAGTTCTTAAAGAAAAGATATCGAAGGGATATTAAACGTATAGATTAAAATGCACAGACGGCAGTATATTACAATCGGTGAAGTATTTACCAATTATTACGCCCCATCTACACACACACATTGCCTTTTCTAACAACGAAAATTCTCTTTTTTTAATTAAGATAATTGTTCATTCGATGACGGAATCGTTTGAAATTTTAACGAATCCAAAGTATAGAAAATCGTCAATTCTTATCTTCTAGCGTTTATCAGCCGTAAATTTCAATTTCAGGCTGGGCGCATCCGATCGTCATGCTTTTTTCTCTACTCGTCCACTTCTACTTACTGCCGTTTAAATTAGAAAACACGATTATATATTTTTTACATTGTTGTTCACGTTTATGAAACGAGGAATTAAAAATACTTATTATATCGCATCCGTCCAGCCCTACGTAGGCAGCTAGCCGTTTACGGCAGGATATAAAGATGAATAAGATATAAATATGCGTATAAATATATTTATATTTTTTAGTGATTGTTTTAATATATATTGATATAAATATATACATATGTAGATAGATACATATATGGCGAGTCTTAAAATTATTTTCCGAGATATGTGTTACTTTTTGACGCACTTGAAAACACCATATAATTAACAAACAATCTCAACGTACCTACGAAGTAAACGATAGCTTCGCTACGTTTTTTCGTATTTCTAGTATTACAGACTGTTTCAGTGTTTAGTTACTTCTTTAAATGATTTCCATATTTTCTAAAGGGTATAGCACACAACAGGGGCCACTGTTTCTTTCTTTGTATCCTTTTTTATTGAAATTTACAATTACGAGAAAAGTTATTAACAGTGATTTGTTAATTCATTAGCAACGAGGAGCGTATCAGCGTGCGTTATTTTTGCATTATCAGAGATATTTGTACCGAATACTAATCCGAAGTGGAATGAAACGAACAAATAAATTGAAACTATACAAATGTACTCTCGGCCACGAGCTATCCTCCTACGTATTTTACCGTATTAGAGCAATACTTCGGTTTGCAAATGAATTAACGATTGCTTTCGTTTGCATGCATTTACAATACATTCGACAACATTGTTACCATAGGTAAAGTAATATCGTAGCATTACGTGATCGATACGAAAATAGTTCGAAAATATTAATTGTAAAATAAAACGATTCAATGACCAGGACGAATGCGTACTCTATTAATGCTACTTTATGCTCAGTAATCTGCGATCAAATTTCCATAAGTTCTCATTCAAATCGAGACGAAAATATAGTAAGGATCGTAGTATAACAATATTTTAAACCATATTTTTAAAAATCGACTTCGATTGATATTGCAGATACCAGGGTCACGCTAATTTACTAAACATCTTTTGTATGTAACTTCTCCGAAAGAAATGTGTCCCTCTTTTGTATGAATCGGACAATTAAAATAAAGCGAAAAAAGGAAATTTATTATTTACAGAGTTTTTCGTTACCGAGATCAAGCGAATGTCACTTACGATCAGTTCATTATTGCCATAACGTGAAAAGTTCAAAGCAATTGAATATTCTACACTCAAAAGTTCTCGATGTGCCGAATTTAAATTTAAATTTAAAAATTCAATCATATATAATTCAAAATAATTTTAATTACAGATAATTATAATAATACTTTGCGTAGTAACAAAGTATAATTTATATCTTTTTAATATACCTTTCCTTTGAAAAAATCTTATTTATTTATTTTATTCAAATATTTATTCATTTATTTTATTTTAAATTGACGAGAGAATTCGAACTTTAATAGAATAAAGTCAAAAATTCCCATTGGTGCCACTAACAAGTGGCGCTAGCTGTGACGTAAGCCGTAACTATCTTCTACGAGCAAGCTATTATTCGTCAGTCTCTCAAGGACTACGATGTAGTGTAGAAGTGTTTTCGAGAATTCTGTCATTCTTGGGTATTACTTGTAATATCGTATTGCGTCATATTGTGAATGTTTAGATTTCCTGTTCTGGACTTTTATAGTTTTTCATAACATCGCGAAAACACACGTAAGTAACGTTTAACGACCTTCACGATATTATATCGCAGCGTAGTCCATTTTTGTTGTACTTCCGTTCTCGATCTAATTTTTGTCGACAAGTAACAACTATCGCGTGTAAGTCTAATATCGTGTTTCATAGTATATGTATACAAGTATCACGATTAGAATATTAAATTAACTTTTATTACGTAGGAACGCGTCGTATTATTTTAGGAAATTCAAATCGAATATAAATTACGAACTGTAACGTTAGGTGGCGCTAATCGCAACGTTCAAATTAAAACTTCTTGCCGCGTACTTTTCCCTGTTTTACTCCTCTTCGGAACATTTAAGAAAAGTAATTTTTAATTTTATTAAACTTTTTAAATCTTTCGGTAATAATGAACTGTATTAAGATAAAAGTTAACGTAATATTATCGATGTTATATTTGCGTGGTCGGATAATTCGGAAATATATAAAAAGAAACGAGAAAGGTAACACAGAGTCGAAGGGATTTGAAATATCTACGTCCTAAAATAGATACTTTTTCTGTATAATCTCAGAATTGAAATGATGAGATAAATCGCAATTTTCAATTTTTGTTAATAAATTCTTTTAATAGGATGAATCAAATATCGTTCTAATCTTTTAAAACTGACACTTTTAGACACTTGATTCATAGGAAATTATTTGTTAAACTCTTCTCTAACGCGATATAAACCGAAGAAAGATTCTGCGTAACGTTATAGAAATAGAAAATGTCACGAATTAATAATGTCGATCATTTGCTTGACCGATGTACCGTCGGTTATCATGATATAATCGTTCGTAACAGATCCAATTCTAACGGTCGACTTGTAAGTTGATTTTTTCTTTTTTGCAGAGGCGTGAAACTCTTTGGCACCCGACGATGTCTGGATTTTAGAGATATTGTCCTTGGTGATACCAGAACCAGGCATTATAACGATCCTTCCGTCTGCTTCGTCGACGAGTTGCTTTATAATCTCCAAGCCTTCCTCGGCGGTATCTTTTTGCCCAGACGTTAGAATCCTTTCGAAGCCAAGGCCTACGATTGTCTCTAAGGCTTTAAAGGGCCAACGGATTTCATCGAATGCGCGATGGAAAGTAACGGGTAACGGTCGAGCTGCGGCGAGAACTTTCTTACAAGCGTCTACATCGATTTCAGCGTCCAACGTTAACGCCCCAAAGACGAATCCATTTACATCGAGTTTCTTCAAAATCTGTAGATCGTAAAGCATAACGTCCATTTCTTCGCTACTGTAAACGAAATCTCCAGGCCTAATGCGAATCATAATGTAAATGGGAATCGATGAGAAACTCCTTATGGTTTTTACAAAACCCGGTGTCGGAGTTAGGCCACCTTCGGATAAGGCGGAACATACTTCTAACCTCGATGCACCAGAGAATATCGCGTTTCTTGCAGATTCCAACGAGTCAATGCAGATCTCCATATTAGATGTAAGTAGAACATAACCTAGAACGTTACATTTACAATTTTATTACATAAAATAATTTAATTTGACCAAAGCAACGACTACTTGGGGATAAAAACAACTGCTACACATTTAAGGCTATCGACTTAGTTTTTTAAAAGCAATAATTATATTTTTATCGTCTTACACTTAACTTAACCTTTAAACGCTCGATTTAAATTCTAGCTAGGAGACCTCCTCATTGCCCGATTTAACTCCGGACTTCTAAACTTTTTTTGCACAAACTTTGATAGCCTTTGAATATCCGTGAAAATGCCATTCTGTGATAAAAAAATCTATGGAAGTCGTAAGTGCCCAATTGTAGCGTACTCTGACGCTGGTTACTTAAAGGTTAAGTAATGGAGCTTCGATATTTGACGTTATGAACAGTCACTATGGAAAAATTCGTATCCTTGTACGCGACAAAATTATATTAGAAAATTGAATGTGTGGCATCACGGTTAAAATAGACGCGGTTGGTTTCTTCTAGTAACCGAAATATCAATCGAACTTTATTAATTCGAAAGGTCGTGAAAGAAACCAACAGAAGAAATACGATGTATGTTAATAGTTTGTTTTGATGTCTGTCCTCGGCATAGGTCAAACATAGACGAACGTTAATCGACGCGCTATCGAACTTTTTAGACCGCTAGGATAGATGTAAACATGTCGAGGAAGTCTCTCTCTCGAGAACGAACTCGTAACGATTCGTAGTTAAGCATAAGCGCGGCATATATACATATACATGTACATAAATATACATGACTTTACAATCAATTTTTTCCAGATAGGAAAAATGCTCGTAGCACAAGGCATTTATATTTTCACGCCAATATTATTTCTGTAAAGAAATAATCACCTTTTACGACAGAAAAATGTACTAAATTTTTACATTTACAGTAGAATACGAGTGTACGTCAATTGTACATCGTGTTTTATGATGCGGCATTTACGAAAAGAAATCTAAATAGCGCGATTACGCTGCTTGACATTCAAATTAATTTTACGAATATTTAGTTCTCAGAGATTTAAATTTTTTAAAATATTAGTATCTAATTTTCAAAAAAGAAATTCATATCAGACGAAGAGTTATTACAACTTATTTTAAGTGTATTTTTGACATTATTATTAAAGTATTTATTATCTTTTTAAAAATTGCTAGCTATCTACACGCTACTTTTTTCTTTTATAATCGGATTTATACATAGGAAAGTATAAATCATTTACTTCTATAGGAAGAACATACAGGGAAAGATTTAAATTACAAAACTTATAAAGCGCATTAATACTATATTATACAACGTACACACATAATAAAATAATACCAAGAATACAAGTAAAAAATAATAGTCATAACAAAGATTTAAAGAGAATTTCCTAACAAACGGTGGCTATACAATGTAGAGAGTTGATAAATAAAACGTTTAGCAAGTCGTTAAAATGATATTAAATTGTAGGATTTCCATTTCTGTATGAAGATAAAATTAAGGAATCGATTACTGAAACATTTGATTAATTAAATCTATAGTCGATATGTACTATAAAATTTATTTTGAGTTTAACGAAGACATATCTTTAATAGTCTTACAGTTATCATCTTCTAATTAAAATCTGATCTAATAGATGCACGTATAAATTTATATAAAAGAATCTTGTTTTTATTTCGTTGCTTTTAAATAGGGATTATGAACGATTCCTAGTCAAATCGACGATTCGAATATCGATACTTTTTTTGTTCTTTAAGTAATTCTTATCATATTTCAACGAGACAATCAGAATAGTATTTATGTTAAGTATTTCGTACGAACATGTAATTTTCTAATTCGTTTCAACATTAAAAATAGTTTGTCTATACGATATTTTAATAATTATACGAAGACGTGTAATATTTTTAATTTTTCGATCTAGTCGACGTTCGGCGTTTTGATCGCCATCTTTTTAGATATACATCCCACGCGTTACGCATATTCCCCATTTATTCTTGCGACTTTTCAATTAATTCGTATCACTTATGAATATAATTTTAACATGCCATACGATACTCAATGGCGGTATACATATATGTGCACATAGTGATAGCAATAATAAATACATTATTCACTTTAGTAGTTTTGAGTAGTTATTCATTAAAATTACGAGAACAATGATTGTTAAATGATTATGAACAATAAGCGGAGCGATGACGATCGCGTCTCTATCAGATCGACAAAATCTCTTGTGGTTCCGTTGTTCGAATAAGATTTAGAAATAAATGAAGCAATCGCTTTATTAGATGTTCTTCGACAAACGGAGTACGCAAGGAACTTTGCGGCATTATATTAAAAAACTTAATCATCGTCTTAAAACAACTTAGAATAATACTTGAGAAATTTTTAACAATTTTCAACACTTCGATGTAAATTTCACGTTAGCTTCTTAGTTATTTTAAATGGATTAAAATGTAAGGATTTGTTTAAATAGATTTAAAATAACTATCAAGCCAAAATTTTATAATGAAAGTCAATTTCGTGCTTCTCTATTTTAAATACATTTTAAATACATTTTAAATAATCGTTAGGACAATATATCTTCAAATATAAATTGCAACACGTCTATTATCACGAAATCAACTTTCATTGCCGATGAATGATTTACACGGTATGGTACTTCGACTCGATCTTCGATATTCTTAATTACAATTCGAAAATGTAAGAACGTACGAAGCATAGCGAATCAAAGATCACCGTTGGATACTGTGATAGGCGATGCTGTGGCGGTGTTGCTATTAGACGATGTCCATTTATTCTTGTGTGGATCCACTCCAAATCCTTCGTCGTAATTACCTCGCGTGATGAAGAGTTGCTTAAAATGTGGAATGCAGTACAGTTTACCATTGTTCAAGGTAAAGGTGTCCATCCTGTTACAAAAATAGCTTCGTTACTAGGAACGCTATCATCGCGAGTCTATACGTACGTACGTTGTGCGGGCATATGTTATGTGCGCGGTGGGTTTTGTCATAATCTAATCTATCTATAGTCTAGTCTAGTCTAGTCTAGTCTAATCTAATCTAATCTAATCTAATCTAGTCAAATCTATTTACGAATTCAAAGATTACGGCAAAATGCGTCAAGTGTTTTCACGAATATCGCGAGTCGCGTATGGGTGGATTACAATGTTGATTACAACGTTGATTACCTTAGAATGCAATTGCACTGGAGACACCGGAAACACTGCTTATGAAAAATTTTGTTATTTGTCTCGACCTTCTCGAGTGGATAAACCTTCTTGTCGCAACTTTCGCACACGTCCATGCAGCCTGATTGGATCTCCTATATTTTTATTCGAATAAAAAAAAGATAAAGGTTACGTGTTAACTTGTTTCATTTCTTCGTATAATGCAATAGCGCGCGCGGATAAATGAAGTTATGACGATGATAATAGATCGTTTTGCAGTACTGTACGATTGAAAGTCGGATGAAGCTTTTTGCGTTTGACCGATTGGCCCTACGATTATAAATTACGTCTCTTGATAGGGGTATCTCTTTTTTATTTATCAATTATGATATTATTTTAATAAATGTTATACATGAAGAATAAACAGAACAAAAATATTACACATCGCTAGAAATGATATACGATAGACGATACGACAAAACGCAGTTGTAAATAAGATCGTCGTCAACTATCCTTTCAAACTGCTCGTTCGACTACAATAAATATCATTGTTAATAAACTTATTCCGCCAATTAATAACAAATTATTTGAACAATTATTAAACAATCGAGCGATCGCATTTGCTTTAGCGCCGTTGAATGTCGATAACAATTTCTATATATATTTATTTATATGTATATGTATACGTATACGTGGTACGTGCGTGCGTGCGCGTGTGTGTTCGTGTGTGTGAGCGCAAATGCGCAAAGTGTGTTCGTGTGTCTGTACGACGTATTATTTCCGTTAGGCTCTCTACAAAATATTGCACAGAATCAACGAAGAGAAACTGCAGTATCGTCGAACCTATGATTAGGAAAGAAAAATAGAAATAAAAAAATAACGAGGAAGACGCTAAACTCGACGCATGGTTTTGTCCTGTACGAATATACGCTTTTCCTTACGCACGAATATATTTTCGATCTTGACCGATTATCTACGATTATCAATATATAATTCGATTAAAAAAGTCATCGTGATCCTCTCTCGAATCTCGCCATAGTTTCGTTAAATCGTCGATAAATCGAAAAAATAGTTTATTCGTCTCGAAGACACGCTCCAGTCCGTTAATAGGATTATATTTGTAAAAGTCTTGTCCCTCCTCCCTATCTTTGGATTATTGCGCTTCTTCCACCACTGGTTTGTACAACTAAATCGACTTGACTCGCGATTGGCGGACTGACGCGACGCAGCCGCGTACGCTTTCGCGCGTCCTAAGGATCGATCTTTCCCGTAAGTGGGCTATCGCGTCTGGACAAACTCACTCCTATGGATAGTTCGTTCTCTTCGAGCGTCTTATTCATCGAAGTTAAATCGCTCGCACGATGCGTATGGCAGCGCAGTCTTACTGTTATTCCATCATCGAATGCCTCTTCTCGTACGTATATAACGTATATAACGATACCTCTCGTCGATTTTCGCGGAATATCAAGGTGTAGGAGCCCCTCTCCTTTTTAGTCTCTTTAGAGATCGGACATCGTCCCTTGGACGTTCGGTGGCCATCGAAATATATGTTTGATATTTTGCGCTTTATCGGCTATAAAAAATATAAAAAGGACATTTTGCGTAGAATGAACTTCATCGTTTGTTCTCTCGCGCAGGAAGTGTCGCATTCGTTGATTGGAGATCGCACGGTAAATTCGAAGACACCGGGCAAAGTACGACAAAGCGTCCTTTTGTCCGACTCGTCGGATCGATTCGTCGCGTTCCTTCCGGTTTCTTCACGGATCACTTTGCCCAATTGTTACGTGCGTGCTACGTACGTACGCGATATATTTCTACCATAAAACAATAATCAACGTTTCCTTTCAACGCTATCTCCTTTCTCCTCGCGCATATTCCATGCGAAAACTTTGTAAAAGTATACAAGATTTTCATTCCTCCTTTATCATTCGACAAGAAATCATCGACGAATGGACGCATATATAAAAGCTACGTTTTCTTTTCTTTTCTTTTTTTTTTTCAAGAAAAAGCTATAAAACAGTCAAAATTTGTAAAGCATTCAAAAAGCTTAAAAGTTCTATTTCCTACGTCGCCCTAAAGAGCTTTTAACATGTTAAACTCCACGCCAGTTTTACGTGCCGTTCCGTTGGCCATCAAATGGGCCCTTTCGAGCCGCTCGTCTATAAGAATGTATAAACAGACGTCAGGTACACGTATAAAACTTTAGCATCGCTTGGAAAGAAAAGAAGGCAGTGCGCGTAAAGCTACGAGATACTGCACCGACTATTATAATCAAAATTAATGAATGTTAGGATCAAAAATGTAACGCAAAAAGTTACAACATTCCGTAACGAATGTACAAAGAAAGCTCATCTTTGTTTATCTTGTTTTAATAAATTACATTAATGTTTTTTTAAGTATTATATTATTTTCCTTAAAGCAATGACCAAAGAAAAACCGGTGTGGCCTAAATTAAACGTTCGGTCTCACAAGTACGTAAGGATCGACACGCGCGCGGCGATAACGAGAAGGAAAAGTCTGCCGCCGGTCCCTACGGACCGACGTGGCGTTTAACGTGTTAAATATCGATTACGTGGTACTCTTGGGAGTAACTTTTATTCAGGCCTTCCGCGAGTTGATCCGTTTAGGAAAGTGAATATACCAGTAGTTTCTGATTTTCACGTAACAAATTTCTTGGCACTTGTAAAAACGAGAACTTAACGTAAGGGAACGAAAATCGTGATGGCGCGAGATTATAGGTCTTTCGTGACGCGTTTTACATTGATATCCGAACGTACGACGACGTTTCCGTAACTACGTTTGGCACTCTCGTTTGACTACGTGTGTATTCGAGGGTTCAGAAAATATGGCGAATATTTTAATATGGACCTCGACGCCATTACGAGTGTCGTTCATTTGCAATTAACAGTATATTTATCGCAAGAATGTTCGCTCTAGCGCAAGCGATAAGACGATCGTCGTCGTGGTAAAATGTCGACGACGTAGATGTACGTGAGACGTGTTTCCGTGTGTGCGTGGTCCGAATAAAATATCGTAAATACGCTAGAATTTTGGCGAAGGAAGCGAAAAATCAAGGATCGTAAGAGGTCAAACCGCAACAATATCCCAAAGAATAATTTTGGTCTAGTCATAGATATGTCGAACGTTCAATGCGTACACTCGCGTGAGCAAAGAAATGTTCATCAGCACACACACATATATATACATATACGCATCGACTACGTGGAATCGTAAAAATAATCCTATTTTTGAATTCTGCTTCGTTACGAGCGCCAATTCGATTAAATGAAGTTATTCGTTGTCGCGATCGTAGAGATCGAACGAGATTACCTTACGAGGATATTTTCTACATCGTGATTAACAAATCGTTAAGGAGCAAACAATACGACGTAAATGCGTTCTATCGATTTACGATGGAAACGTACGGTCGAGCGTACGAAGGATCTCGTAGCTCGTAGAATCTCGCGATTTATAATTAATAATCAACGCCTTGACATATCGTACGATCTACGCTAAAGATTGATCATCGGACTAAAGTAACGTTCAATGTTAAAACCATCTCTAAAAATCGAAGACGATACTATGATTTTCGCGTAATTCAACGTTCTCTAAAACATGAGACTAAAGAAATGTTGCTCTTTCTCTATCTATCTCTTTCGCTCTCATTGCTCTCTCATTGTCGTTCCCGCAACGTTTCGTTCCTCTTCGTTCTTCTTCGTTTCCGTATTTCTCTCTATGGTCGCGCATCGCAGACTCGAGTCTTCCTTACTGCTCGTGTCAAAAGAAAAACAGAAGAGTACAACGTGATGAGGCTGTGATTATTTTTGCTAAACAAGTGCGTCCACACGTCAAGCAAGTGTTCGTCTAGTTGTAAGAAGATGCAGGCGCCGCGATCTTACTTTCGAAAGAAATAATCGATGCGATAACGAAAAGAAAAAAAAAGGTGTAATAATATCGTCACACACATACACAGCACGTTATACAAAATTGTACTGAAAATCTTCAAAAATAATCACACAAACTAATCATGCTGGATAAAGTAGTTATTCGAGTGCGACGACTCGAAGACTTACGTTTATCTTAACTCGAGGGCGCAAGGATCGTTAATCGGAGTAACTTAACTTTCGAGATCTTTCAAGGAGTCGAGACTCACGGTTGCAACACCGAGTATTTTAACGCGTTAATCGACACGACTACCGCCAAATAAAAATAAAAATTTGTGGGAGCGTGCATATATCGCCATGGAAGAACTTATGCGCTTCTTCACCTCGAATCTTTTCGAAAGGAACGACTTCATTTGACAACGCATAATTTCTTGCTTCAGCGTTTCCCGAATTCTCTTTCGACGAGACTCTTCGATTCTCATTGAATTTGCGATTCGGGAGACGTTGCTGGAGATCAGTCGGTGATTCGACAAACGTACGGTAAATCATATTTCTTCGTGCGAGCACGCATTATTATTTACGTGTTACGGAAATCCATCACCGTATCCGGGACGGATACGTTGCGGGCCAAACAGTCAAAGTTTCGTTTCGTCATTCGGGAGTCGTAGCGAAAGAGGAAGTCGAATGTTAATATAATAAATGTAAATGTATCTAGGAAAAGGATATCGACTTTAACACTAGGGTAAAATGAAAGACGTGCACCTAGAATAAAAAAAAAAAAAAAAAAAAAAAAAAA
>JAITYT010001583.1:74007-90595 GCA_025433975.1 Liostenogaster flavolineata
AATCTTGTTCGTAGGAGACACCTATTCTCATTGCGAAATTGAAGCTCTTTATCGAATATCGAAAGAAGCACTCAAACTTGCTTACTTTTTTATCGGTACTGTCGTTCGTCGCGGTCGTTTCCAAATATATCTTCGGCAAAATCGATAAAATTGCTCCGATCCGGTATCTTTTCTTGGTATCTCATTATCGAGTATAATGGAAAGTGATATCGATGATCGTCGCGAATATTGCGACGTGACCACCTTCCTCGCGATATTCTTAGGACACGATCGGCGATGAATCATCGCGAGCAACGCGTGCACCGCATTATTGGTTAAAATGATCGTCACCAATTTACGGCTTTGTCGCGTTATCGAACAGGACGTTTCACTGGTTCTAAAATACCGCCACTTCATATCGGTAAAGAGAACGTGAAATTTTCGCTCGCGAATCGAACATATTATCAAACGCCAAGTCCAGACACGAGTCATCGTTTAAACGAATTTTCCTCCTATTTGTATCCGGTCATTTCTGTCCGAAAGAACATCTATCGACTCTGCAATTTATTCGATACCGAATCGATATATGTATAACAATAACGAGTCAATACCGAAAGAAAGATCAACGAAAACAACTAAGTAATCGACATCGTTTCGTTTCGAACGATCTTCTCGCGCTAAAATAAATTTCATCCCAATTTTTGATCGTTTTACGTTCGTCACGTGTTAGTTACGGGTTAGTGTGTTACGCAAAGGGTGACTCGGAAAAATACGTGGGCAGTCTTTAATACACGAAGGAACTTGAACACTCGCATACGGACAAGCTGCATGCCAGACAAATTTGCGCCGACGCCGATATTTTTTCCACTTGTAGGCAAACGCGCTACGCTGAACGGAAAATCAAACATTCGAATTTCCTTATCGGCTTTACGGATAGGTGGCTGTTTAAACTGTTAATCGACACCGAAGGCACTCGATGGTTAACGCAAACACGCTTCACACGGCACTCTGATCTTAAGAAATCGGACCTTCACTTGACCATCTCGCGGTGGCGTGATTCTGAACTGCTTCCGTTGCTTCTCCGGCTCCTTGTACGATTCGAAAAATTTGAACTTGTTCGAAATGTCGGACGTTTCGACGTGTACCTCCTCGGTCGTGTCGGAGCTGCGCACTACGTCATCCGACACTTGACGACCCATGAATGCCTTTCTCACACACGTTACCATCATTCGTTGACATTTCACAATCGCTCGGTTCCGTGCGCGTTTTCACTTGACGTTAATGGATGGACTGCTATCCGTTTCACGACGAAGACGGACCCGATCGAGAGCCAAACGTCGTCGTTTGTTGTCCTTGTTTTTTAAATTCTACCGCGCGAGTTAAAACGCGGCGCGCATAGTTTGCAAGAGAACAAAAAATTCAACGATTCTCTTTCAATTATCGATCGAATCGGTTGAAACGACCAATCGATTGGAAACGAGACGAATTTATACGATGCGGAACGTCTCGATTCGTAAGGAACGAGAGTGTCTTTTCGAGTAGTTCGACGAAGGAACGCCGATCGATTTTTCTAGACGCATTAAACGCTTTTAGCCGGCGTACAACGCGTTAAGACGAATGGAAGACGTCGTACAAATAATCGATTAAGAAAAATCGGATTCGTACTCTGGATAACAGCCTTTCATTAACGACAAGCGACCGAGCAAACGATACGAAGTATCGCGTATGTATGGAGTAAAGCGTGAACTTACGTCGCGTGCGCGTCGTGGCGCATCCGCTGGTGTCTTTGGATTGACCGGAGTCACAGGTCGGCACGTTTTAGCAGCCGAGGCGTCTAGTTCTAAGAAGAGCGACCGCGATTTTCTGCTGATACCTGCGCAGAACAAAATTTCATCTCGAGTTGGCATTTGAACGTTTCCAATGACTTTGATATTATCATTCACACGTCATAGTAGCATCTAAAGTCTGACACAAACTTGTAAGTGAAAATAAACTTGAAAGTTGGACCGTTAATTGGACTTAGCCAATGTACGCTTAGTACGATGTCCACCGCGTATTTTTCGCAGGTAACGCGGACTGACATTCGCTACCCTTTTTTTTACTGTATTTTATTATATTATTTTGTGCTTTAAAAAGACAGAAAAAGACTCCAGGCCAAGATGATCGAAGACCGATGACAATGGAAAGAAAAAATTACGTCGCTGAGGTCAAAATGGGAGACCTTCCTTATTGGTCATGCAACGACTTGGTCTAAATTGACGAGAACTCGCCATTCGGTTGGCTAAGTGTCAAGAGAGAATCCAATCGGGAGAGAAGACTTCTCTCAGCTCGTACCTGCCGCGATCACTTCCTCGTCCGCTTTCTCGGGTTTGGGTTTACTGTCGACCTCGTCGTCCGAGGCAGCGATAGGTTCGCCCCTCTCGAATCTCTCCTTGATGGACCTAGCGTGGGTGGAATGCTGGATCTCCTCAGCCGCGTTTATCTTCGTCACTCGCTCGCTACCAGCCACCGCTTGCTGATACATTTCCTTCATTTTACCCTGCTTTCCCTGGAAACGTCGATGCGATTACGAACCAACGCAAGTCGTCCTCCTTTCGATATCATCGATCGACTCGAGTGAAAATTATCGACGATCTTGGCGAAAGAGTCGCGCGCTTTCCCCTCGAGGGAGAAAGGGAAGTTCCATTACCATGAAGAGACGCGATCGAATTCCTGCGATTTCCTCTTTCCTCGCTTCCCGTTGAACCTCGCGTCTTCCTTGCTGACTGGTGCTCTCCCAACGATTCTTGATGTCGTCCATTTTTGAGAAACTTATCGGACGTTCGCGCGTTGCTCGTTTCGCCTTGATGATTTCGGTCTCCACTTCTGTAATAATAATTCGTTTTTTTTTGTTAAGGACGAGTTCGCCATTCGATGAAGAAAGAAAAATTGCGCGATAAAATTACCTTCGATCTCCTCCGTGGCATCTTCCTCCTCGCTCTCGCTCGATTCCTCGTAGGGTATTCCGTTCAGAGATTCGTCAGCAACGCCAATGTCCATTCCCTTCGCCTGAAATCTAAGAAACGAGATGGATGAAAATTCATTTTTCGTCGACGCTTCGAAGCTTCGAAAGTCGATCGATCGAGTGTAACTTGGCAAGTTTTTTCTTATTCTAATTTCACGCGAATTTGTTTCAAGCGAATTTGAAGCGATTTAAGGCGATTAGATTTATTTTATATTTATTTTTTATGATTTTTACTGATTTACAATCGGTAAGAGAAACGCGTTGGTACGTGCTTTAGCGAGTGTCAGGGTGTAAACATCGATCGACGATTATTTTCGTAAAATTTGGAAATCGTTTCTGTACTTTCGCAAATAATTTCTACCGGGTAAGAAGAACGCTTCGAAATTCGTCGAGGGCAATTAAAAATCTGGTGGGACGATGGATGATCCGCGTTTACCTCCGAAGTAAAATCGAAGCATTTTCACGGTGATATTTTTACGAGACGGCGTATATTATCGCGACGTTGACAATACAGAATCCTTTAAGGACTACCCATTACCTCGCGCGACGAGCCTCGATGAAATTGCGGTCTCGTCATTGTCCCTCGAAGGAACAAATCGAGATCCGTGTCACGGTCGTACGGTACAGCACGGTTTAAAATTATTTCTTCGCGTTCCGTACGTCTCATTATTTCGCGAATGAGCATCGAATTAAATCGAGCATTATCGAAGTTAAATATACATTCGTTCGATTCGCCACTCAACTCCTATCTCGAGACACACTCGACATTTGTTAATTAAATTCACGAAACCTTCGAACTCTTCTCCTCTTCTTCCGAACGAGATCGGAATCACGAGTTATCGGAGAATAATTAGGAGTTATTGGAATGAAACACGAGGAAGAATTCGAAGCGCGAAGGGTCGACGCACGATCGACGGTTCCTCGCCAGCAACGATAACGAATCAATCGATCCGTTGTGTCCCATGGAAAAATATCGGTCTGTACTCGGTTTGGAGGATATTTTAGCGGGAGTTCACGCGCGATTGAATTTATATCGGAAATACAGGCGAAACGATGACGCGCACGATAAGAGAAGGTACTTTTACGGGGACAACCGTATCGGAACGATTGCAGAGTCGAGTCGTAGGAAGAAAGGGGGCGACGAGGGGTGGCCGCGGTAGGCAAGAGAGTAGCGCGTTACTTTCCAAAATGGGACGTCGATTACTCACTTGGCCAGTTTGCTCAGGATGCTCGGCGATCTCTTCACCGCTATCTGCGACGGCGACCTTTCGATCTCGTTCGCGCTCTCCGTGCCAGCTTTTTCGAACACTTGGAAGCGCGACTTCACGTTCAAGCTGGACAATTCCTCGAGGCCCAGGTCCGGCTTGTCCGACGCTGAAATCGAAACGAAGTCGATCATTTCTCCTCTCTCGACTGCTGCGAGCGCTGCTATTAGAGATTAGAGGCGTGTCTGGCGATACCTTCATCGAACGAACGGTCGTTAACGATTAAAATCATCGCGTGGTACGACGAACGAAGAAAAAACACTTTCTACGGAGTAACGTCGCGGACGGTAAGGCGAATTTTCAATCGAAACCAAAGCGCGCCGATTTTTCTCTCTCCGACGACGAAAGATCGTCGGGTTTCGGCATTGTAAAAAAAAATCGTATCCGAATCGTTGACCTTCCATTTCGACGTTGGCAGCGCATTTCTCTATTTTGCGGGACAATTAGGGCAATTCGTTAGAGAAAATAGAGGATTTCCGCGAAATTGGAAGAACATTACGTCTTTCTTTTTTTAAATCGTTCGCCGAGACAAACGTTCGAATTGACTCGTTGCCCATCTCTCTTCGGTGCCGTTAAAAATTCAAGAGATCGCTCGAATCGATTTTATTTCGGATAGATCGACTCGAGTGCCACGTCGAAGATCCTTTGGTCATTTTCGAGGAACGACGTTCGCACGGTCGCTTTGACGAACCGGGACACGGTGAGTAACGCTACTATTTTTAAAGATACGCGAGATCTGCCCGCGAGACCGATAATTTTCGTTCGAATTTTGGCGAAGGAGGCGTCTTGCCGCGGCGACAAAAATACGCGTTACTTCGGCATTCGCGCAATGCCTCCGTCACGGACGACTGTCGCGTTACTCGGTAACTCGGTTAGAAAACGTCTAATGTTTCTTCCGTCACTCCGTTCGGTCCCAATCTCGACGGATTTTGGTTTTAGTAAACTGCCAGCCAAACTTGGGAATTAGTAACACCTTCGGTAATTAGAGAAGTAAAAAAGGAGGAAAACCAAGAAGCAACCAATGGCGTTTTTTTTATTAGTTTCAAAGCAACGATATATCCTTCGAGCGTGTCGTGAACGCACAACAATTTCGTTCGACGTAACGAGTTTCGATAAACGACTAATAATAATTATTATTGATATTATAATTTAGCTCTCGAGCAAAATTCGATCCTCGAGAGTAAAAATGAGAAATTTGATTCTTGGAAATTCGAGAGTCGCGTTTGCGTCTTCTTGCAAAGGAACGACGGACAATGGATAATTTTGCCGAATCCTCGAAAGGAGGATCTCTCTGAAAGTTTGAAAAGCTCAGAAACGCCATTCGATGGATATAACGCGGTGCATGGAGCCGAGGTAGTTGCTTCGTCGATCGGTTAGGCGTTGTTAGAAAAGTCTTTTTCACATCGGTGCTCACACTGGCTTTTATCACACACCGGAATTTACCTCTAACCACGTCGGGCGGCAGTTCTTTGGGCTCGTTCTCCCGTATGATCAGCTCCGGCTTTCGAGGTCGCACTACGGAGTTTACAAGGCATCATCTCTTTGTCGTATCAACGATATCTCTTTCCCTGCCTGCCTGGCAGTCCGCTATTCTTTTATCTCGCTCTTTCTCTTTCGTTCGTTCGCTGTATTTATGTGTAATTAAAGAGGGGAGGGCAGTAATTTCAGCTTAAAGTGGGTCTCGCTGGTTGACGATCAACCGACGACGTATTCGAGGAGCATCGGCGATTCTCGCGCGACAGGACGCCCCGGCTCTTAACGAGTCGCGTCGTTTACGAACCGATTGTATCTACTCTAAAGAGTTATCCAAATGTTCGGGCGAACGAAGACGAGACGCGTATAAACGGTTCGTTCACTTTCGACCTAGATCGACGCGTGCTCCGTTTCGAAACTACGGTCGCGCGAATTCGTAGTACTTGGAAAATTCGTTCCGCGAGAACCATCGTATCTTTCGTATGGAAAAATCACGTCGAAAGGAAAAGAATTCTGTTCGGAGTGGCGAAATTAATGGACGTGTCGTTTACGAAACAATTGTATCTTCTCCAAACAGCTATTGAAATTTTCGAACGAACGAAGACGAGACGCGTTTCCTACAGATTCTCTTGCTCTTTTTTCTCGAAAAACCACGTGGAAATTTCTGTTTAGAGGCGTGACAATACGGAAAGCACGGAGATGATGGACTTACCGGGTTGGTCGGACTCTTCCACCGGTTTCGGTTGAAAGAGTTCCTTGAAGTGGGGCTTACAGTAGAGCGTGCTCTCGTGGCTTTCGTAATTGTCAACGTTGAGCTGCTTGCCGCACTGCACGCACCGGAAGCAGTTCTTGTGCCAGACCAGACCCTCGGCCTTTGTCTGCTCCATTTGGAAGACGACCTTGCCGCAACTGCGACAATTTTGATTGGCGTCGCCATTTTGGCCGACCTACGGTTGCATGGAGAAACTCGTGAAAAGGGCGACCGGGGCGGGATGGACTCGTCTCTGTCTCTCGTGACGCGCTTCCGCGTTCCTCGCGTACGTACGAGGGATTCGCTCGAGATTCTCTCGAGATTCGAGAGCAAGCGACTGGCAAGAGACGCGAGAACTTACGGCGTTCAGTTGCTGCTGCACCTTTCCGGCGTCCACCGACCGCACGTGAAGCACGGTCTTCTTGCTCAAGGTGTCGAACTTGTTGAAGCTTGACTTCTGAAAATACAGAGACGCGATGCGATTAATTCCTCGAAGGATGAGCCGCGTGATTCGGAGAGTGACGTTGACACGACGTGATGATCTCGCGTACGGTCGCGAAATCGCCACCATATCCGTGCATTTTCCTTTCTTATCGTCGATGGGAGCGCGACGAAACTCGACAGATTTTTTACGTTTCTAATAGTACGTAGTATTATTGAATCGATTCATTTCATATGATAAATTAAAATAATAAATGGCGAAATTATTGAAATTCACAAATAATCGATTAATTGAAACATCAATGGTGTAAATATGCATAAACCAGGAATAGAATTATAAACGACGTAAATCCACTGTTTTGCAAATTTCCATTGGAATTTCTTCTATACGACGCAATCGCATCGCTTTGAAACGTTACAAAGAGCAAATTCGACAGTCTATTATTATTTTACTCGTATTACGCGCTGCAAGTGCCATTCTCAAAAAAGCGAACGGATACGTTTGATCTTTTATTTTTCTTATCGATTTACATATACTTTATACTTTAGCTTTCATTTTATCCTCGGACGTTTTCTTTCACCGAGAGAAATCTCGCGTAAGAAAGGATAATGGTCGTAGAAGAACGGAAAGAAATCGCACGAATGTGGCAGCTTGGCGCGAAATCTCGACGCGATAGGACGCGTCTAGCAAATTACGATCGCCGTCGATGGTGTCCACGATGTTCGTGCGTGTCGTATGCGTGTGCTTGCTTGTGTGCGTGTGCGTGATTGCAAGGAAGGGAGAATCTCGCGTCGGACGAGAATCGTGGCGCGAAAGCGAGCAAGCAAGCGCGTGATGCCGTTTTCTTCTTAAAGTGGCGAGCAAGCGATCGGCGAATTCGATGGAATTTGGAAGCCGATGATCGATGAAATTTTGCGTCGTCCTTATCGGCGAATGATAGTGGGCGGGGGGGGTTCTTACCTCGAACCTCGGCCTTCCGAGAGCCCGATCGTCCTTCTCCTTACCCTCGTTCGTTAAGTTTGCCAAACTACAGTAGGAAGCCCTCTGTGCCGAGGTCGGTTTCGCAAATTTTCGGTTAGGGTTTTCATGCACGGCCGAGGAGTCATCGAATAAAAAGAAAGAAACAACGCAGGCTGCGGGTTAGTTCATGGTCAATTTTAGAAGCGATATGCCTGATCTCGCACGAGGATGCAGCGGTCGGACGCAAGCAGCGAAACGAGGCAATCGACACGGACGCGGAAAAGGGAAAGACGAAGGTCGATCCGCGCTTCCGACGTTCCACGGTAATTAACTCATGTGCATCGTGACACTTTGCCGGCCTCTGTCACGTACGCCTTACTTCTTCGTGCTATTTTATCATTACGAAGTTTTTATAAATATTATAAGTACGCATGTCGATGCTATTTGCGGAGAAAAAATTGCTACTAAAGTTCTACCAAAATTAGTAGAGCCGGCGCCAATATAACGGCGATACGATAAACGCGCCGCCGGCAAAGTGTTGGCCCAAAAGTGGAAACGTTAAGCGCGCGATCTTCGGCATTCTTTTGTCAATCTCGTCTCAGAAATAAAAATAGTAATCATGATCGTGACGTAACATCGAGCGGTAGCTTTCGAATAATATCGTATTATTCTCTATGAACTTTTGCCTCCATTTTTGTGACAGGTGACTGTAGTCATCCGACGTGCGTAAGTGGCATTTTGTGACGGCTGACTATAGTCGCAAAATAGCGAAAGGGTTAAGTTACCGTGTTCAAACGTCAGCGTCGTTCAACCGAAGGTTGGCCCGTATCACCGCGCGCGAGACGCCAATGCACGCGAACACTGTCATACGCGGAAAATTTTGCTTACGGATGCAAATTGATTAAAAAAGTAACTTCCTCCGCGTGGGAGATCGAAGAAGAAGAAGAAGAAGAAGAAGAAGATATTTACGAGGACGCGTAGAATCGTATGGTCGGCCCGGCGAAAAAGATCGACCCTCGCTCTCTTATTTTTAATCGAGTTATTCGCCTCTCGCGGCCAAATTCCCGAAGACTGGTACGCGTCGTGGCAATAAAGTTACGACACAGTGCGAGCGACCGCTGTATCGTCGGGGAGAATAAAAGAGGAAGAAGAAGAAGAACGAAAGAGAACAACGTTAGAGACAGCTGGAATTGTTTCTCGAGACGCATCGGGGTAAGGCACGAGGATGACGACGACGACGACAAAGGTGAGGATGAGGAAAAGGAGAAGGGAAGGGAAGGGAAGGAAGAGGGAAAGAATTCTTCGGTACGAATTCTCCGTCGAATCGACTTTCTTTTTGGCACGGTCGAACTTATCTTCTCTCTCTCTCTCTCTCTTCTTTCCGTCTCTGGCACGAGACGAGACCGGATGCATTCGATAATCCCGACTCGCGAATTTACGAGCGACCGTAGCTTTTAACGACGCGAAGGTATCTCGAAAAGCGTTCCGAATATGGCGGCACGTTCTCCAATTTTCACCAACGAAAGTGTCCATTGTGCGCATTCTCGAAATAGAACGCAGAGATGATATTCGAAGGATATGAACGTGCGAAGGTCAATGAACAACGCGCGTGCTAACGTCGCGATCACGCTCGTAGAAAGCATCGAGGTCGCGTTTCGAACGAACGAACGAACGAACGAACGATTTGTCCGAATGAAAATTCATCGGATCGATGAATTATTCACCTAGCAATGAAACGAAAA
This sequence comes from Liostenogaster flavolineata, assembly GCA_025433975.1. NCBI lineage: Eukaryota > Metazoa > Arthropoda > Insecta > Hymenoptera > Vespidae > Liostenogaster > Liostenogaster flavolineata. Next base: position 83,624 of record JAITYT010001583.1, read on the forward strand.
TAACGAGATTCCAAGGTGACAAAAATAATTATCTCGCAAGATGAAGTTTATTAGACTGTAATTTTCCTAAGGCGCTTTGATAGCGACAAAATGGTTCAACGCGATGATAGGGAGACACACGCACATACAAAGTGAGAGAAAGAGAGAGAAAGGATCGAACAATTATCCTAATCAAAACTCATCGGATCGAACGCGTTATTCACCCAGCGACGAAAGGAAAATAACAAGATTCTAAAATGACAAAAATAATTATCTTGTCGGATGAAGTTTATTAGACTGTAATTTTCCTAAGGCACTTCGATCGCAATAAAATGATTCAACGCGAACGATAAAGACACGTGCACACACAGAGAGTGAGAGAGAGAGAAAGGGTCTCCAGCTGCACGAGGACCCACCAAAGCTTCCGCGATCTCGAGTACGATCTAAGATCGCAAGAATGATGTCACACCGACAAAATCCGTAACCGGATAACCGATAATCACGGCGCGCGCGAGGCACAAAAAGTCGTAATCGCGATACACATCGAGCGAACCGGACACACGGACGCGATATTCTCGGTGTCGTAGTCGTAAAGTAGGGCAAGTAAGTAGTAGGTTATTATCAAGTCGGCCCTTCCTTAAATGGAGAGACGGCATTCGTGCCGCCACACGAGGCTGGAGCCGCTGCTCAAGAGCGGTCGAGCTACTCCTCGAGGTCTGTCAGAACGTAAACGATCGCCGGCGTGACGTACTCATTGAGGAAATCGCGAGGCTCTCGCCACCGTCGTCTTCGCCATTTCCAATCGATCCGCCATCTAGGCTTCTTCGATGTTCCTTTCGAATGGACTTCGTCCTAAGTACGCGTTAGGCACGCCTCAATTTTGCCCGGGCTGTTTTTAGGTGTCTCCGTGTCTTCTCTGCTTTACGCCAGAGAGTTTCCAATACGATTTCGAGGTTGAAGTTTTTAAGAAATCGTAAGGACGCGAATCGGCGCGTCGAAAAGAGCATCGAACGAAAATAGAGTCTAGAAGAGCCACTATAGTGGCGCGTCGTTAGCTAAGAGGTTAATCAAAAAACGATCGATCATTGTTGAACTTGCTATTCAAACTGTTAACGCATTGCGGACGGATGACGAGATATCTCGTCTTTCATATTGCGTCGTTAGACGGCAATTTTTAGTAATTTGTATTGCCAATTAATTATTTTGAACCGTTTAAATATGGATAGCGACAAATCGACTAACAATATTACAGAGATATTTGCGGACAGTTTATTCGACGATTATAACTTTCAAGATATCACTGAAGTTATCATTGCAAGCTTTGTGGTGTTCCACTTCACTTAGTTACATAAATATTCCACGTGACAATGATTTTTAACTACTAACAAATTATAGTCAATTTAAAAATATTTGACGCAAAGAATGTCTGGTCCGCAATGCGTTAAGACAATTACCGCCTAATCCGCCTAAAAAATTCCTTTTTTCCCGATCGAAAGAAGGATATTCGATCGATTTGGTCTTCTTCCTACTCGTCCTTCGTCCGCGAATACGCGAGGCGCCATAAATTATAAACGTTTCCAGTTGGCGATCACCTCGACTCTCTTATTCTCGATAATCGCTTCGACGAGGCTCCAATTGGATCGCGATTCGCATCGAGAACGCATTTTCTCTTTACGATATATGGGCTACGGATGAGTAACGCAGTACCGATACGCTTCTCTACGACGACTGCGTCGCGTAGACCGTATTTGGTCATTGCGCGCGTCGCACCTTTGGCCATCCTCGAGCCCACGCGTTTCTTCTTCGCCATTTACGACATTGCTACGATTATCCACGGCGATCCTCGAACGTCGAAATTCGTTGCTTCCACGGTAAGAAGGAACTTGGAGAGTTTTATTAGAATTCGTAGAGAATATTCCAGCGAAACCTTCAAAATGTCCAACGTAAATCGAACGGACGATCGCATCGCAATCGAATTAGACAGCGCGGTCATCCGCGAAAGAAGCCTAAACGAGCGGTAATTAACGTAAATTAGTTAAGACTGGCGAGATTTCTGCTTGGAAATACAATAAGTGCTACACCGTGAGTCAGACTCGTGGATTTCGCGATTGGCCCAAATCCACGTCTCATGGCCACGGTTCGCGTACTCGAGGCAACGCAGAAGAGATTAACCCATTCACTGGAAACTGCGAGGTGTCTCGTATATTTCGCAGTATATCTTTTCTTTTCAAATTATCACGAAAGCCACTAAAAGACTACGTTCGCGACTAATTCAAATTTCAAGTAATTTCGTTCTTTTTATTAACACATTTTACGCGAGCTATTCTTGGATACTTGATGACATCGAAAGAGGACGTTAAAGTCGATCCAATTATCAGTGTATAATAAATATTTATTTCTTCTTTTTTAGGACGTATTTAATCTGTACGATATCGAGAAGATCGAAGGTTTTCAATGTCAAACGTTCGGTTCGTTTAACACGTTCAACCCGGCGCTCGAGATTGTAAATTGTTTATTTATAATTTCTATTCTCTAAAATAGAATCGTCCAGTCTCTTCCCAGCTTTTCAATTTAAAGTATGCTTTTTCAAATAAAGTTGGAAACGTATGGGAACTACCGATGGCCCACGCCGGATTGAACGTGTTAAAAACAATTAAAGGAATCTCATTTGGACGAGGCGTTTATACGTTTCCCACAATGTGTTAGAATAAAGCTCAGCCATTCCCAATGGATTACCAATTATCAGTGAATGGGTCAAAGAAAATTGCAATTTTTGCAAGCGATTACCGCTCTTGGGATGTCGCAAGGGACACCGACGGAAGATCCAATGCGTAATTATCGAGCGACGTCGCGTGGAACGTCCTCGCGTTATCATCGAACATCGAGGATGCCTGGGAACGACACGAAACGAGGAAGGACAGGAGGACGATGACTGGTGGTCGACTAGCTAGGAAGATGCGCGACGTCTTGTGACAAATCGAGAAAAAACTTCAGCCGATCGAAGAGCCTCCAACGTTGTACGCGCGAGGCTCAGCAAAGGTACTTACGAGGGCCTTCACCGACACCCCTGCGAAGACGGGGTCGATTACGTAGAGGTTGGAGTAACCCGGCCCGCATACGCGCAGATCACCCGTAGACCTTGCTTTCTACGGTAGTCGAGAGTGTCAACGAGAATTCTGGTTAACCTGCTTGTTCATTGTGTCGACGTTACTCCCCGAAGCAACTCTACGTCCGAGATCAACCTTTCGTACGAATTAGCGAGATGACTTTGAAAAAATCCCAATGGAGTTTTAACGAATCGAATCGTACAAGTATCGCGTCTACCGCAAAGTTTAGCCTGTTTTTTTTCAATTAAAGAAACTAACTTTTGATACGTTGATTGATATTTAATACGTTAATATTTTATTGATATTTAGCGTATTAACCCATTAGGTGCCCATTCCCCGTTTGGGGATTTTGGAATTACACGTACACCATCCGGCTAAAAATTTCCAAAAAATGTGGTAGTTGATGGGTTAATATTTTATTAATATTTGTTTATTTATTAATGTCAACCAAGAGTAGAAATCGAGACTCGTGATATTTTTGGCGAAACTTTTCGACAGACTTAATATACCAGCTAAAAGTCGCGGCTGTTCGATCGCGACACTTATTTTGCACTCGGTGTAGAATTGCTTGGAGAGTTTCGTGCAGCTTCGCGACGTCGAGGATGTGACGAATAGACGATCCGTTATCGAGCTGAGAATCCGGAGGAATCTCGCGTTCGTCTCGATCGTCTTGCGCGATAACCCGCGACGTCGCGAAACCTGACATGCCATTAATGTACAATCCGCGATTATTCGATCGCGATATTTAGGTATTCAATGCGTTTGCTATGTTACGAAGCGGCAACGAGAAGTCAAAAAAGTGATACATGCGGAAAAAACGATAGGGGAATGTTTTCCTCTATCGAAACGCGTACTGGCTGTGCTAATCGCTAAGTTAAGAAAAATAAAAATAAGTAGAAACAACAACGAGAATAAAGATAGGATTCGCATGCTCGCGCGCATTATTCGAATAGGTAATATCGAGCCTTTTTCCGCCACAGAACGAACGTTAATTGCTCGCTGGTACGGTTCGACTTGTTTGAAAATGTCGCTCTCATCGAGACGAAAGATTTTACTTTCTTTTAATTTTCGTTGCGTCTCGATGCGGCGGCAGGGGATCAAAATTCGACGCGCTTGTCGCAACGCGAGAGAAACGTTCGTACGGTGAATTTCTGTTACTCGAAATTTGTCGTCCAGCTGTGCGTCCAGAGCTTTTCTTACGAACGTGGAAACGAAAGATCCTCTTTCGCGATGTCTCGAGAAATAATATTCTTAGATTGGTGGAACGACAAGAAATTTCACTCGGTTAATAGATTTAGAAACGAAATAAACGTGATACAAACCTCCTCGATTTCCATAGTGTGATTGGGCTTTCCAAGAGTCGTCTGTTCGCCATCGCTCATGTTCGAGATGTCGCCGAAGCTGCGACACTGTTAGTGACAAAATATATCTGACAATAATGTATTAAGTCGAGATACGACGTGGGCGGGTTATACGAGCTACAAAGGGCACCGCTATAGAAAAGCATCGGAAATCTCGTATTCTTTGTAAGTGACGAAAGCCGATAAATGATTTGCGTCTCTGTGCGCTCTTCGTAATCCTTGCAATTCTCCACGAACTTTAGATCGGATTTGTACGAGGCCAATGATCGATCGAACCTTTCGGTCCGATTGTCGAATAAATTAACCCTTTTAATACCAGACGCGAAACTGTAGCCTATTCGAGAGACGCGGGACGCGTAGACCGCGTAAACATAGTTGTATATAAAAGCGCGGTTGTATGTAAAAGCATCCGATAACAATAACAGATATGAACGATTAACCTTTCTACTTCGAAATGACATCGATGTTCGAAAAATATTGATTTATCGTCGTCGACGAAAGCTGCATCTTCACCGCGTCTATGGAGTCGCGACTCGAACGAGATACGTCGTCCTTCGCGTTTCTCCAAACTTCTCTAAACGACGATATATCGTCGTCCGGTACCAAGAGGGTTAAATAAACAGTCGAAAAGAAACGCGATGTAAATAAGAAATTTCCACGAGTTCTCAGGCGAAAAAATCGGCAAGATTTATTTAAACCGCGAGAACGAAGGAAAGAAGAGAGACGAGAGGTTTGTTAATTCTCGTGGTTTTCGAGCAGCCACGATGACAAAAGGGTAAAGATACCGAGAACATTCAAAATACGTAATCTAAGTAATGATAAAGACGAGACACCACATACATACCAACTGTTTGATGGACACGCCGGTCGCGATTCTCTCCTTGTTAAATCTCTCCAGCTCGTTACGACTCGCCTCGGAGACGTAATTCTGTGTCTGCATGCGCAAAATCACACAACGGTATACGCAAGTCAATGTTCATGCAACCACGCTGATAAATACACCTAACGATTATCTATTCCTTCGATTTGGTCGCGAATTCGATCGTACGTAACATATATCGGAGCATGCAAAAGGCAAGGGGAGTTTCTTATTTCGTTGACACGGTACAACTTCGAGAAACGATCGAGCTGTCCGTTCGAGCGCCGATTCCTCCGACTAGAACGCTCTGCGATCGACTTACGGCGACGTCCTCCTCTTCTTTATTATTATTTTTCTTCTTTTTTTTTATTATTTATCCTACGCCGATTACCGAGAGACAAACGGGAAAACAACGGAGCTACCGACGAGATTTTTCACGGATATCGCGTTCATGGATCGTCACCGATTTATTTTCTACCCCTTGGCATGGAAATAAAATGGAGTTAGGTCTGTACCAAATATTGGCTTGGCAATTAATTAATTGCAGATTTTACCGATACAATGTATCACTCGACACGTTCACGTTGGCGCTGCAATTAATGTTTCTCTCCTGTAAGTGGCTATTCTAAAAGCGGTTGCTTTTTCGGGCGGCGACGAAAAAAAAGCGACAAATTTCCATCGTTTTAACTTTCAACTGTGAGGAATTTTTTTCTAGTTACCGAACAACTAAATCGTTGGTGGCACGCGTCGTTTAATGGGACATCTGCGTGCGAGCCACTTGTGGTACACGTGGATGATGGCGTCCACTGGGTGGAAAGCGATGGAATTTTATATTATAAAAATCGTCGAAATTATTTACTTAACAGAGAACGTAACAATCGCGAATAACTTTATGTATCTTGTTACAGGGACGTTTAGCGTGGCTCGTAATATCGTAAGAATATTATTCGAAGGATACATGCAAAAATCACGAAATTAAGCAGCATCGATTTAAGATCGCGCTTCTGATATTGGTAGCATTGATTAACACTTAAAAAGATACATGGGAAAAAAGCCATTGACTTCATCGTTCGGTAATTACCGGCCGATAATTAGCGATCGATAATTAATTACGACGGTACTAATTACTACCGGTAGCGGCGTTCCGAGCGCTTCGATTTCGAATTTAAATTGCGTGATGACGTAACTCTTCTCTCATTGGTCATCTTCAGTTTTTTCCTCGACGCGGAGACGATTGCAACGGTTCTCGCGACGTGAGTGAATAATTTTCGATTTTATTTATAATATCGCGCTCGAAATCGGCCACGAATGCCTCGTTTCTTCGTATACGATCGTATTTTGTGCATAATATTCTCAAGCAAGAACGAAGATTGAACAGGGGTGGTAGTGTTTGCGGGGTGAAAAATGATAGAATTTTATATTCAACACGAGTCGTCGAAAATCTTTGCGTATCATATTGCAAACCTGTTTCGACGCGTTCGAAAGTTTGCACGTGTAGGTACACGTACACACGTACGCTTGTGTCGCGTATACGTGAATTCACCGAGCGCGTAATATTATTGTGTTTTTATTTACGAAGTCGACGCGCCCGCCCCTACGCCGCTAATAAACAATTTCCAGGAATTCGACCGAGCCTAAGGTCGCTTGCCGAAACGGCGTCACTGTT
>JAITYT010001583.1:98613-113961 GCA_025433975.1 Liostenogaster flavolineata
GAACGATCGATAAGTTTCTTTCTCTGCGTCTAAGCAGCCCGTGCGTTTCGTATCTCTCGCATAGGCACTAGAAGAGTTAAAATTGATTTGTCTCGACACGCTCGATCGAATTCACGAGATCGTCGTACGTCGGCTCCGACGCGACTCAAGGATAACATCGATGAAAGATCCTCGAGTTAACGTCCTCTGCGGCTCGCTTCCTCGATTACGCGTTTTCCTACTTAACCGGGCGATCGGAGGACGTCGACGGCGTAACAGCGGCCTCTTTCTCTTCCTCCTTCTTCACCTTAGCTTCGGAGTCACGGAGAGAAGTCGTTCGAACAGTCGTCGAAGTCAATGGAGAAGTCAACGGCTAACGTGAATTAAAAGCCGAAACGTCAGACGTCTAGGAAAGCTCTCCAATTTCGACAAAGTCTCGACGTACCGATAGAATCGAGCACGAATTACGACAAAGCCGATATAGATGCCGAAATATTCGAAATATGCAAAATATTCCAAACATTTCAAGCGAGCGTAAATAAAAATAAATCGCAGATATTTCAACGCAGAAGTTTAAAAGCGATTCGAACGACAGAAGAGAAATAAGAAGCACAACGGACGCGATAATCACCATCCGTAGTTAACAGGCGATGAAAAACTCGTCACTTCGCAAAGAACGGCGACTTAGCGTTAGACACACTCGCGGCTAGAAAAACTCTACAATTTCGACAAAGTCCAACCGTAGCGATTGGATCGAGCACGATCACCGACCACCGATCGATCGGTCCCTCTATCCGACGTGGCGTCGTCAGTCCGTCGAAACGTACGGAACGCGTCTCTTCGGGAAACTCGGTGCTCTCGAAAGCGTGGCTGTCTCTGACTGAGAGGCGAGGAGGATTGGCGATTGTGTGCGTGCACGCGAGCGTGCACCGTGACCTGGAGAGAGAGAAAGAGAGAGAAAGAGAGAGAGAGGAAAAGAACAGAAAGGCGCTCTTTCAACGATTGGTCATTTCCGCGGTAAGCCAGCGGCCGATTGGACGAGGAGACGACCGAGACCAGGTGAAACGACGAACGCCAGTCTGGAAGCGTCCGAGAGACTCGCGATACGCGCTTGCTGCTGGAGACGTCCTCGCTGGTATCGTTGTTGCCTAGCTGATCTAGCGGCCGGCCGGCCAAGGGACGATGTTGATTGGTCGGACTCCTCGAGACGACCTCGATCGCGAGCGACGCTCACCGCGTCGCTGTGTCGTTGAACTGTCGTTGTCGTCGTCATTAGTGTCAGTAGCCTTCAACGAATTACGTTCGGTTCCTGTCGTCATGACGACGCTGCACGGCGTCACAATTTCGAAAGATCACGACGCGAGACACACCGAGAACTTGGGATGATTCTTGCTTCGTGGACGACAGGAAGATACGGATGTCTTTCGGAAGGAACAATAAACCGACGCGTCGAGTATTCGCTATTCTTCGTTCTCTCGTGGGAGCGGATTTTGTAGTAGGATAACGCGGAATTTATGTAACGTACGGGCGATTCTTACGTCGGTGCTGTCGCAAGAATTCTAGAGATTTCCATTGATTGTTTTCGTCGCGTTGAAATCGCAAAGGAACTTTCCAGTGGAAAGATGATAATTCGGAGATTCTTATAAGCTTAGTGAATTATTTTCGTCGGCATTTATCGTAACGAAAGGAATCGCAGGAAGAATTTACGTAGTCAATTTCAACCGCAAAATTTCTTCGACACCGCGTCGAAATCGAAATGGAATTTCCCAGTGAAAAGATGGAAATCCGGATTAATGTTTCTTCGATCGGAAAGATGAAAGGGTTCTTGCTTTATCTAGTCGTCTATTAGACGCACCGTAATACTCGTCTCTTCGCGAGGAGAATAGAACGAGCAGGTGGCAGAAGCGACGGCACGCGCTCGACGTGACGTCGAAGACGCTTCGATGTATTATTCAAGACGGCGACAAATCAAATTAAGACCGTAATTTGCTGCACTCGAAATTATCCGTCGGACGAAATCTTTTCCGAATGTTCGACGTTTACTATTCGAAGTATCTTTTTGCTGGCCATTTGTGCGCCACCACCGAACGAGACTCTAGATTCTAAAATTCTCGATAAATGGCGATCGATAGAATGCGGAGTTGGTACGACGCGAAAAAGGTTAGAAATGGCCGTCGCTATCATCGAACCACGAATTTTCTGCTCCCGGTCTTCCAGTGCGGCGATATCTCCTTCAAAAGGGCCTACCTTACCTGAGGGTACTCTCTTGCGTAAAATAAAGGCGGTTAATCGATGCTGCCAACACGTACATACGCAACACAGACACCATCGCGTAACATCGCGCAGAAACGTGCATCGCAACGAGCAAAACGTCGCGTTTCCCTGGAACTCGTGGAAGGGCACTTTGCGATCGTCGAAGACTCGAAGGAAGCTCGTTCGATCTCGACGAAGTACTCTTTTGTCGAGGTACGTCATTGTCTCTGTGTTTGATGGTCGATTCGAGCGTCTCTCGCGTCAACGACGGATTAGATAGACAAACGGGCAAACAAACACGGCGACACTTACATCGCAGGTGTTAGAAACGTCGCTCGTCTCGTCATCGGGAGTGGCTAGGGGTGCAAGAGCAGGGTAAGAAGCTAAGGCATTCTCGTTGCGCGATTCGTAGTGATCTGGACCCGTTGGCTCGTCAACAGTGTCTTCGGCTTCGTCCTCATCCTCGTCGCTGCATCGCGACACCACTACGTTCGTCGTCGTCGTCATCGTCCGTGTCGTCGTTCCACTTTTCTTTACCTCGTCCAGCTTCTCGCCTTCTTGCTGCGTTTCCTCCTCGAGCGTCTGCCTGGTAGCCTCCTCTACCGTCACCCAAGAATCCAAGTTGCGATTCTGTTCGCTCTCGCTGTCCGCGAGGTTCGTTTCACCGTCGGAGGTCTTGGCGTCATGGATCTTGCTCTTCTCGAGGACGCTACGGTTGTTGCTGTTGTCGTCGCTGGTGGTGTCGGAGGTCTCGCTGATCTCTGGCTCGTCCAGATTCGGCCTGAAGTTCCGTCGATCGACGGCGACTTCCTCGCCGATCATGCGACGTTCCATCTCTATGAACTCCTGCGTGCTGACCACCTCCATGGAAGTCTCCAGGCTACACGACGATGGCTCCTCCATGGAAGTCTCCAGGCTACACGACGACGGCTCCTCCATGTCGAGCTGCCGATGTCGATGCCGATGGTCGTTCTGCTTTCTATTCGAGTCCGACGACTCGATCTCGTCGAGAATCGTCGAGGAGCTGATAGTCTCTTTCGCATTAGCGACGTTAGAATCCTGATCATCGAACGCACCTGCCGCTTTGAGATCCTCCACCGGATCGTCCAAGTTCCTCACCGGACCGAAATGATCGTTCACCATGCGAGTCTGAAGATCCCCGTCCGCGACATCGGCGGAGCCGTTGCAGGCCTTCGACGTCCTCCCAAGGTCCAGCACGACGATCGACTCGCCCAAATCCTCGTCGAAATTGTCGGAGAACTGACCAGCCGTCTGCGAGCGCGTCTCCGCCGACAGGGGCACGTCTAGCCAGGAATCCAAGAGGTTAGGATCTCTGTCGTCGGTGGCGTCGACCTCTCCGACCGAGACGTCCGCTTCCAGGCCACCCAGGAGAAGTTGCTTCTTCTTCTTCTCCTCCTCCTCCTCCTCCTCTTCTCGTCGATTCTCGTCCAAGATGGTCGCTGAGCCTCCTAACTCGACGACTTCCGCTCCTCCGATCGTCCCAAGGACGCCTCTAGGATGCCCCTCTTCGCTCTCATCGTCGCGACAAGCATCTTTCGAGATCCCACCGCGCGGAATCTCGAGATCCTCGCCGTTCTCCACGGGATCAACGCGCGCGCCGCCAATTGCGATCTTGTCGCTAGGCTCGTCGCTTGTTGTTACCTTCCGGCCTGCTTCGACGCCAACTTCCGACTCGGCCTTCACGCCGGCCAAGTCGCGGCCGACTCGACCGTGCTCGACTAGCCCGTCCTTCGTCTCGACACCGACGTAGCCGTTTTGACGACAGCCGTGGGACCTGTCGTCGGTCGAGGAGCAGTGCTCCGACTCCGTCGCTAGGAACTCCACCGTCGCGTCCAATTCGTCGGAATGGCGAGATCCGTCGAGGACTCTCTTGGCTGAGACTGGGTCCTTGCGCGCCGTGGACGACCTCTCCTCGCTGCGGTGATCCTCCGTCGCTTCCTGATCAAGCTCCAAGCGCGCGTTCGACTCCGCGTCGCCTGGCTGATCGTCGTCGGCTTCGTTCGCCTGACGCTCGCTCTCGTTGCCCGCGCAGATCCTCAGAGCCAGTTCGCTCTCTATCAGCTCCTGAAGGCTCTTGTCCTCGCTGTCGAGCTCGTTGCGCGTATTGTTGGTCAGAACTAGGTCGTCGTCGTCGTCGTTGTTGTCGCAGAGCGATATTAGTTGGTGGTCGTTATTGGTGGTTATGTTATCCAAATCGATCAAGCCATTGTTAGACTGAACACCGCAAACCTCGTTCTTCTTTGTACTTACTACGTTTATGGACTTCTTCGTCGCCACTTCCGCCATTGCGGCGCTTGCTGCTCCTACCGCGGTTCGCGCCGTCGACACCTGCAACAACACGCTCTCGTTAAATCGAAGCCTGTGGCTCAGTTTGGTTAAATGAAAAAGGAAGGAAAGAGAAAGAGCACGTTTCCAAATATATTTAATTTCTCAGTGCTCGTGGGGGTGTTTTCTTATTGATTTTAACGCGTAGAATTCGTGGCGTTCGTTTTACGCCAGGAGCATCGTGCGAAAAGATACAGCCGCAAAACAAGATCGACGTTTTCCTCAAAGTCACGTAAAACGCGTTTGGAACCTTTATAAAGGCTCTCTCCGAAACATAGCAGGTATATAAAAACATGCGCTCGCTGCACAAGCAATCTGTTCGAGCTGTTCGAGCAAACGAACATTCACGTTTTTATTTACATCGATAGATGATGGCAGAATATCCAAATACGTTGTTATGTAACGTTTAATGAAGCCTACGTACCGGAGACCGACAAAATAACGTTGAAAGACGCGAGTACGAACACCGGTCTATCGACGTGCGATATCCACACTTTTCAGCGCGGTGCACCGTTCAATGGCGTTTCTCCGGCGGAGCGGACTGTCCTAGCGAAAGGGTTAACGGTCCCGAGACGGAAATCGAGACGGAAATCGAGAGCGGAGGAGGTTCGCGTAAGTTGGCGAGAGAATGGTGGCGCGGAGCTTCACGGGGTCACGAGTGACACGGAGCCGCGCGTCGGGATTAACGGAAGTTACACGCTTTTCTAGAAGTTAGACGCGACGACTAAGGGGTCAGCGTTGTTGGCTTGGAAGCCAAATCTCCTATTATTAGACGTTCCGTGAGTTCGGTGTCGTTACGCTTTGGAGCGCGGTATGCGTTTTCAAAATGAAATCCAAAACTACCGACCGACCGAAGGGGAATCTCGGTCGATTCGAGGGGCGATCGCGGCATTCGAAGCGGCTGCAAAGATCCGACCATTCTGCCGCGCGTGTTAAGCCTAACTTACGTAAGAGTCGTCCGCGACTCTCGCGAAGTTTTACGCTCTCAACCCTAGATCCAATGGACTATCCATTCCTGGCAGTTTTGCAAGTTCCAGATGTTCTCGACACTTTTAACACAACTATTTTAATGCCTCTCTTAACGCGTCGCGTACGGATGGCGAGAATCCTCGTCATTTAGAAGCAACATTTTAAAATTTTTTATTAACAATATTTACGTGTTTCGTAGTAATTTTTCATTTGTATTTAGTTATTTATTTAGAACGGTGTTAATGTTTGATTACGTTAAGTAATTTGGGTAACTTTCGCCATTTAACAGATACTAAAATTATTTGTGAGTGTTACTTTCAAAGTTCCATTGAAAAATTGAAATTCTTAGGAAAGTCATAACAATTTTCCACGATTAATCCACGTTTAAAAATTGGGCTTTAAAAATTTAAGATACGCTAATTCGTTTGAAATAAATAAAGGAAATAAAAAAATATACTTGTCGTTGTCCATGAGTCGAATGATTAGTTATTGGGTGGCACTGATCTAAGTTCAGCTATCTAGGGTTAAATCGACGTTGCCCTGGTACGAAGCTAAGTTTAATGGAGACGAAACGGAAAATTCCGTCCATCTCCTTGGACAGAACGCTGCGCGTTCCTAACATTCGTCCAATAGGCTACCAACCCCTGCCAAGAATCAAACTCTAATTTTTACCCGTGTTTACTATTACTTTTCTACATGACATTTTTTAATCGAGATATTATAACACTGCTCTTAAGATAAAGGAAAAATTCCTCGAAAAGACGCGATCGTCTGGAGAGTCTCGATGGATCTTTCTACGCTTTCTGCCCTCTCCACTTTGGCAAGCCCTTCCCAAAAGGAGGGAGGTTCGATCTCCTCGATACCTCGCGCCATAACGGCTTATAAACACCGGTAGGAGATCGATTCCATCATAAAACCGACGGCTCGGTGGCGCACGGTTCAAAATTAGAAAGTGGCTCGGAGCGGGACTCGATCGCGACTGCGCGCGTGCGAGTTCGCCCTTACGCGCAGACGTCGACTCGAATTTTTCTAAGGTTCCCTCCCACTCTTCCCGTCGGTTTGCCACCCCCTCTCTCACCCCACTTTACGCGTTCGTACGCTTTCCCTCTTCCTCGTTCTTGTTAAAAGCGATATTTAAAACTGTGCATAGGACTTTTGCGGACGTTTGCGTGCTGCCAGTTTAATTTCGCATCTTTTTGCTTTTCATCTTGGCGATTTTTCTTTTTCTTCTCTCGCTCTCTCTTTATCTTCGAGCGCCCGTTTCTGGCGTATGTGAAATATCTCCGTCTCTGTCGCTCCGGCGTTTCACCGAGGTCGCTCTACGGGTTCACGACCGAGACTACGGAGTTGTTCGTTTCCCCTCTCTTCTTTCTCACTCTCTACCTCTCTCAGTCTCCTCCCTACGAACCTTAGGAGCGCTCGAGCGCACAACTTGTCCTCTCGCTCCTTTTAACCTCTCACTATTTTTAGAATGACACACTACCGCGATTCGACGACGCGCCTAGCGTCTTGCCGTCCTCCGTCGGGAAATCTTCCGTCCAAATGCGTCGGCGAACAAACGAAGAAAAACGATCCCGCGTATTTTTACCCGTTCGAAGTATTTCTTTTTCTTTTTTTTTCTCGTAGAGAGGCGCTAACGCGTTCGAACGACTGGAAAATCGATACGAGCGAAGTCGATCTTACGACACCACCGATCGATCGTCGAGATTACGTCGCAGGGGAATCGATTGAATTAGTCGATACGTCGTCGGTGGTCGTCTTTCGACGATCGCGTGACGAAGCGAAGATTTCGTCGCTTTCGATCGCGCCACTCTCGTCTTCCCAGTAAGAGCATCTATTCAACCCATTGACCGCAAACTACTTAGAAGCGGTTACAAATGGCTATTTGAGTTAGGTATTATTAGAAAGGATGAATGAAAAATGTATATAACGTAGAGGACATGTTACTTATCAATTTTTATTATTAAAAGTGTTATTAAAACTATTCTATATATTCATATGTATCAAGCGATCGGAAGCGACGAAATAAAATTCTCGTTGCGTCACCGTCTTACCGATTACGAGATGAAAGTAATCGTTAGCCCATTGACTGGCACGGTTTTATTTCAAAGAAAACACGACGATCCTCCAATCGTCTAAGTTATAATTTTAATAGTTTTAATAATATTTTTAATAATAAAAATTGATAAGTAAACACGTCCTCTACGCTATGTACATTTTTCATTCATCCTTTCTAATAATTCCTAACTCAAATAGCCATTTGTAACCGATCTAAACTCGCAGCACCCGCTACGAGATATCTCGTAGCTGACAGTCAATGGGTTAATCGGACAAAGACGACGGATTCACGGAAAAACGAAAAACCGAGCGGCGATCGAGCGCGGATCTCATTTTCTCGAGGCGAACGTTGGACGAACGAAAGTTCGAAATAAAAGCACGGCGGGTTTAGAAAATTGGATCGTTGGCGCGATCGGAAATGCAGATCGTCGTTCTCGCGGAGTTCGTTGTCGTCGTCGGCATCGTCGTTTGCGAGCGTCCATGAATAATGCATCGCGCTTTTCGACTCCAATTGATCGTGATAGGTCTTATTCGCGCACGTCGGTAGCCGCCGTCGCTGCTGCTGCTATCGGCAATAACGTCGGCGCGTTTCGAGGCGCGACGAAGCGAAACGCCTCGCGACGCTGAGAAAAATTCAGTGACGAGAACGTCCGGGATTCTCGTGGCGATTTATCGCCCATCGAAATCCTTCCCGTTCGAATGTCCGCGACATTTCTACGCGTCCGACCGATAACTTGAATTTTAGGGAGCGAAAGACGAACCTTGGCATCGAAGCGGCAAAATTCAGTTCGATCGGTAAAGATTCCGAAGTAATTCCGATAAAGTCTATAGCGCATTTCTCGTCGACGTACGAATCGTTTGTCTTTCTTTTCCTCTTGGGCAGAAATTGACGCACGGACGACGACGATTTCTTTTGCGTCTCGTTTGAAGCGGCTTTGGCGCTACGATGTACGCGAAAAAAGCCGAGGAAGAAGAAGAGGAACGTCGAAAAACGCTCGAGGAATTCCGAAGCTGTCGAACGTAAGCTCTCGCGGAGCGGAAGAATCCACCTTCGCGTCGCGAGGAAAGTTTTTTTTCTTAAACACGGACAACGAGAATTTCTTTTGCGCCTCGTTGGAAGCTGATTCGGCGCTACCTTGTCGCTTCGATATACGCGAAAAAGATGGAGAAAATAGAGAAGAAACGTCGAAGATAGCTTCTGGAATTTCGAAGCCGTCGAACGTCGCGATCATCGAGAAGAGTAAGTGGACGAGAGATAGGCGAGTCGCGATCTACTTTCTCCCATGGTTGAATTCGAGACCGCGTAACCACGACCTACCGTAGACCCATTGGACACCGATACGTGCCCATCCGTGCACGCATCAAGGACGAAAGGAAAGCCAGGGAAGAGGCGTTCGTCGTATCGGTGTCGTCGTCGTGCCGTTCGCGAGTTCCATTTACATATTAGAAATTCTAGGACATCGGAGGAAAAGAGACAGAGATAGAGAGAGAGAATGATTCGACAGAATGATTTCCATACGAGGGAAAATTGAAGGTTAGGAAGAGTCCTATCTCGCGTAGCGGGAGTATCGATGCTAGTAATAACAGTAATGCTGCTAGCAGCATTAGTAGCGCCGCTTCGACGATTTCGAAGTCGATTTTCTCGCATGGAGAAATCGACTCGTCGTTCGTTAACCTTCCGAAGGACCAAAGGGATCCTAGGAACGATCGTACGTTTGATCGAAGGTGCGACAGTTTCGATCGGAGACAACAAGAGGGGGAAAAAATGAAAGACGATCGACTGCGATCTTTCGATCGTCACTATAAAATCGTGGCGAAACCTTCGAAGTCTCGCGAGCGCAAATTCCCGAAGGAAAAAAGGGAAAAAATGAATACCGACGGAAAGAAACCGCACGAAAATACGACTCGAAGCCGCAACGCGTCGTTCTTGCGCGAAACCGGTTAAAAATTCCGTCCGCGATCGAATGACCAAAGAAGCGTCTCGCTCATTCTCTCGTCCTGTCATCCCTGAAAAGCGACGTTTATCCGGAAACTCGCAACCGCACTCGAAGCTCACGCGAGTCGCGACAACGACGACGACGACGACGTCGGTGGCGTCTTACTCGCGCCCGCGAGCGTGAAACCTGCTCCGTTTCCGTCGAGACGAGTGTTAGCGATGCGTTGTCGGTGTCGGTGCGTGCGTGAGCGCCCGCGCACCGATGCGTTTTCATTGCAAGCCGAGTGCATAAGGTGTGGCACCGGGTTCTCGGGTGTCCCCTTACACGCGGATCTCTATGCAACTATAATTAGGTAACCGACACCGCGTCGTAGACCCCCAGAGGAATCCCTGTTAGCCGTTAAGCTATGCCCGAGCGGAAAGTGGCGCGCGCCAATATTTTCGTCCGTAGGAAAGCCGAAATTAAACGTCGTTTCTCACTTTTATTACGCGCTCCGCGCTTCCTACCACCACCACAACCATCGCCACCAACTTCCTACCGCTACCAACGCCATCATCGCCACCTCACGACCACCAGCATCGTCGCCAGCCGGTTGCGTTGCACGTTGAAGCGCACCCTTTAAATTTCGTTTTAAGGTCGCTTTCTTCAGCGACTTGCAGCGCCACCTATTCGCCATTTTTCTACTCGAGTCTTGTCTTTTTCGCGAGATTAATACTTCCGTGATGTTTTATTCTCGTGCTTGGTCGATGAGAATAGAACGAGCGATGGATGCAAGCGTCCGTCGTGAGTTGCGAAACGAACTGCGTAGGAGGTGCGAAGATCGACCCTTTGCGCTCGACGACTTTTTCGGTCGGACGAGGCAGCAACTCGAGACGATTTTACGCATATAAGACGGGTGTCTTACGAGTCGCATTAAGTGGCTTTATATAGAAATTAACTTACGAGAACGATATTTACACCTTTGCAAATACAATTTTGCAACGTCAGCCTCCGTACTTTCGTTTCGCGTGATAATTTATGAAACATTCGTCAAACTGCATCCCTTGGTTTATCTGGACACCTATCGCAGTAGTAAACTGTTTCGCGTCTTCCACTTAGTTTTTTTTTTCGATAGGAACAAACCTTACGACCTCTTTTCGAGCCTGTGAGAATAATTACACGAAGCTTTTCATTTAGTCATCTTTTGGTCGTCGAAAATCTCCTATCGACTGGTCCACTAAAATTGATATAAATCTTCTGTTTCTTTACTGGTTTACGGAGAGTATAGGAATTAACTAGGTGGATTTCCATTCTCAACAAAATTTCCTGTTCTCGAGTTGCCATTCGAAAGGCCGTGACGCCTGGGAGGCGCCTTTCCAGTTGCTGCGTTAGTCACCTCTCGATTGCAAAGGATTAATTTTTATGTCTATACGATTGATTTTAAGGTCGGTTTTTCCACTGGTCTGCAGAGCTCCGATTCAGCTCCGTCCACAACTCGCGACTTTTTTTCCAACACTTTTTTTCGTGAGATTAATACTTCCGAGATATTTTCTCTCGACTTTGGTCGATGAGAATAGAATAGCTGGGATATAAGCGTCCGTCGCGAGGTGCGACGATCATATTTTATGTCTCTTCCAACGAATTTGGATTTTAATCCTTAGATTAACGGGTCTTTTCTCTGTCTCATTTCCCGTTCATATGCGATAATTCTCCTGATTTTTGTGCCCTGTCAATTCGAAGCGAAACCCATTAGTAATTAATTGTTATTAATTATATCAAACCCAAGAAGATCTTCGCTTACAAAGACGGCGATTTGACGGCCTGTCGCTTTGCCCCAACGTATAATAAAATATAATTTTGCATTATAAACCAATGAAAAACTTACGAGTATAATAAAATATTCTTTAATAGATGGATTTATGGAAAATAAGTGGTAACTCTGGAGATGAAAATTGAGAAAAATTCGTATGGCAATGGGTTAACGAACGCTCCAAATTAAAGGAAATCCGTGATTCATTACGATCTACGAACGTGTTTCCATTCAACGTACGCGTAGATGTGTACGTGTTCTAAGCGCCGATGCGTTCGTGTCTCTTAATGAAACGTGGAATTCGTATTTTGTAATTCGATCTGTGATTACGTACTGTTTAGTAGTCGCCCAATTCGTAGGAACGACGCGACTAAATTCTTGGAAATTCGTCGGGCCTCGACGACAGATCGACTTACAATAACAGCAGTTCGTCGAACCGCGACTCTTTTTCGTTATGCTTCGACCGACCTAGTCCGTTTCTATCGGAACGAAGCCATTAGTTCGTCTTCGATCGTCCGTCGAGCACGAACGACGCAATACTCGCGATTTCGTCCGCGTTTTGCGTGGTATGACGAAACAAAATGAAGCAAAGTAGCGGAATATTATTAATGATCGACGTAGTACCGAAGTCGAAGTCAAGAAAAAATGCGTAGGTTAAGAGAAAATTCAGAGTATCTCGTTGGAAGAGCAGTCGATCGCTAGAGAAGCGCAAGTTGAAGACAGAAAAAAATTCTTGGGCTAGGAGAAAATTCAGAGAATTTTGTAGAATCGTATTAGCGTTTGTACGGGGGAAAAATAAAGAGAACGGTGCATTTATTTCGCGAAATTTTCACTTTTTATTCGCAGGGTTGGACTTCTCATTTCGATGCTTCGTGATTTTGGAAGCAGACGTCGAAGCAGTAATTTTTAAGTTAACAAGACGGCGTTCGGACGGTAGCCGTTTGAAACGTTCCCAACGCGCAGTATGTTACGAGACTGTGTTTCTCGGACTGCGAGCTCTCTCGTCGCAAGAGGAGGTCCAGAGTACGTCGAGAGAGCGTCGCGAAGTTAATCGAGCTGCATACGGGCCTCGTTGTTAGGATCAATCGTGGCGCGACACGCGTCGCGCTTTCAAAGGCCGCAAGACGTACGGGTGTCATCGCTTACCGAGAAACACGCGGACGAACGTCGTTCGACAATTGGCTTCGGCTCGGACCGCGCTTCTGCGGATCGAGAGGGTGTGTGTGTATGTGTGTGTTAAGAACGCTGGAGAAAGGCGAGTAGGACGAATCGCGGGTGACAGTCGCTAACGAGGAGGATAGGTTACGCGATTCCGGCTGGAGGAAGGACGAGAAGATTTCGCAGCTGCCGAATGAGATTTTTACTTCGCCGAAAGAACCGGAGGGAAACCGAAGGCAGTTTTACGTGGTGGGTAGGCGCGAGAGCGAGTAAACAAAACGAAGACGAGGAAAAATCGCGAAGGGAAGAGCGGCCGCCGCGGTTGTTAGCGTCTCGTTCGGCCAACCTACCAGTGTAAACATTTTACTCGTCCTGTATTTTTCCACCGACCGGTCTCACCTCCATCGAGGCTAATGTGCGCCTGGGAGATCGAATCAAGAGAAACGGAATTGTTCGGTAGCGTTACGAATTATCCTCGTCGTCGATGAGTCTCGATTCGAAGGTATCGTTTCGTAAAAATCGACGAATGTTCTTTCAAGAAATATTTTATTTTCTCGAAGAAGATATTTTCATTCCGTGAAAATCGACGGGACTTTCTCTTAAAAGATACATCGGTTTTGTTCTCCTCGGAGCGACAAGCGTCGAATTTTTCTGTTTGGAGCGCGCGTATGAGAATAAAAATAGAAACGCGATCGAAAGCGATCACCGAAATTTTTCTCTCCGTCAGCTTGACATCATGTTGACTTTTGAATCGCGCCGCGTAACATACATTCCGTTGCGCCTCTGCGCAGCCGTTATTTGCATTTTATTGCCCGCCATAATCTCCCAGAATTAAATCGCGCGTCGCTACTACGCGCGACTGTTCCTTCTGCCTTTGTCCTTCCTTTCCTTTCCTTTCCTTTCTCTTTCTCTTTCTCTTTCTCTTTCTATCGCCTCGCGCTTTCCCCCGCTTTATTTCTCGTACGATCGAGAAAGCCAAAGAATCCGCAGCAACGCACGAAAATAAATCGTTCGTCTCGACCGTACGGCATTGAACGAACGATAAATCCGTAAAAACAATACACGATCTCTCTCTCTCTCTCTCTCTTCATTCTGGAAAAACGATAACGTTTCCAACGCATGCGTCACGTTACGATTAGGAAGCAGAGAAAAAGAGAGATTCTCCGTTCGCAGAAATATTCGCAGATTTACGATCGATTCGCATCGACGTCATTTTTCGTCGCGATCTTTTAATTCTTCGAAATCGAGCGTCCTCTTTCTCCCCGACAATTTTCTAAGTTACGGTACCGAGAAAGAATTTTTCGTGAGCGTCGAACACGATCTGACAGCGCGATTAGACGCGAGGAATGCGCGGTTTATCGTTCGAAAGGAGGGGAAAAACCGTCCGGTGTTGAACGAGCTCGTCCGTGCTTCGAAGGGACCCTTGGCTCGAACGATCGTCGATACAACATCGCAAGGGGCAAGGGATAGACGTCGTCTCGAGCGCTCTCTGCTCGTCCAAAGTCTCCAGACTCTTCGAACTGTTTTTTCCCCTCCCGATTCCGCGAGAAAATTCATTCTTCGCGGCGAAGCGAAGAAGGATAAACTCGAGAGAACGAAGAAACTAGGAATAGGAAAATCAGGAGAAGTAAAACGAGCTAGAGCAGAAAGAAAAACTCATCGTATTAACATATTGTATGCGGGAAACGTATAAATACGTATTGTAGGGCATCGTCCAAATAAGATTCCTGTAACTGTTTTTAAACGAACCGAACTTTTGGAAACCGAAATTGGCAAGCTTCGATTCGCTCAATGTCATACGGATTAAAAAAACCTATTAAAAGAGAAGAAGTATACATCAGTAATTATACAGCAATTGTGAAGGTTATTTAAGGATAGATATTTTTCACTTCACAAATAAATAATATAGTATAATGAACGACAACACGATAATTATAACGATGATATAATACAATACAAAATGATAATGTCCGAGCGATAATGTAATGTAGCAGGAAATAATAGACGACTAGAGAAACCGCGATGTATAAAGCTATAAATACCAGGTTTTATGCAGACCTTACGAAAAATGTAAAGCATACAATTATGAATCAATTAATTTTTATTTACATTTATAGCTTTCGAAAAAAGGGGTCGACGTTGGCACTCAAAGAGTTAATATCCTCTTTCGAAGGTGTCAAATTCCGAGGAATAGCCCGCGTACAATGCGTTAAAAAAAATTACGAGGAAAACGATCGATCGGATTTCTTCTCGAATTTTCTCCTCCATTCGCTTTTCTCGTTTCGTTGTTCGTTCCCCTCGCCCCTCGAAATTATTTTTTCCCAGCGTTTCCCTGTCCACCCCTCTCTCCGTTCCGCTGTCGAAAAAAAAGTCAGGCCGTGGCAAAGGCGCGCGTAGTAGACCGAGTCGAGCCGAAAGCCGGACGAGACCGAGCGGCCGAACATAGCCGAGCACGCGGGTGAACGACCGCCCGAGAATTGGCATTCGCGGCATTCCGCGGAACGATGAAGATGATCGAGCGAGTTTATCGTCGTAATCGTCGCACGCGCGAAATCATCGGAGGAGGACGCGTTCCTAGCGGAGACGCGGCGCGCCGGGAGCATCGCGACGTCGAACGTATCGCGCGAGGGCCGCCGTCGGCGTCGTCCTCGAGATTCGAGGAGGAAGACGAATTCCGTTGCGTCGGCAGACGACTTTTTCTCCTCGCGCCAATGGCTTTTCCAAGGATGGAGGAGCAGTCGTGGCGCGGTTTGCGGCCTCGGTTCGGTCGCCTCCTTTCAAGGTCGAGCGAGAATTCACCGTGATGAGATTTTCTCCAGCGTCTTTCCTTCTCCTAGGATTTTTCTCGTAGATCGCCAG
>JAITYT010001583.1:158198-170614 GCA_025433975.1 Liostenogaster flavolineata
ACTATGTAATCCATGGTTGTATTTTTTTCTTCGCGATAATTTTCCCGTATCCTTGCCTTTTTGTAGAAGTTTAAGGATCCTAGCAATTAGTTTCGGTGAATTGGAGTGACATTCTTTTCACGATGTCAGACAATTTTAAAGACGACGAGGTGAGTGTTACAGCCGTATTTTTACATTGCGCAACGATTATCGTAAAAATAACAGACCGCCTCGATCGTATAGTAAATAAATATTATCGGCATTTCTTTCGTAGAGCATCGTTTCGAGTTCAACAAGTTCTCCTTCGCGAAACTTTTCGTCTACGTATTCAATGGAAAATTATTATCCTTACGTATTTTATTTTTCGTAAAACGTTTCTGTAAGAAAAAATAAGCTTTCGTAATCTCTACGTGACCCGATATTTGCATTTATTTTATTTCAATACGTCAAGGTAATCAATCTTGTTGCATCGAGTTCCGCGGGAAAAATGTAGGATCTTGTTAGGTTAGGAAATATGAGTTTATTCGGGACAACGTGAAAAACGTTTATCGCGAAACATTAAATCGATTCGACTCGATTACGATTAATATCTGCATTGGATAATGGTAATTATAAATACGAAGAAATTTCTAGATGTTAAGAACTAGTATATAATATATTATAAATCTTAATGACACTTTGTCTTTATTAGAACGTCTGCGAGTCGGTCTTTATTCTTTCTTGTTTCCCTCTCTACTCGTCTATTCATTTATTAAAATAAAAATTATTAATTAATGAAATAAAATTAATTAAAATATCTATTCTATTTTTCCAGATTAAACCTATGACTACCATGGTTATTTCACCAGGTTCGCCGAGAAAGCCAGTAAAATCGACCGCCATAGTGAAGTATTCGGCGGTGCAATCACCTGCGACTTTTGCTCAATTACAGTGTAACACGAATTTGAATCTTCCTCCTAGCAATTGGCTGAGTAGCTCGGCGGAAAGTTATGGCTTACAGAGCGTATGGTCTCGTAGTACGGGATTTTCGAGCTTTCGTATGGCGCACATGTTTCCCGACTGCGTCGGGGAAGTGGACGTAGTATCGGACGCGGAAAATATAAAGAAATTGTTGAAGTTACCTTACAATCATGGCGTTATTTCCATGATGGTGCATCGTATAGAGAACACGTTATTGATAGACGACTTCGATATTCACAAGTATTTGCTTAGACAAGCCGAGAGCGAATGGGAATGGCTGAAGAAATTCTTCTACGAACACATCTTTCAAAATCTTGGAGACAAAGAGAAGCGCCTGTTCCATAAAGCGAACAGTAGAAATAGTTTGCAGCAGAGAAACTTGGTGTCGAAATTTCTTTATCACTCGATAATATTGACCGACAACAAGGAGCAAAATGAAAGACTGCCGTTGCCGGTGGAAACATTGGAATCGTCCTTACCGGAGCCGACGCAAGAAGAGAAAGTACCGGATCCTAATTCCAATCATAATTTTGCGAGAAACGTAGTATGGACTTTTGAAAATATACAAATGTTAATCGGCACGGATATGCCTATATTCGGTGGACAGACGCATCCTTGCATAAGTCTTCGATTGAGAGATATGTTAAAGCCTATTAATGTTCTAACCGGAATAGATTATTGGTTGGATAATCTAATGTGTAATGTACCGGAGGTAGTCATGTGTTATCACTTGGATGGTATCGTTCAGAAATATGAATTAATCAAAACCGAAGATTTGCCTAATTTAGATCACTCTCGATTTAATCCAAAAGTTATAAGAGATATAGCGCAAAACATATTAAGTTTCTTAAAGAACAACGCTACCAAAGCTGGACATACTTATTGGTTATTTAAAGGTAAATTACTTCCTTCGAATTATTGTCCTCGCGATCGAAATTACGATTTACCACGTTTACGTTCTGTTTACTAGGTAAAGATGACGACGTAGTCAAACTTTACGATTTAACTTCGTTGTGTAACGATTTCTCGGAAGAAAAAGGTCAAAATCCATTTACAGTACCGGTCGCGATGCTGTTGTATAGGGTGGCACGTAACATGAAATATTCTCCTGATTATCATAAGCAACAGGGTACGATTAGAATGTTATTAAAGAATTGCATTCAGCTGCTTACGAAAGAAAAATATCCACAAATTGTCACGTCGGCGCATTTCATGCTTTCCGATTTGTACGTTCCTTCGAGTACGGATCCGGTAAATCCGGGGCTTCGCGATCAGAGCGACGAGGAGGACGCTCAGAGCGAATGCAGCACGAATCATGAAAATGAGAACGGGGAGGTAGAACAGGAAGAACCCAGCGCCGCCATAAAATCGTTGATGCTTGCGAACAGTAAGTGATATTTAATTTTATTACACGGACGGAGGATTATTTAAAATACGTATGAATATTTGACGACGAATTTAATGTCCCGTTATGTTTTTTGACTCCAGAATAATCATAGCTTTCGTTTCAGTTAAAGAGCAAATAGAACAAGAGGATCATAAGTACAAGCCACCTCCGATAACCGGTACAGTGGAAGAGAGATGCTTGGCTGCATTGGAACACGTGTTCTATGGTTTGGAATGTTTAAAGTACTTCCCAACCGATAATAATCTCGACGAGAAACGGAAGAAGACGGAAGAAGAAGAGATAGAAAAAAAGAAATACGAAGAAGCTAATCCAAGTATGGCGAAACCTTTTCAAGCTATACCGATGCCGTATGCCTCTTTGAATCAAGGAAAGGACAGCGAATTGAGCGAAGCCTCGCAAAATAATAGTCCTACTCATAAAAGAAAAGTTAAACAAAAAAAGAAGAAACAAATTTCAAAAGATGTTTCCGGTAGTAATACGGCGAAGGCCTTACTTTGCAAAGCAAAAGTCGAAACATTACCCATATGGCAAGCGCCAAAAAAAAACGACAACGTTAGTTGGAGCGCGCATTTGAAAACTCTCATGTATGAGAAAGCATCGTTAATATTTGCGGTATTGGCCGAGAATGAATATTCGAACAACAAATATGGCGCCTCATTGAGATATATCTTAGCGGTATTATATTGTCAAAAAATATTAGAAATTTGTTGCGGTGTAAAGAACGATAAATCGATCAGTTATTTGTTGGGTCGAGCAGGAGATTATTGTTTCATGACTGTACAGGACTGGTGTAATATAGAAGAGCACAGGAAGGCTTACGAAGATAAAAATGAAATGGAGAAGAAGATAATCGACTCGATATGCTTGGCAGGTTTAGATTTGAGTAAATAATCCTTTTTAACGTCTATCCACTTACGTTAATTCACAGAGATCTTTTCGTAAGAGCTTGAAACAAAACAAAATTTCAGATGGCGCGGAATTATTACCGCAACGTTTGAGCACCATACCATCGACTTTAATCGCTTCTTACAAGTGTTACGAAAAGGCTTTATCGTTGGAACCATTGGATCAGGAAAGGAATAATTTATTGAGACGTTTGGGAAACATTCACAACGAGTTAGGCGTACTATACATGAACCAAGCGGGAGGTAATTAACGTTTTCCATTATTGGCGAGGATTAGATCGTCTTATACGCGTAACAATAATGTTTCATTTATTTAGCGCCTTTCCAACAAAGAAACGATGATACGAACGTGTCGTCGGATGCCATACCCAAAGCGAAGAAACTTCTTACGCGTTCCTTGAACCATTTGAAAGCCGGTGTTAAAGCATTCGAGACCGTCTACGACGAAGCTAACTTGGCCCTTTTGCATTCGAATATCGGAAGGCTCATGCGATTACGCGCACATATGCTCAAGAAGGATATTCAAGAACAATATTTCTACAACAGCGCGTTGTTGAGCTATCAGAAAGCTTTGCAAGTTTTGGGTTCTAGGAAGACGAATCCCGCGATATGGGACACCATAATGTGGGATCTATCCACGACTTTGTTCACCATGGCCACGTTGTTACAAGATTATCCGACTACGGGACTGAAGGTACGACTACGATCGAGATTGAAAAATATCCGAACGCGTGTAACGATCGTCTCTCTTCTATCTCCAATTTAGACCGATGAACTCGAGAGAGAAGTGGTCGATATATTGCAAAAGGCCCTTAAACATTGCGACGTGGATACGATTGGACCACGTCAGCCTGTTTATCAATTTCGTGCGGCGATTATACAGCACAGGCTCGCTTCCCTTTATCATCACGTATACAGAGAGTTCGATTCCGATTCGGACAACGCGAAACGAAAAAATAGTCTACAATTTTGCAAATTGTATTACGACAAAGCTGCGAAGTTGTTCCTAGCTTTGGAGCAAACGACTGAATTTTTAGTAGTGCAAATGGAGCGAGTCGCATTGGCTGAGTACCAGGCGCAAAGTAAATTGTTTTTAATAAAAGATCAAATTATTCACTATGTCTAGCGTATTGCATATTAATAACGGCCACTGCACTGTTTACTATGTCTCGATATATAGGTGCTTCGACGTTTAATGGTAAACTGAAAGCATATCGAAATGGACTAGATTTTATATTACAATGTCGACCTATTATGGACATTGTCTGCGAAAAATATAATCCAGCGAAGCTAAAATCTGATGCTGAAAATAAGAAAGTGGATATAGATAACACAGAAATGGACAGAACTACCGAAGAACAGAAGTTTTTGGAAGACGAAGAATCTCTGGTTGTTTTGCTCGAGCAAAGACTGCAATTTTTGTTACGATCGTTGACTAAATTATTTGTTAATAGGAATAACGTCACCAACAAGAAAGAGTAAGCGATCGTTAAGTGTTATGATATATTACGTTGTGATATATAAAGGAGAATTTATATACGTGTCTATTCGTAACTGTACTTTTGATAATTAATTTTTCTTTTTTTCTAGATACGATACTTTGGGAAATTTATACAAGCAATGTTACGGCCGAGCATTGAGATCCGAAACGATATCTGGAGTTAATCTAATAAAGCACGTGACGAATCTTCTGCAGGAACTACATAATATGTTACAGCACATAGAGCTATAAATAACATGTAAATATATGTCGGTATACCGAAGCGATGTGTAAAATTATGAAAGATTTTGGTCCATGGTCTCATTTTGGTTTCTGTTATTTTTTTATTTGCATTGTTAGTCTAACGTTTTCGAGATCGATAGTTCTTACTTTAAAAAAATTATAAGTGCTGGCTACCATATCAAAGAGCCTTTTTTTCGTTCTATTATGTAAAGTGTAAATAGCCGCGACGATGCTTTTATTTATGTATAATTTACAAGCAGAAAATAAAAATTATCCTTCGATGAGATTTTGATATCTAAAAGGAGAAAACCAAATTTATTCAATTTGACTATTCTGACAATAGAATACGAAGTAAGTAATTAATGTATCAATTTTTCTATCGTTTATCTGCAATCGTGTTTGATTAAAAATACCGATTGACCGAGTAATTAGAAATTACGAAAGTTGGTTAGTGGTGCGACCGCTAGATGGCGCCACGAGTACCGTTTTGTGGCTAATAGCAATTTTCGCAGCTTCCATTTCCCTCCGCTACGTCGAAGTGGCGCTCGGGTGGCGATCGTCCGCCAAGGGACTCGGAGGTTAGTACAGTAGCGCGACAACTAGATGACGCCACAAGTACCGTTTTGAGGCTAAACTCTACTCCTCAACTTTTCTTTTTCTCCGCCAGGTGGCGCTCGGAGTACGATTAGCCGCCGAGTCAGTGCGTTACCATTGTTCTTCCCCCTTCTCTTCCCCCTGGAGCTTCGCTACAATACGGACATGTCTTGATATATCGTGCGTTTTAATCTTCGTTCCTGTCGTCTTCCTGAGGACCACGAATCTACGAGAACGAAACATATCACTGGCGATCGCCGTGGGGATATCAGCTTGGTTTTTTATCCACGTAGTTCTTTTATTTCCCACAGGTTTGGTAGTTTATAATCCCGAGTTAACGATGGCGGGATTCGAAATATCGAATTTCATCTCTGTTTCGTAAAACGAATTTTGCGACACTTATCGTTTCTCAATATTAAGTCGTAAACGACTTAATTATTTTATTTAATTATTTCATTTAATTAAATATTTTCAAGAGGAATACGATCGAAGTAATCGAAATAATTCCATTCTCATTCATTACAGGCTGTTTGCACCTCTGCCTACCGAAAGATATCACGACGGCTCTGCTACCCGACCAAAATTTTCACCCACGACTCTGGGACGTTTAACTTTTCGATACGCACGACGCTTGGTGGTGGTGTCGGCGGCGTGAGAGACGAAACGACGAGCCACGGATCCGTCGTTCGTTTAACTCGATAAAAAACTCATTTATTAGAGAATTTCCGATGAGGGCTATTCGCGCTTTCACGCGAGCTCGACGCTTAAAGGAATTAATCCTATGGGAATTCTCGCGAGTCTACTCGCATCCCGGATATAAATGCATGCCGTAAATAAAATAAATTGCGGCGCGAACACCTCGTCGACGCGTCGTCTACGAGATTTTACTAGGAGGAAGAAGAGAGTACGTTGAACGGCACCGATTCGTCATGACATGTCTGACGTTGATCGAGCAAACGCAAATTATTAGATCGATGCGTATGAAATCTCGGATTTTTATATATAAATTCACTCAAAAATCCGATATTTTATACCACCACCAATTTAATCTTAGGTCTACCGGAAAGTTCCGTCAAAAATGTCATTTCAAGTTTCAACGTTGGTTCTTTCGACCGTTGCTGTTCTACGTATGCGCTCGATATATACGCGAAGAGCTGATTAGAGACGATGGAAATTGTATTGTCCAGTAGATGTTAATCAATCCATCGAAAATGTATTTGTTTCTTGTAATTCAAGACGGTCAGAACTCTTCGGTAGATCTAATATTTCGGAAAAGCACGCCTATTTCGATAACCGCGGAGCTATCGACCGACAACGAATAGGTCCCTCGTGGAATGCCAGTCGTTCGCGTTACATAAAATAAGAACTTACATCGCGATGTCCCCGAGGAACGTAGCGGAAGCATTTCGCACATTTTCTCCGGCACGTACGTAATAGTCGCGCTTAATTTCACGCTTTACCGCATTAAAGCTCCTGAGATGAAAACGAAGAAGATTCGAAGACGGGCAACGAATAATTCGGCAAGCTTTTATTTAGAATTATTCGCCGAATTCGTAAAACCACCGTAGACGCGAGTCGATGGCACGATTTTGTACGATACGTAGCCGTCAGGCTGGTGCCGGCGAACGCCAAACAGGTTCTACTAATTTTAGCAGAGTTTTAGTAGCGTTGCGAGATCTTAACAAAAGACGATTTGATAAATTGGGAAAGGGAAACGGCGGAAGCAATCGTTGCCCTAGAAATAACATCCATTAGGCCTACCGTGAAGTTCTGTCGTTTTTGAATGAAAAGAAACCAATACGTTTTCGATAGATCGATTAACATTTACCGAACAATATCATTTTTATGGTCGAAGGAGTCGATGTCGAAGTTCGCGATGATATTATGTGACGGAGCTTTCCGGTAGACCTAGTAGTATCGAGGTTTCGGGAAGGAACGTTTCGCGTTGGTTCGACTGGAGTTGGTCGTGCGACGGATTCGCGCGAAGGCAGAGATCGGGTCGATAGGAGCGTCGATGGGCGTCTTGTTTGCCGAAGAGGACCGATATCCGGTAGGCAGAGGAGGAAGCAATCGCATCGACGCTATCTCGATTAATTTTAACGAAGGTAGGAACCAATCCGCCGCAGCTAGGTCGGAGTAGCCGAAGATCAATGAACCGGTGGTACTAGCGTCCGACCCGACGGGATATAACAATTCCGACTGTCAGTCGCATCCCTCACGCTCGAATGGATTTGTTCCGGACACCTTGGGGGATGGACGCGCACGCTCGTAGAAAGAGAAAACGGAAGAAGAACAAAACGAGAGAACGAAAGCTACACCGACCGAAAGGATCTACGTATCCGTCGTCGTTGTTTTTATCCTCCCTCTATTCCACCAGCTCATCCACTTTCTTTTTCTCTTTCTCTTCCTCTTCCTCTTCCTCCTCCTCCTCCATTCGTTTCGTCTCTTTCACGGGCAAGTTCAATACTCGACTCCTTGGACAACGCCACCCAAGAGGAGAGACAACGAGAGAGAACAAAGATCGATTTTCCTTGTTCCACGCGATGCCACGGCATCATCGAGGTTATTAGTAACTTTCTGCGATGTTCGACGTAAAGTCCTTCGTTATTTTTACTTTTTCTGTATTTTGTAGAATATTTTCAATGGACGGGCAAGTTCGACATTCGACCTCTTGAATAATGCCACCCTGGAAGAGAAATCACATCACCCAAAGAGAAGAGACAATGCCACCCAAGAGGTGAGACACAGAGAGAACAAAGATCGATTTTCCTTGTCCCACGCAATACCACGGCATTATCGAAGTTATTAGTAACTTCTTGGGATGTTCGATCTGAAGTCGTGCCAATTCTATGGTTCTTTTACCTTTTCTGTATTTTGTAGAATGTTTTCGACAGAAGAGCAAGTTCGACACTCGACCCTTTGGACAATGCCAAGAGGAGAGACAACGAGAGAGAACAAAGATCGATTTTCCTTGTCCCACGCGATACCATCGCGATAACATCGAAGTTATTAGTAACTTCTTACGGTATTCGACCTGAAGTCGTGCCAATTCCTTCGTTCTTTTACCTTTTCCGTATCTTATAGAATATCTCCAATAGACCACGCTCGTTCGAACCCATTTTTCATGGGTTCTGTCCACCAGCGTGGCTCGAAGGTCGATCGAACCCATGAAAAATCGCAAAATCTAATTCGAATTTATTCGTGGCGAAGGACGGGAGAAAGGCGGAAAGAAGCTTCGGCTGGGTACGTATTTTTTCCCCGGGGCTACTTCAATATCCATACCGATCCTTGTTTCTTCGTATCTTCGCTCGATGGGCGAAGCCAATGGAGCACGGCGAATGCGAAATCTCTCTCTTTTTCTTCTTTCTTTTCATAGGAGAGGACACGCGTGGCGCGAAACGACTCCCGTGCCTCGCCAGGGTCTCATCGGAGGACGAGCAGTTTCATCGATGGCAACGAAAGCCTCGTCTTGTTTCTCGGTTTCGTCCACGAGTCTCTCCCCCATTTTTCCCCCTCTCCGATCACGTTCGTTATTTGTTCCGTCCCCCTTCCGTCTCGATCCCTCTTGGTGCCTTTCAACTACCCTCCTCGCGATATTCGTCCCTTCTCCGTCCTCTTCCGTCTCTTCTTTCATCGCGCCTCTTCGCTTTCCGTTTTATCCGTCTTCCTCGAATCTCTTCCTCTTTCTCTCAGAGAAGTTGCTCTTCCAGCCAGCGCAAATATTAATCCACAAAGAAATTCACCGAGGAAAGTCGAGCGGTCTTTCACCCTCGCCACTCTCCCTTCTCGTCAACCACCACGACCACGACCTCGTCCGGAGCCTATGACTCTCTGTCTCTCTCTCTGTCTCTCTCTCTCTCTCTCTCTTTATCTCTCTTTCGAATCTTTTTTCGTTAGGAGGATCGTCGTTAAAACCAGATTCTTATACTTGTTCGATTCTACGCGTACGGTTACGAATCTCTCGTCCTTCTCGGTTTCAGTTCGCTCCGTTCTCGTTGCTCGAGGTATACGAGGGCCACCGCAAAACCCATCGTTGTTCTTTGTATAAGCGAAACGACCAAGGGGTAACTTTGCTCGGACGTTTCCGAGCGATATTTCATTATTTTCAGCGACATACCGGGGATAAAGAGAGCATCGCCCGGAAAGGGAACGAGGGAACTAGAGAGGAAGAGAGAAATATGTTTATCACGACCCTCCGGACGATTTTTCTAAAGGAACGCTGATGGAGGGTGCGGCGATGTCGCGACGAGACAAGAACACAGACGGCGAAAGAGAGGTTACGAGCCGAGCGGTTCATCAGGTTTCGCGATCGAAGATTTATCTTCGTGTTAGAATTAACACGATACGCGGAACGTCCCACGGGAAGAACGATAAAATAGTTCTTTAACACGTTCACGTCGCCGTTGCAATTCATGTTTCTCTCCCATGGGCGATTACTCTAAGAGACTTTTGCTATATCGGCGTCGAACTAAGCTGAAAAATACGCAAGTTTTTTCTAGTTAGCGAAGGAACTAAATCGTTGGCGGTGTCGTTTCCTTCTGGCAGTAGCAGCCATCGTGACGCATGAGTCAATAATTTTCAATTTTATTTTATAAATAAATCGCGTTCGAAATCGATCACGGAGGTCTCGTTGCTTCGTATTTGTAATTGAATCGTAATAAATAGAATTTACGCATCTGATTTCGAAAGCGTTGATTAACCTTTAAAAAGATTCGTCGGAAAGAAAAACATTGACTTCATCGTTGGATAATTGATTACGATGGTACTAATTAGTATCGGTGGGGGCGTTCCGAGCGCTTCGATTTCGAATTTGAATCGCGTAACTCTTCTCTCATTGGTTATCTTCATTTTCTTTCTGTACACGGCGTCGGCAGCAGCGCTTCTCCTAACGTGAGTCAATAATTTTCGATTTAATTTATAATATCGCGTTCGAAACAGGTTATGGATGCCTCGTTGCTTCGTATTCGATCGTGTCTTCGCGTTTCTAAGTTTTCAAAATCGCGGAAGAGTTAATTATATCAAAGATGTCGTCAACTATACGCGAGTATATATTCGAGGCTATTTTAAGAGCGCTTTGCGCTAAAAGGAACATCAATCAGCATTAGAATTCACGCTTCTGATATTGGAAGAGTCGATTAACATGAAAACGTCAAAAAGGGAGACATCGATTTTATCCTTTGATAATTTACAATCGATAATTAACGATCGATAATTGATTATGATGTTACTAATTACTACCGGTGGCGGCGTTCCGAGTGCTTCGATTTCGAATTTGAATTACAAAGTGACGTAACTCTGCTCTCATTGGTTAACTTCATTTTCTTCCTAGACGTGACGCAGACAGCAGCGGTGCTCGTGACGTGAGTCAATAATTTTCGATTTTATATATAATATCGCGTTCAAAATCGGTCACGAAAGACTCGTAGCTTCGTATTCGATCGTGTTATCGTGTTTATAAGTTTCCAAAATCGCGGAAGAGTTAATTGTATCAAAAAATGTCGTCAACTATACGCGAGTACATATACGAGGCAATTCTAAGAGCGTTACGAAGAACGTCGGTCAGCATTAGAATTAATGCTTCTGATATTGGAGACATTCAATTAAAATATTTAAAAATATTTGATCAAGCGATTTAAAAAGATTCGACGAAAAGAAAAACATTGACTTCATTGTTCGATAATTAGCGATCGATAATTGATTACGATGGTACTAATTACTACCGGTGGCGGCGTTCCGAGTGCTTCGATTTCGAATTTGAATTAGTGACGTAATTCTTTTTTCAGTGGTCATCTTCATTTTCTTCCTGAACACGGCGTCGGTAGAGCGGTTCTCCTAACGTGAGTCCATATTACGAAGTCGACTCGCTCGCCTCTACGTCACTAGTAAATAATTTCCAGGAATTCGACCGAGCCTAAGGTCGCTTGCCGAAACGGCGTCGATGTTAGTTCGTCGTCGACCTTCGAAGAGAGAACACGTACCAAACGGAGCTCGTAATTATGTCGACTCTGGTCAAGTAAAGCAAAACGAAGCCAAGTAAAGGAACATCTTTTTACGCTTTTTCTCTTTATCTTCGTCCTGATATCACCAAATATCTCAAGGAAAAGGCTAGAAGCATCTGATCGAGAACTTCGATCTACTATGCCGTTTCGAGGTCTTTCCAACAACTCTTCGACCGAAACTGGCCAGACTGCTGACCAGTGACCACTCGACGCACCTCTGGTCTCTTCTGGATACTCGCTAAAAGCAGGACAATCAATCATTTCTAACGATGCATATTTTTTTCACTGTACGACTCGAAAAAAATCCCACGCTTCGGCGATCATAACAAACTCGAAAATATTTTGTAGTAATGTAGATTATGTATTTTATTGCAAGTAATTTGTATTTTATATATCTACAGGGAACACCAATCAGCATCGAAATTCGCGTTTCTGATATCGGAGGCGTTGATTAACATGTATCTACGTCGAAAATAAAGACATCGATTTTATCCTTCGATAATTAGCAATCGATAATTAACGATCGATAATTAATACGTTGGTATTAATTATTACCGGTGGCGGCGTTCCGAGCGCTTCGACTTCGAATTTGAACCGCGTAACTCTTTTCTCATTGGTCATCTTTAGCTTCTTCCTCGACACGGTGACGGTAGCAGCAGCTCGGAACGTGAGTCAATAATTTTCGGTTTTATTAATAATATCGCGCTCGAAACGGCTCACGGATGTCTCATTGCTTCGTATTCGATCGTGTCTTCGCTTTTTTAAGTTTCCGAAATCGTGGAAGAGTTAATTAGATCAAAAAATATCGTCAAATATACGCGAGGAAAAATCGAGGAGAAGTACGCGAC
>JAITYT010001583.1:189889-200676 GCA_025433975.1 Liostenogaster flavolineata
TCATATAATTTCGCAATTATTTCGTACGATGTATGCCAATTGCCATGCCGATTATCAAACGATGAACGTATAATTGTCAATTTTTCATGCATTTCGTCAATGCATTGGCAGTACTTTTAGGATGTAATTGCCTCCCCAGTTCGAAGGAACGAGTAGCGAATTACTCCGATCGCGTTCCAACGTTCACATGTAAAGAAAAAGAAAAAGACACGTCCTATAGGTCCTATGGCGTAGTTTGAGAATTTTAGGGATTATCTCTCCAAGATAGCAATTAAATGAAACTCGATGAATGAACCGAACGAAGCGAAGCGGAGCGGAGGAAAGCGTTTAAGGCGGAATCCTTGGTTCGACGCATTTCAATGGCCGACGATGCGGAAAGCCACCGAGACTCGTGGCACGGTTTTGCAGCTGGGATTTCCCCTTCGAAGTAGAGAAGAAAAAAGATTACGAGAGAAAGAAAATCCCACTAACTTTGCACTAAACCGTCCGACGAAGTATCGAAAGCGCTTGTCGATGCGAAAAATTCACAGGCTGGCAATCGCGACGACAATGTCGTCGAATACGACGACGACGACGAATTCGTTCTTATCAATGCCTGAATCGTTTCCCTCGTCGTCGGATTATTCGTCGAGATCGGAAGAGGAACGTTAACTCCCAGTAAAAGCAGTTTACTTTGCTCGTCACCTTCTTTCAAAATCAGTGACCAATTCCGAGGAATATTTCCGCTCTCGTGACTCTTTATCTCCCAACCGACGGAATTAGTTACCTTTCGCGAATAGGTCGAGGTAACAAAAACCCGAAATAAAACGAGAGGAAAGCGAACGGCGCGGGAAACAAGGCCAGGCAGAGAGCAAACGAGCAACCGAGCCAGCAAGGTGGAAGGGAAAATTCTGAAGGACGCGTCTTACGGCGTCGAAACGAACGGACGGACGGACAAACGGACGTCCGATCGTTCATCCGTTTCGAGATGTTCCGTTGGAGGGTATGGTGGTTTGATGGATCGACGTTGGGAATAAGAAAAGGTGCCGGTGTAGCGGCAGCGTCGGTGGTATCGTTGCCAATTAGCTTGGAACGAGGTATCGCATTTATCCTCGTTACCGCGAGAGGGTTGCGACGAGGGATGGCGAAGCGGAAGGAGAGGAAAAAGAATTGTTGGAAGGGGGAGAGCGAGAGTAGGTGGAAGGGATATGGAGTAATAAGAAATAATAAAGATCCCGGACGACGATATTGCCGGCGCTGTACGTGACCTCCTACATAACAGTTGGCCAACGCCGTCCGACTCGTCGGTTACGTCGATCTGATGTACGATGGATACCGAGAGCTAAACGAGAAATAATTGCCAGGAGAATGCCGGCTGAAATTCGTACGAGGATCGCCTTGACCACGTAGGAACGTTCTCACGGTCGTCTCGATCGAAGAGAAGCGACGCCTAGCTTCTCCACTTATTCTTGTCCTTCCTATTCTCCCAAGATTTTCGTCTTACGAAAGGAAGAGACGACCGTTCGATAGAGCGCACTGGCGATCCAATGGGAACGATTTAAAACGATCTCGGTCGATTATAACGCTTTGGAGGTTAATTGGAATCAGTTTTATCGAAAGCGTTACGGTGGACTCTGGAGTGCCTTGCTTCTTCCCCGAAGCGAAACGATCGAGTAAAGTAATTCCGTCGAAATACGATTTATTTTGAATAATATTAATTCCTCTGGGAAAATATTCATGGACTTTGATCGATAATAATGCGCGTTGAAAAATTAAAACGGCACCGATTCCTCGTTAATTAATTCCGAACTATCGCGATTAAGCGAAATAGATACATTTTTAGAGGGTTTCTTTATACTAGTAATTCGTGGCATTTGGTGGAGGTAACGAAGTATCCTCGAATAAATTCGATTCAATACGTTCACTTTGGGAAGAAGCGACCTAACCTTCGAAGTTTCACGTTCGAAGAAATTGCGAGAGATTTCTTGCCTTGTTTCTCTTTCTTTAATTAAGGGATAGAGAGGATTCTGTGACGGTCGATTCAAAACGTCCGTCAGTCACAGTTCTTCGATGTCCAGAGATTCGCATTGGCCGGAACGTCGACTGGTTTTCTCTGGTTTTTTTTAGACCGATACGAATTTTCCCAGAAGAAATCTCGCGAGCTCTACGTCATCTCGGAGCCAATCAAGGAACACCTGTAATTTTGTAGCTCATCGTCGTCGTAATGTCGCGCGAGGAGAAATAAAAACTTCGTTTCGACTCTCTCACAGAGCTACGTGGTAGTTTCGTAAATAAAAATATTCTTTCTTTCTTCACGATATTCTTTTGCCTTCGTAGACGTCACGCTCTCACGTAAAATACGTAGCTCGTGTATTTTCGATCAGTCGGAAGTTCTCGGTAACGCGAAATATCTCGAATTTTATCACGTTTCCGACATCGAGCCGAAAATCGTTCCGCGACAAACGCGATGCACACGCGAACCGAGTCATCTCGAGATTCGTGTGATTCTCGAAAATTGAGTTTGCAAGCGGAAGGATAAGAGTCGGTTCCTTTCCGAGCACCGTATCATCGTATCCCTTCCATCGAAATATTCCGCCCTACTTTTTTCTTCTTCGTGGAAGATGGACGAGTACGATCGAAACCTTCCTTATTCAAAGCAATTCGGTACGTATAAAAATACGTCCGATCAGTTTTGCCCCTTGGAATCTTGTCGGATCGGAAACGTTGGTACAAAAATTGACTCGTTTGTTCGATCGTGTTTACGTTTTACAGTTGGAAACGTTTCTTCATTAAAATATAGCTTCGTTCTTTAGGACGTACGTTAGAATTTTGATATTCAACCTTTAAACGCCTAGCGTGCTCGAAACGTCCTTTTAAATGTTTTCCCTCGGTGTCGTGAGTGCCTAAAACATCCTAGCTGACTTCTCTTACGAACAAAGGTCTTTTTGTTTTTTTAAAATGCAGATATCCCATGTTTTACAAATCATCTGCCAATTTTTTTAAGTGACGCGAATTTAAATCTGGCAGCTCGGTCGAAACACTGGGTTTTAATTCGGCTGGTAAAGGTTAAATGCGACGAGCTACCTTACGACGTTGTATAGGAATACATATAGACGCTATTTTTAGAGAAACAATTGCCTTCACCGTTCTTATTTCCCAATTTACCAAATTGTCTTTCGTTAAGATCTTGCAGTGCTACTAAAATTCCACTAAAATTAGATGCTAAAAACGATAAATACGCGGCCGGCAAAGCATTGATCAATGTTAACCGATCAACCACGATATTTTCTAAAGCCACGATCACTGGGAAAGGGGCTGATACTTTCTCGAAAAGCTCGTTCGCATCGTAAAATTCGGGAGGAACGATTTTCTATAGTCGAAAACGTGAAGAACCGTTCTATTCGTACTTCGCGTGGGTTGCATTTGATCGTGCGTCGTTTCAATTTTTCGAGGAGGTTACGCGAGTACCTACGAACCGAGTTCGTTTCGGATGTCTCTCATAAATCGTTCAAATTTACATTCCTAGAGTACATTTTCGATTGAAGGAGCATCGTTTGCGCGGGGAACTGGGAATTCGCGGTGGGAGGGGGAGGGCGGCGATGGCAACGGCTCTGAAATACATCGAGCGACACGGCGTTTCGTGCCTGCACACACGATGTTCGAGAGCAAACAAATATCGAAGGAAAAACATTTGAGATACGAAATCGCAATTTTCCACGATCGAATCGTTCACGTGTAAGATACGACGACGCTTCCTACCGACTTTAAGCGATGCAGGACGCAGTCCGATTAGTCCGCGATGACGCGGCGCAAGCGCTATTTTCATATCGGTCAGTACGAAGAGTGTGCCTATATTTTCGTCGACTTCGCTTTCGAATTAGATTTATCAAATTTGTCGTAAAATATTCTTAAAGTTAACCGGGCGCGATAGATGTATTTGATTCGTAAAATATATCTTGCAATGCCTGAGAAAACGATAAGAGGAATCTTTGTGATTTAATAATAATGTGATTTTTACAGATTACTTACGAAATACAAGTTGTTTTCAAATATGTATAAGTAATGTGGTCTCCAGGACGAAAGGACGGATCTAATCGACCATTACGAAACGTCCAGCTCGATACCCAACTAATAAAGGAAAACATCCTCCCTTATATCCGTAACACCTCCTCTCTATTACCTTATATTTTTCTACAGTAATTTAGTTCTCGTTTCTATTGATCTAATCGAAGAGGGAATATTTATGTATGTACGTATGTATTTATTTATTTCTTCTGCTTCTCCGAGGGTTTCAGGCATATTTTTCTATTTGCATATTTACGATAATAATTTTTACACTTCTTCTCCTCCCTTCTACCCTTACGAATCTTTCCTTAGTATTGAACCTTACCCTATCAAAGACGGAATATATGAATACTAAACGCATTCTTTACTCAGGCGTATAAAAATGATATTGTTCGAAGAACCTTTCGAATAATATTAACAATACGAGAGTAAGTTTCGCCTGTACGGAAGGTTGTTTTATCGTTCATTCGCTTTCGTTTATCCGATGTACGATCGTACTTACGTTCGTTCGTATTTACTACGGCCAAACAAGAAATAATTGCCGCGAGAAAACTAGACTGAAAGTATTACGAGCATTCCCATCGACCCTCTAAACGAAAAACCTCGCAGAATCGTCCGTTCACCACGGTGAGAAACGTCCAATAATTTTTTTATTTTTTGGGTTATGTGATCACCTTGTCGGGATTTAAACGTTAGTTGTCAGAGTTAAAAACGAGATACTTAAGTTCTCACAAGTAAGAATTCTTATCTTCGAAGGAAACAGACCGAGATGTTTTAAGTTTTGGACGTTTCTTCTCTTAAACGCAATTACGATCGTTTTTTAACTATATTATTATATAACAGTTATATTAATTAGTGTAATATTAGAATTATTTTAACTATATTATTACATTGAACTAAATAATTTAATATAATTTAATAATATCGATTGATAATCGATTTGAAAAAAAGAAATCGCATTAACTTACAATGATTTTTTTCCATTCGTTTCTAGACGCAACGAAGTTCATTTTAGTAACGATCGAACTTCCCCTCGATTAGAAACAACTGGCCATCGTCGCGAAAGCATCGAATCTCGATGTCACCGACACGGCTACATCCGGTCTAGCCTTTCGATCGGTATGCTGGTTAAAGATGCGGAATATCTCTCAGGCTGGAAGGAGAATGTCCTCGATCTTAAACGCGCGTCAAGCGTAGAATTCCACCGAAACCGCGAGTGAGATCTCGAATGTCTATCATTTATAGAGACGCTTCGATCGCGAGCTAACATGCCGGCGATCTTGTTGAGTTTCCGTAGATGATCTAACAAGTACACGTAGGCGAATCGAGTATCTCTCTTCGTTAGGAATTATTTCGACGATAACATATCTCTCGTCATCGTTATCGAAGGAAAAGTTAATTCGATAAAGGAAAATAATACGACCAGAATTAGATAAGATCATCAGATTTTTATTAGAAATTTAAGTAAGATGTATTTCTAAAAAAAAAAGAAAAAAAATGTCTTTCGCATGGTCTTTCTACTCGGTAAAAGAAATTCCTCAAAATATTATAATAATATGTATTCATATTTATAATTAGTATAAATTTTCGTAGGGGAGTAGAGAACGGCTTCTTCGATCTTCGGAGCATGAGGAAGCTCTCGGAAGACGAAACGACGAAATCCTACCGTCGAACTCGCGACACGGTGCGAATCTCTCGTGTCTCTCGCCTCGTGATACAAATTCGCTCTTAATTCGCTATTCGAGCGCGATTACTCGCACTTTGCTTTTAAATATTTAGCTCTCCACCGTCCTTTCAATGGTAGAGACGATGTCTAGTTAAAGGGAAAGGAGGCAAGGAGACAGCAGTTTCACGCGGTCGCATTCGACGCGTACAAGAGCCGCTCTGATTGCGACAGCGCATCCAGCGACCAGCGAATACAAGAGGCAAGAGCAACACCGAGGGAAATTGACAAATAAGTGGACAAACGGATAGACAGATGCGACGGATATCGTCCGAGGGAAGATCTTCTCGTTCGTATCCTACTCTAGTCCTTCGACGATATCGTGGCAGTTAAATACGAGATCGTTAAATCGTTAAGCGTAGAATTATCGGTAATTTTTTGTGAAATTTGTTATCTCGTACTCGCGACGATGGCAGACGTCCATATACATATTAAAGGTACCTCGTTATCGAAGATACTTTATCGGCGCAACTTTAAAGATTTTTTGCTCGATTCGGCTTGGATCTATCTCGTTGAACTGCTCTTCTGGTATCTCATCTCCGTAGAACATTATCCTACGATATAATAAGCATTAATTATACGTCAACGTGATGCGATGCAATTTTATTTTATAAGGTCCGATATTGAAACGATTTATATCGTGTTTTCGTTACGCAGTGAATTGTTGCGAGTGGATTTCACCGTACTATCGTAGACACTCGAGAGTTAAGTATTGCGAATGTTCCATTTTAATTTTAATATTACAAGACGGTTGATACTTTTCAGTAGTTAAAAAGAAGTTAATGTTTGGTTTACGTTCCGCGTGCCGTCGTTGCGATTTAATATTTTCCTGACGTGGGTGACGAAAGATCTTTTAACCAATTTTGTAAAAGGAAACTTTTGTGATTGACGAACGACATTTTACCGGAAGGAGTCGCGGAGATTTTTTAATAAACTGTTTGAAATGAGTTCACTGCATCTGCATCGTGATTATCTTGTAGATCGGCCAAGGGAGTCTCGAATGAGTTCTTTCGCTTGGTAGAAATGGAAAGTCTATTATTAATTCCATTAAAAATTCTTCGTCAAGGAAGACACTGTCATTATTTTTCATTGAAAATACAAGGAGTCCACTGCGAAACATTCGCGAAAGTAATAAGGTCTTACTTAATTGTAAGAAATCTTAGGCGATGTCCTTCGCGAAAAAGGTTTTAACTGCGAGCATACGCGGAATGACATCGCGCTAAGTTAACATTGCTAACTAGAACGAAGATGGCTCTTGACCTTGGTGTGGCGCTTAGTCGGACGATATTTCGAGCCGAACGTCTTAACGGTATCAAACGCGTTAGGATAAAAGCAACGCGAAAAGGAACAATTTTATTCCTGTCTCGATATTCTATTTGGAATTGTGATTCTCGCTTCGCGTCTTTCTTTATCGTAGTTCTTTAACTTCCGTAGATATTTTCAAACTGCAGCGCATTCGAATTTCCTCTTCCTTTGTGCGGTCTGTCTCTTTGATCTTGCAAATACCTCTGGCCGTTTCGATCTCGTTCAGAGTCTCTTGTAGGATCAGTTCTGCGAAAAATGTCCGAGGCGGCGAACAAATAAATCGAAACGATAAAGTTTATTCGCGGGAAAGGCAAGTGTCCGAAACATCTTTTAGAATTCTAATCTTTTTCAAAGAGCAGAGGATTAAAAGGAAACAACGCGATATCGGCAAAAGTTCCCGAAGTAAAGAAGCAGCGATCGACTTTAATCGATATTTACCATTCCATCAATTTTACCGCCCGAATTTCTTACCTTAACGACCTTTCGCTTTAAAAAGGAAACGTTTCAATCTGTATCCGATAAGGCGAATCTTCTCTCTAATTTTTTCGAAGGTTCGAGCAC
The DNA here is from genome assembly GCA_025433975.1 of Liostenogaster flavolineata. Taxonomy (NCBI): domain Eukaryota; kingdom Metazoa; phylum Arthropoda; class Insecta; order Hymenoptera; family Vespidae; genus Liostenogaster; species Liostenogaster flavolineata. Next base: position 197,523 of record JAITYT010001583.1, read on the forward strand.
CCAGTGAGCCTATAACGTTTCATCGAGGGTGAATATCGGTTCCCGTATACTTTATATCTCGATAGGAAGCTCCTCGAAACTGCTTGAAAATTCGGTAGGTTCGAGCGCGTCTTCTCATCGACGTTCGACAGATGGAAAAACGACGAGACCGCGCGGCGCGGTTCGACGCGTTCCTTTCGCGCGAATTAAATTGCGAGAGCAAAGCGTCATCGATCCCAGAAGGACCAGGCGCAGCTCCAGGACCGAGGGGATGTTCCGGGTGATGCTTATAGGGCGACGCGAATAGCCAGAGAGAGAGAGAGAGAGAGAGAGAGAGGACGGAACGAGCGGGTTGGAACAGAAGGAAAGCGAAGTGCTGGAAAGTATTTCAGTCCGCGAGAACGCGTGGATGCCTCATTTTTTTGGAGGACCCTTAACCCGTATTTCGAGCGCGGCTCTTCGTCCTCCTCTCGGAGCACGTCACCCGTCTGCGCCATGCCGCTGGCTTCTTTCTCGCGTTTCGCTTCACCCTTTCGCGTTCTCCCTCCTCGCTTTTCGAAGCCTCTTTCGTCTCGTCTCTCTTTTCTCTCCGGCATCCTCTTCTCTCGCACTTTCACGAAAAAGAGGCTCGTCTTATTCCTAGGAAATAATAAAAAACTTCGTCTCTTTCTTCTTATTTCCATGGGTTCTCGTTCCTTCTCTCTCTCTCTCTTTCGCTAGAAGTCCTTCAACCTCGACTATCGTTTTTTTTTCTTTCACCGGCACCTTCTTTCTTCGCTCTGTCCTTCCGCTCCTCACCTCGGGGCAGCATTTTCTCTTTCGAGAGCCGACTGGCCGGCCGACCAGCCAGCCACTACCACTTCCAGACACCGTGTCAGACCCTGATGACATCTTGAAATATGCAAGGACCCCGACGGCAAAGCGGTTAGTTACTCGCCCTACGCGAGTCCGCCATTTACGGAGACCTTTCTCCTAGGACGGCTGCGAAAGCGTTCCACTCGTTCATGGGTGCCGACGTCGACGAGAAGTCCCTCGTCCGGCCGATAACCCCTCGTCAATTTTCCGCGCGAGTCTAGAACGTCGCACGAGGTCTTATTGAGAAACAGACAAGAAATCGAGAAATTCGATTTTTTCCGATTTTTTCACACATGAGTTGACGGACGAATACTCGAACCCCCACCATTTTTTGTATATCCGCGGTCGGGATTAGATCGAGTCAGAGAACGCTTCATTACGACACGCGGTCGATATGACTTCACTTTACTTATACGTAGTTAATCATTGCGTTAAAGATCAGTGAAACGAAAACGTCTTACCATCGCACCTATCGCTCAGCTATTGCACAGAAATTATCAGTCAAGAGCCGCGACGAGACACCACCGTTTTTTCGAGCTATATTCAAATCGACGCAGAGGCTTAAGCGATTAAAACCGATTAACAACGCGTTTTAGAAGATTTCATCTTCTCTTAACTCTTTGCGGCACAGGATTTCAGATAAAAAATAGACCCGGTTTTAAATCAAAAATGATTGGTATATTTTTATCAATAAAGGTATAACATCGTGTAAAAACATGAAACTAGAAAAAGAAACGTTAGTGCAATAAATCTTCCGCTTATAACAATTGGTGAACGAATACATTTGTAACATTGCTCGGAGACATTACCAACTGCTTTACGTAAAAAAGACGAAATATAAACCTATGCAAATGCAGCTATTGCAAGATATCGAGGTGGGATTAGAAATATCCCACAATGCCGTACAGTACATCAAAAAGGTGGGACACTTTTAATGCCGTGCCCCAAAGAGTTAAACGATAAGTTGGAATCGTCGCGTTAAGATTCCACGGCGTCTCGAAATCCAACTCGAAATGATCGGAGAAAGGGAAACTTCTTTATCCGCGAGACACCGACGATAAAACCTAACGGGACAAAGTACCGGGAGAAAATCGTGCCTTCCTGCCAGGCATAGACATCGAATCGCCCGTCATTCTCGGTCGATAGATCGTGAAGAGCCGAGCTCGAATTCAATCTACCGTTATAATCGAATCGGAGACGTTTAGGAAGGGACGAGGGAAAATACGAGGGGAGTAAGAGAGTGCGGCGCGTGGTGGAAATTTTCTCGCGGATTTTCGAAGAATTCGTCGCGATTCCACGGCCTTACTTCGTTCGAGATTTCATAGCTCGTTTTACGAGGCAACGAGCAAGCCTGAGAGCAACTCGCTTCTCCTCCGATGAAAAGAGATCAAGGGGGAAGAAGAGCCTCGCCATTGTCCTTGACTACAAATTCGAAGGCTCGCCTATTCGAATTCGTTTATCGCGAACCGGACGATCGCGAAGGCGACCTTGTCGAGAGAAGGAAAAAAAAAACGATCGCGAGGAGCGTTGTGGCTTAACTCTTTGGGGGCACGGAATCTTAGAAAATAAAACAGACCCACGTTGCACAGAAATTTTATTTCTTTTCAAATTGAACATAATTGCTTACTTTTATTAATAAAGAAATAATATAATATAAAAACGTAGAAAAAAAATAATAATTCAATTCAATTGTTTGTTATTGGGTGCCACATGCGTCCATAGATGGTACTTATCACGGTGGTATTAAGAGTGTCCCACCATGTATAACTGCGCATCGAAAAGGTGGGGTATTTTTAATACCACAATGCTCCAAAGAGGTTAACACGTTCGCGAAAGAGGCCTGAATTCATTGTCCTCGCCGTTGGACGGCGTTATTTCCGTACTTTTTCCCATCTGGCGGGGCTAATTTAAAACGTATAAGTTCATGTACCACCGGTGGCTCATCTCGGCCGAATTCGTATCGAGACGGGTATCTCGTTCTACGGCTCGAGGAGCCGCGAGAAGGTTGGGAGGTGGGCGGGAGGAAGGGAGGAAGGACGAGCGCGTATCAGTGGCGCAAGGGTAAAAACGAGTATCTCGTAATTGCGTGCCGCGGTCGGCCAGCGCGAAAAGGCGAGAAAAATCGAGAAGCATCCGAAAGAGAAGGAGAGAGAGAGAGTGGAGGGGGAGGAGGGGGTAGTAGGACGCGCGAAGAATGAAAATTTATTCGCGGTCAGATAATCGGTAAGTAAGTACGCGCTTGAGAACGAGCGAAATAAACTTGTGCGAGAAAGAAAAGAGAGAGAGAGAGGGGGGGGGGAAGAGGAAGACGGTACTCTCA
>JAITYT010001583.1:200829-222705 GCA_025433975.1 Liostenogaster flavolineata
ACCGTCATAAGGTCGAAACGCGTTTTAATTTGAATAGGACGTGGAAGATAAAGAAAGATAAAAAGGTTGGAAAGCGCGAAAGAATGATAATTAACGAGTACATCGGTATGCGAAAGAACGAGTAAACGAAGTACGCCTTGCCCGAAAGTGCTTGGTCGGAATAAGTGAGCGAATTTTGTTGAAAGAGAGAAGGAGGGAGAGAAGCGGGTAAAAGCAAAAGGAAAAAGATAGAGCGAAAGGAATAATTACTTTGTTCACGAATGTGCGAAGCGTCGAATAAAATATACAATTTGCATCGGCGAGTATGCGTTAAAAGGAAGGATAAAGAGAAGAAGGGATCTTTCGCGGCTTTTTCTCCCATTCGAAGAAAACACCGCGACGAAAAATTCGTTCTCTTCGTTCTCTACCGTGAAGAGTCGGTTAGGTGTTGTTACGGCGGACGAGAGCGGGGCGGAAGGGTTTCGAAGGGAAAGGAAAAAGACGAAAGGAGGCTGAAAGAACGCGTACACGGAGGAGAAGAAAAAAAATCAATGCACGCCGGTAAAAATACGACCGTGAAACGTTTCGTCGTCGTGGTCGTACATCGAGAGAAACTTTATGGGCGCTGCCGCAAGGTGCGACCTTTATCGATGACTTTTTCCATTTTACTCCGATGAAACACGAAACACCGGCGCAGTTTCGCAGCCGTCGTAAGTCGTAAGTCGAGAAAAATCGTCCATTCGCGGTTATGAGATGTTCATCCAGCGAAACTCTCGCATTTGGGCGTTCTTTCTTTTTCTTTTTCTCTCGTTCTTCTCTTCGTCTTTCTTTGATACGCGCTGTACCTATTTTAATGGCATCGTGCATACCACGTATTTGGACGTTCTGCAATATTCTATCGGAAAATGTGACACGAAAGCCACTCGATGTTAAGATAAATCGTTTATTTCGTTCATCGTCGTTACGCCTATCATTTCGACTTGCCAGTGGCATCGACCTTGATTCGATAGAAATGCCCATCGGTAAATAAGTAAACACAATGAAAAAGCAAATAACAGAGTTTTTTTTCTCTCTCTCTCTCTCTTCCTCTCTCTTTATTTTTCAGAAAGATCGAAGTAGTTCCAAGACACGTTCGTCGATTAAGGTCACGCAAAATTTCGTTTTTATCGAAGGTTCGATTCCAACGAGCACGACGAATCAGAGATCGCTATTTCGGTTTTTGTCGAATCTTCGTTCTCGCGTTCCTTTTCGAAGTTTTCGATCTCGAGTCGAGAGACGTTAAACGGATTAACGGAGTGGAAAGCGACGATGAAAAGACAAAGATAGAAACAGAAACAAAAACAGAGACAGAAATAGAAACAGAGACAGAGACAGAGACAGACCATTGTTAGACAAGCTATTACAAAGTCAATTTACATGTTTTTTCAAGGCATGGCTTTACCAACGGTTCTTCTCGTCTCGAATAAATAAAGCCGATTGAAAAGCGTCAATCAGTCTTCGTTCTTCTTGTGCAGTGTTTCGTTCTGTCAGTACGTATCCTATTAATATATTATCGCTTCTTATATCTTTTTGTATTTTATTTTATATTTATTATATTTTGTATTTTTTTTAAATTCTTATATTTTCGATACACGCAAAGACATCGACAGGGAAAATCGTGAACAAATTTGTTCGTTTGGATACCGGTTTCTCATAGATTTCCTTCCTTACAAATTCTAGAATCTATTTATAGAAGAAATTTCATATTTAATTCCATCAGATCGTTCTTCCGCGAGTCTCGATGGCGTTCCGTGGACGCGATCGTTCTTCCCGTTTCGCTCGTTCTTATTTCGTCGTCGCGGAATGCAAAAGCAGTCGGAAGCCGAGATAAATCGTTGCTCCTCGTGGTTCTTTTCGCGAAAGAACGAAGGCACAGTTTTATTTACCTCGTTGGTTAAGAAATCGGATTGTACGAGGTAAGCTTTTTTGTCCGTTGCACGTCGGTTTGGTGTTTGCGCGTTGCTGCTACTCCGCGAGAAATCGTATTATTAAGGTACTTTGAACGGAGAATAGAAGGTAACGGGAAAGCGTTCGTTGCTGCGCGACTCGTCGTCGTTGGCGTATCCAACGCGTTTGTCTCCGTAATAATCGTCGATATCGGTAATAAATGAAAGATTTATTTATTCGTAATATCTTAGGCGCGCGAGCTGCAGAATTTTCGCAAATAAAGGAGGAAAATCCATCTCTCCGATTCGCGCATCGAAGAGGCATCGACTCGAATTTCCAACACTCGTTGCGGCGCGACACGCTTCACGGTACGATTCAACATCCAAAAATCGAAACTCGTATCCGTCGTCTATTCAAAGGGTAAAGAGAGAAAGAGAGAGAGAGAGATAGAGAGGAAAAGAGAGAAAGAGAACCTTGACGTCGTTTCTAGATAGCTTGCGACAGTTCTTGCAGCACTTACTAGAATTATAATTTTCCTGATTCGACGAAAGTTTCGTGACTAAGCTGCCGACTCGGTGCTCGTTCCCCCTTTTCCTTTTTTCTCTGTCTCTTTCCCTCTACACGCTATCTTCCTCTTCCCAGCAGCGGTTTCCCCCTTGTGGCATGTCAAATCCTCGTCCGCGAGAATCCGCTTGCCCACTTGGTTTATCTTATTAGAAAGAGAGCGAGAGAGCGAGAGAGAGAGAGAGAGTGAGGAGCTAGGGAACGAACCGTTAACCAAAATCACGATTTGATGGGGATGACTCGGCGAAAGCGTACGTGGGTGGAAAGAAAAGCTTTAAACTTCTCGCGGCCATTTTAATATTAACCTAACGAGCTCAAATGTGTCGTCGTCTTCGTTGTTATTGTCGACAGGGGAGCTACGCGTCGATCGTAGACAGTTGGGCATTCCCGAAACTTTTGACACGTTTCTGGGCGCAAACCGACGCCATTGGACGCGATATTGGCATTAAAAGGAAACGACAAGCATTAAAAGGTGATCGATCGAAATTCGAATAACGACGAGCGTTCCTCTCGTCCATATCGAAAGTTTCTTTCGCTCCCACCCGTGCTCTCATTTCGTTACGTCGATTAACTCGTCGAAATTCGTGTTTTCTGCCTTTATCCGTAACAGTCTCCGTAAACGCTGCTTTACGACGAATCGTACTCGCGAATTCTACCGTTTTCACCATCGCGGCTTTCTTCTTCGTCCAACATCCGCCTTTGTAATCCTCTTTGCTCCCCGATGGAACAAGACTGCCGTCCCTCGCGATGCTTTTTTGGCGTATTTTTCGTTTGTTTCTATCTCCAGTAATTGCCGAACGAGGCAACGTCCTTCGGCTCCGGCTTAGTTCCATTGGCTTAAGATAACGTCGTTTTCAAATCGAATTCGCGTTAAATGCAATCGCCATTAACGACGATTCGACAAAAGGCGTACGATCGAAGCTTTGTCTATCCTCGTCGTTCTTTCTCACTTCGTCTCTTTCTCCTTCTTTCTCTCTCTTTCGCGTTCCGCTGCCGCACCATTCTTTTGTTTCGTTCTTGCAGCGTTCGACAAAAGTCCTCGTCGAAGTTTCGACCTGCCTCGTCATGCGGTACCAAATCATTCTTTTTCTTTCTCCACCGACGACGAAAAGAACGTTGACGTACTGTTTTGCCCTTTATTTTCCATCGACTCTCGACTCGCCAGTGTTTCGCGCGTCGACCTTTAAAGTTTGTCGATCGATCGGCGCTCTCGATAAGCACGGCTAATATCGAAGCTAGTCTCCGTCTCGGAACTTCGTCGAATCGAAACGAATTTCTCGCCACGGCAATCGTCCGAATTTTCGAAACGATCGAAGTCGGCGACGGTGGGATAGTTTGAAAATCGCGGGAGGACGATCGATGGAAGTTCCGATGCTCGGTGTAAAAATCGCTCTTACGATTTTAAACTTCGATTTTACGCGAAATCGTTCCTCGAAAAAGGTATCGAGGAGCGCGCTTCTCTACGTATGCGTGTATCGAACACACGGAAAAGCGCGCCACTGCTGGAAGTACGATTAACGAGGAACACGCTCCCATCACGAAAATGTGTTTCCAATGTCCGATATTACTCCCTGGAAATTTCCTAAAACGACCGTAAAAAGAGCGACTGCGCGCGTACCCTTTCTTTATTCGTCTTTAAACTTCCAGGCATTCACGTTGATAATTTACAGAAACGTGACGAAGCCTCCTTGAAGATTTCATCCGTGCGAATTCGTCCGTACTCTCGTCAGACGTTTCGTGTTCCGTCGATGGAAGTGGAAATTTAACGATACGAAGATCGATAACGAAAAGATACACGAATGCCTTTATCATGAAATGCAACGAATTTTACACCAACTTGGACACTCGTTTGGATACCTTGGATCAAGTAATTACACTGGGTAACGCGTTTGAAATATTAGGTCGTTCGGAAACTAATTTCGTTTTTTTTTTTTTTTATTAAAAAACATAGTTTTTATGTTTCTCGTTGTTGTTTGTATGAAAAACTGTCGGAAAAGAAACGAAATTACTTCCCGAACAGCCTAAAATAACGTCGCATTTATTTCGTTTCTAGTTTTTTTTAGATTTTTAGTTTCTCGTTTCTAAGCGAGTGCAACGATCTCGTTCGAAATTAAATATTATTATTATTTTGTATTATATTATTCTACTTTTCGATCTTTGCGAAATTGCCGACGGTCATTCGATCGTCTCGATCGTTCGATGACGGGCGAAAGGTGCTCGAAACGAAGGAAAAAAAAACTGTTCACGGATAGTCGACTCGAAATCGCGGAAACGAGGTGGTTCAACCTCCTGAAAAATGACGTCGGCGCGGCGGCAGTCAACGCGTCGAAGAACGCACCATTTGTCTTGCCGGCATATACGATTTTAACTTATCCACCGCGTACGAGGTAACTTTTCAATGAAAACAAAGCCAGCGATCCTTCGTCGTTTGAAAACTCCGCGCTGAATCCGAGCGAAGTCGGCGAGCGACGGAAGGGAGAAGGAAGACGGTGAGTTACGAGCCGATTTAACCGAGCGAACTTGGCAAAATTCAAACCGAATGGTAGCTACCGATGAATTCGCGGGGTCCGTGGGAGGAAGGAGAACGCGCGAGAGTGAGAGAAAGAGAGAGAAGACGTAAGGATTACGCGCGAAATTTTTCGCGGTAGGAACTTTCGTAATGCGAGTGGGAAGAAGTCGAGGCGATAAACCTCGAGGCGTATGGAGAAGTTCGCTCGCGTCGATATTAAAGGGAGGGGAAAGGATGGAAGAACGAAAGAGAAAGAAAAGGACAATCGTAATGACGGAAGGAAAGAGAGAGAAGGGAAGGATACGACATTGGTGCGAGAGGGAAAATCGGAAGGGCATTAACCGCTCGTGCTGGAAAGAAATTCGTAGATACGAGTGCCGGAACAATCGACCGTTACTCGCTGCGAGGCTTCACACAGATGCCTTATAGAAATCGGAAAAATAATGATATCTTCTAGAGTAATTTATTTTCGACCTAGGATATTTAACGGCTATAGTAACTGTCGCTTTCCATTTTAGAATATGAATTGAATGTCGATAGCTTCACGCGACGCTGTGCAATTAGAAATCTTGTCCCGGAAAAAAATCTCAGTCAACGCCTTTTTTTTCTTTCGTGACGATCGCCCATTTTGAATGGTTAAGAACGAGTCGATATTAAAAGTTAGATTCCTAGATGCCTCGGAGAAATCGGAAAAATATTTTTATCTTTTAGACTAATTAATTTTCAACCTAAGACCTTTAATGGCTAATTTTACTGTGGCTTTACGTTTTGGAATATGGATATTAAAATATTACAAAGAATATTAGATATAAACTTTGTTCCGGCAAACGATTTCAGTCGACGTCATTTTTTTCTTCCGTGACGATCGCCTAGCGACGTGTACAATACGTCGTTGACGGTTCCATAAAAAAGGCATCTCGACGTGCGTGGCACGTCTTTCCACTTTGAGTGGTTAAGAAGGATTCGATATTAAAAGTTGGTTTCGTGGTCGAGGGCGAAGGGACGAACCACCGTCGACTTCTTCCAGGCAAGACCGCGAGAAGGAAAGCTTATTATTCCTCGCGGTCGAGTTTTATCATCGTCGGTGCTCCCTCGTTGGCCCTTCGTGCCTGCCGCCCTTTCGCTTTGTGCCGCCACCTCCTCCACCTCGACGGACTCTTCTCTTTCCGACGGACGACTCGAGTACCCACTCGTCCAGTTTCTTTCGCTTATATTTCGAATATTTCCGTCCTTTTCACCGTCTCCCACGGCGTCTTTTTATTTCAACGGAACGGAGAGGTTACCGAGGTAACAACCGTCGGATCCGTCGAGAGAAACTGACTTCTTTCGACGAGGAGGGAGTTTCGCGAGTGGACCAAGCAAGGCGGACGAAACCTCGCCGTAGACCACGCGAATTTCCATGGATTCTCTTGGCTTGCAGAAAACGACGGAAAGCAAGTGCGTGAACGTCGGCTCGTCGAGAGGACCGCGACGTTCCTTGGAACGATAACGATGATTATTACGTATCCACCTTACGACGAGGAAATAACCGGTACGAGGTAGAGGAACGAGACGAAAGCGAATTTCGTAAGAAAATTCGAGGATATTCCAGCGGCTCGTGTAAATTCAGCGGATTCGACGAAACGCGCTAAAAGCTAGACTCTATAGACTCTGAGAAAAATCGGGTAATTCTATTTTAATGGACGATCGGTAAATCGCCTCTGGAGATTTTAACGGAACTCCGATCGAAGTCGCGTTCTTTCCAGTTTTTCCGTTTCCGAGGGTGGAGAAATGCTACGCAAACGAAGACGTAGTTCGTCCTAATCGAACGAGATCGTAGGCGACGACGTGGTGAACTTGCGTTTGTTCGGGTCCGACGTCAGGAATATCGCGAGGTCCCATCGTAATTTTCGAAGAGCCGTTCGAATCGTCGGGAATTCGACGGCTTGTCGCGTTAAAGATCTCTTAATAAGAAAAATAATTTCTTATTTCAGGAGACGATCATAAATTCTCGAAAAACTTATAAGAAAGGCGCAGAGCGGAGAAAATCGAGATAAGCAGTTCAACGATGCTCCCCGTAACGATGTTCGATAGGAAGAGAAGTTCGAGCAAGAAGAGAGATTCGATCGGCCAGGTCGATCGATTTGTCAAGATACGAGACGAAGATGGATAACCAAGAGTAATTACTAATAATTAGTAATTATTAGTAGTCGGAAAAATAATGAAGTAATTCGATGTGCGCAGGCAATACGGTTGTACGTGTAATAGCTCACGTAAACGTGATAAATAATAGCACTGCGAATCGACGAAATATTGAGACGACTCGAGGAAAGCGACGTTAATTCGCACGAAGAAATCAAGACGAACGTAATTTGTTGACTCTAATGATCTTCTCCAGCGTTATCTTTCGATCGTTTAAAACGATAAAGCGATCTTGGAGTAACGTGATAATTTAGCTAACGCGAATAATTGTCGAGATTCTCCCGATTTTGTAGGGTCTTCGAAGCGATGAAACTCGCTGGTCGAGTTTTTTTTATTGAAATCACGACGTATCATCGAATCATGGATATTTTTTACACGAAGATCAACTAACGATCGTCTAAATGAAAAGCTTCGCGTTTCTCACTTTATCGCGACGCTCAGGTGAGGAACGAAACGCGGTCGAATCGATGCGAAGTGAGAAACGAAGATGCCGGTGTGCGTGCACGTACGTGTAACGCGGAAACACCCCCAGAAATATAGTAAATCGAGTTTACGAGAAAAGCAGAAGAAGAGAGAGGAGGAGGAGGAGGAGGAGGAAACGCACTATCGAGAAGCACGGAAAAGCTTCGAGATCGAGGCAGATTACGCGGATATTACGTCGAGATGCTGTCAGGCAGGCAGACGGACGGACGAACGGACCGACAGGCAAGCAGATATCCGCGGCAGAATGGAGTTTGCCTCGACGAATTAAATCTCTAGGCGGTAAAAGACGCGAACCACTCTCGACGTATGCATGCGCGTAATGGGATAGAGAGGAATCGTGCCGCGATGAAAAGGCGTCGATGCTGGATGCTTTTGCCGTCTTCGTTCTGCCTTCCTTCGTCGTCGATCTCTCTTCTCTCCTCTAGTCCTTTCTGTCTACTTAATCGCGAGAGAAAGGAAAGGCGCGAGCGCGGAAGGGTGAATCGTACGCATCTCCAAACGATATCCATGATTTTGCTTCCGACCGGGTTTTAAGCCACGGTAGGATGCGCGTTCACATACACTCACACACACACACACATTTTCATTCTCACTCACTCACGAATAAACTAGATTCGTCAACATTCGTCTTTCGAACGAACGTATTTTATCGACAATTTTTTTTTGTGGTTTACAAGGAGCAGAAAAACTCATTTTCAATCTGAAAAGTTATTTATCAATCTTCATTTATTAATCTGAAACGAAAATGATAGTTATTTCGAGCAATCGATACGCGATAAAACGCGGTGATCGCTTTAAAAGTTGCAAGTGTTCGCGTATTTTGCGCAGTCTGTGATACGAATGTTTACGAATGTAGGGTAACTGTTCGGGATTGACTAGAGCGCCAGGAGGATGACTACGACGTCATCTTCCTGGTGACAAGATAGATAGATTGAAGCTAGAGGCGACGAATCCGTAGCGTTCATTCGCAACCCTTTTTTTTATTTCGGCCCTTCCCTAGGGGTCCTGCCAGTTGCGCAGTGCCCCTAAGGGAGGGCCCTCTAGGGTCTTAACTTTAATCGCGACGCGTCCACGCGTCGCCATTTGCATTCTTGTTTCCGCCATTCTGCCGCACGGTCATGCTAGTCCATCGCGCTAATAGAAAGTTCCACGTGCTCACTTAAACTAGCGCGATCGATTCATTCCGATCCCGCGATTCGTCGCCACGAGGTTCCTGTCCTCCGCCGACCACCTCTCCACGCATCCTAGAGTTCCCAGGTCACCCGAGCCTCCCTATTAATTCTCCCACCTCACTCTCAAGATCCTCTTGTCCGAGAGCGAGATAACGATTAATAGTTTATCGAGTACATTCGTTATTCGTCAACCGCGTGCTCGTCTCATTAGCATAGACCGACACCATCTTGATTCTTCAAGCACGAACTCGCTCATCATCCGAGCCTACCCGCGTAATACTTCACTCGCTCCTTCCCGCATTAACTCGCGTACCTGATTCGCAACGGGTCACCTTATTTGTATCAATGACTAACTATAGCATTTTCCTCTCGAGACGGAATCCTCTCCATCCCGAACAGTAACGTTAAGTACAAGCATACATACGTAAAAACGCATCTTTACTGCGTCGAACGATAAAATCGTTGCGCCGGTTTTCTTTTGACGATGCATTTTTTCTATTTCTTTTTCTTTTGTCGTAGCCTCTCTATTTCCGTCAGCAATTTCGATTCCATTCGGACGACTCTCCGTTCGCGTCGAACGTAACAAGTAACAACGACCGTCGCTGTAATCCGCGGGGTAACGATTGTAAACGGTAATTTTATCAAGCGCGAGTACATCGACGCAACGTTCGCATGGTAACCATGGTGCAAAATATGCGTTAAGGGGAAATTAGCGCGGTTTCAGCGTCATGATGTTCCCGCGAGACCAACGCGACCCATCGTCCATTCGCGTATCGTTGGAAGGAATATTCGTTCTCTACGTAAACGCTAGGAGGATCTTGCGCGAGACCGAGCTCGAGGTCGTTTTTACCATAACGTTCCTCCTGCTTTTCTTTTCTCGCGCTTCTTCACCTTCTGATTTTCTTTTTGATTGCTCGACTACTCGCGTTAGCAAGACAAGAAGTTGTATATGAGACTTTGACGATACTTGTCGATAATACTATAATAATTTAGCTTAGATCGATCGTTCAAGTTATTCGTTAGATCTTCGTTAGATCTAGCCGATAGTACAATGTCTTAGTTCTCCGTCAGCTATTCAACGATATCGAACATGTGTATCTTTATAAATAATTCTTTTCATGTGAAATATTATATATGCTACATCTTTTTAAGCATAAGCTTTTGTTAACAAAAATAGTCGAGTAAACTCGAATCATCGAAATGCCGGCGAATTTATTCGAATTAAGCGAACCGATCGAACTGTTGTAAGTCACATGAAAAATGTTGTCGCATTGGCGGTTATCAAACTAAAGTTACGAGGAAACGCAAAGGTGTCTTGCCGTGCGGCCTGGACTCTTTCGGCGTGATAGGATTTTGACTTGCGCGAGTATAACGATGGCCAGTATGAAAATGATTGATGATTTCACTATTTTGAAACGTTTTGAAGAGCAAACATGAATATTTCGGCTTGAGAACGGTATGTTCTTACCGTATATTAAATGTATAAATGTATAAATAATTTAAAAACATATCGTACTTTTATTTTCATAATCGCATGCAAATGGAGCATCCGTACCTTTATATTCTAAACTCTTAGTCGATATCTACAGAATTTTGAAGAGAGCATTATTACGCTTACGAGCGTGAAATGGAACATGGTCGGAAACAGAAGCGATACTTTAACATTTAAATCCGGCTATTTAAAATATTTGATAGACGCATTCTCCGACTCATTGTTCTTCCCTCGCACATTCCTCGGCCGACCACTAGCAAATTTAGAGATTAGCAGGTAACGTATCCGCACTTCTGACTCCGTCTATGTCGAGGAACGCGCATTAGCATCGCTTTTATCAAGTTGTTCGCGGATGGTTTAAAAATTAAATGATTTTTCCGACAAGTTACGAACGAATTTACCTCGGGCTTCTTTACGATATTCAGCCACTTTCTAACAAGTTAACAATTTGCGGTCGTGTATCCATTGCGTCGATTTCTTTAGAAACGGAGCAGTCGAGGGTACGTCGAAACCTGACTCGACGTCCTTGTGATCGCTCCCACGCGACGTTTCCAAATCTTGGGTCTCGGAAGCTTCCGTGGCCTGATTTATCGAAACACGTGGGCTAAACGGGATTTATTATCGAAAAAATACGCACGGCAGATCCCGAGCTCTTCTTTTCTCTTCTTCTTTCCTAGGACAACATCGGAACGGAAAAAAAGAAACGCTTTACGAATGCCCATCGGAATTGTTAACTTGGAACGTTCTTAGTCGCGCCTTTTCTTGGACCAGCGCGTCCAACGCGCTATTGTACACCCACTTACCTCCCACATCCGAAAACTCGCGGTAAATACGTACGTGCGGTGTCTAAGCGCGCCTTCCCACCGACGAGCCAGCCAAGTCATTTTCTCCTGAAATCCCAGGTTGGAGCTGATGCTAATGTCTTCCATATTACGTGTCCGGAAACTAGACGAGGTATCGCGAAATATGATGCCGTGCGCGCGCGTGCACGCTGAATGGATTCGTTCTAGCATAGTCCTTGGGAAGGTATTACTTCGTGGTATGTCGCGCGAGCTGCTGGTACGTGGATATACGCGGTTGCTTGTCACCATTATTCGACGTTACCGAAGCCGAGGGGCTGCTACCGCGATACGATGCTAACGTCCTCCTCGTCTCACCGCCATCCACGGATGGATTCCTGACTTTGGAGCGACCTACAGCGACGCGACACCCGCCTCCGCGTCACGTACTTACGCGCGGCGAACTCTCGGCTTTTTCGTCGACGAGCGACGAGATTAAACGTTCCTCCCAACGAAAGTCGTCGGATCTCTGGTATTAGACAAGTCGAAGAAAAAATTTCTTTTTCTTGCGGTCGGTGTTCCAACGTTTCGTTTCTCCATTTTTCTCTCTCTTTCGCTTTTACGGCCATTTTTGGCTCGAAGGAGCGAATCTCACGCTCGAACGGAATAGGTACTCGTTTTGGATCTTACAAAGAGCGGTATAAAGACTAGGAATTCCCTTTGGATGGTAGGCGCGACGCCTAGAGCGCGGTCGGTAAATTCGCTCATTCCCCTGATCTCGTGTCGGGGTCAGTTTCTAAACATGGAAAATTCGTGAAAGCAAACGTTCGTCGGACGAACGTTAGCTCGTTGCTAGAAAAAGCAAGGCTTTGACAACTTGGCCACTTGGTGGCTCGAAGCGCTGATCTCGGAGGCTTAGTCGCGTTAGAGGCGATTCCTGACAGTACCAGGAAACGCGGTAGACACCCTGGAAGAGTCGAGAGCTAGGAGGCAGCGTTATCGCGTCGAATTTCGACGTTGAATATTCTCCGGAGGGAAAAGTCGCGATTCGATGCAATTTCGAGGGAAAAACGTGTAGCGCTCATTAATTGATACTATTTGTAATATATTATTGATGATTGAATGGGATCTCGAGCAGGAGGTAGTCGAATGATATCCGAAGGACCTTAAACGCATTCAACGTCAAATGTCGGTACTCAACCCATATATACATGTATACATATAGTTTTTTTGTGCGCGGTTACTACAAAAACTCAACGCTCGCGTTCACACGAACATCGTGTGACGAAAGTCACGTGCAATCCAGTTTCGTGCCCTTAAAATGGCACGCCAAGGGTTTAGACGTTTTAGCCCTAGAGTGTCTATACTAGACTATTCTGCCATTCTAGAGCTTGAACGTCGAAACCCTACAAACGAGATACTCGTTTTGAATCTCTTTCTTTGTTCGAGTGGATCACTGGCGCGAAATAAGGCCATTACCCAACGCGTGTCGCGTTGGAGGCGATCGATAGGCCGACGAAACTCCGTCGAAGGACACCGAGTCGATCCAGGAGGCCAGCGATCCTCGACGATCGAAAAGCGCGTCTTAGAGAATCCTTCGGGACTAAGTTCTTCAAATACTTGGAGTTGGAGGGACGTAATAATCGGCAGGGTTCGCGCGAGACCGAAAACGGGACAGGCGCGCCACCTGCGATCGGAGGGCTCTCGATTACCTCGTTACGTCGCTTGGCCCAGTCACCGCGTACCTATGGTAATGCGGACGTGTTAGGCGAGTAGTGACCGCCGTGGTAGGAGCCATGTTGAAACCGGTGCGCGCTATAGCATAATATTCCACGTTCCTATTTGCATTATTGCGGGCATCGCAGTCTACGTAGGGCCAATTTAGCCTCCGTACGAGGAGCTGTTCGCCACGGCGCTTGCCTCTAACGCGTACCACGAAGTACGACGCGCGCTTGGCTAGGGTGGGCGAATCGGTAGATAGATAGCTAGGTGGCTACTCGTTTCGTCGTTGTTCTCGCGATCGAAGGAAACGACGACGATCGAAACGATAGAAGCCTACGGTCGTAACAGTTATAACTTATGTCGCTCCGTATTCGCTCGGAATATTTCCGTGTCGTACAAGATACCGGAGTCGGCAAGCTCGGAAATACGGAAGGTCGGACGGGATACCGTACCTTCGCGGAATTCCGACAATGCGCCGTGCTCCAGGAGAAAGAGGTTAGAATGGGAGAAAGCGGGGAAATTGATTACCATCCGCGCGAATTCCTTTGCTCGTCCGAAACGATACCGATAAGAGCGTCCGCAATGACGTATTCAAGAGAGTGAATTAACGTCCATTCGACCATGTCGAGCGGCGTCTACTCGTCGATCTGATCGCGACAATTTGCCGAATTTTAATGTACGATCGAGCCAATAGCGAGAGAAAGAGAGAGAGGGGAATAAGAGGACTAGAAAGGGGAGAAAAGGACACAGATACACCACGGAAGGAAGGATACTGTATGTAGAAGCGGAAAACACTTTTCAGGCAGGTGGATCGAGAGAGCGTGGGAGGAGCAACGGAGAAACGGGGTTTACTCCTCGACGAATTCAATCTAACAGCGAGAAAGGACGAGATCGTTTCTCGATCGTCTCTACGCATGCACAGGATGGAGAGATATAACCGGAAAATGCAAAGCGTCGTTCCTAGTTCTCGCGAGTTCCGTAAGAATCTTACCGAATGGCGAGTGGGGCTTTGCGAGCCCGCGGAGCAACGAGAGGAGTAGCTGCAACCAGGACGAGAAAATCGGTCACGCTTAAGAGCCGACATATCCTAGATTTCGAAGGGTAAAACCCGTCGTCGTGGTGATGTCGCGTCGTACATCACCGGAGGATCGAATCTATCGGAACGAGAGACGAGCGACGGACGATGTCTTGCCAATCATCGTTTCGGAAGGACGAGAATGTCTCTCGGGTGCGACCAGCAGCGCGACGACGGACTCTGTCGAAGTATTCTTGGTACGAAGGAAGCGTCGAAGTTCATCGTTCCTAGAGTTCCTAGGCCGAGGATCGTCGATGTATTTTAATCCTTTCCTTCGCGACCACGATTATAAACCCAAGACTATCGTTAACCAAATTAAGCGATTTTTTAAAACATTTTTCTAGGACGCACGATTATTAACAATTTAATAGCATCGTTTTATTATGTATTCGTTCTATAGGATAGAAGGAAGCGTCGAAGTTCATCCTTTCTAGAGTTCCTAGGCCGAGGATCGTCGATGTATTTTAATCCTTTCCTTCGCGACCACGACTATAAACCCAAGACTATCGTTAACCAAATTAAGCGATTTTTTAAAACTTTTTCTAGGACGCACGATTATTAAGAATTTAATAGCATCGTTTTATTATGTATCCGTTCTATAGGATAGAAGGAAGCGTCGAAGTTTATCGATTCTAGAGTTCCTAGCAGAGTTCGACGCGAATTACGAGTTTCTAAGAAACACTTTGAGATTGAATATTCTAAAAAATCACTTCGGATCGGCATGTTAAGAAGAACATCGAATAATGGTACATTTATTTAAACGAAAAGCAACATTTAATACCTGACATCCGCGTAAGCCACTAGACTAGTGGCGCGTCGTTAAGAGGTTACGACCATAGGCACCTTTAACTCTTTCAGGCAATTTTCAGGAATTTTAGAAAATAAAATAGGATCATGTTGAACAAAAATTTGATTTCTTTTCGAATTAAACACAATCGCTCTATTTTTATTAAGAAAGGAACCACGTAATATAAGAACAAAAAATAATAATTCAATTCAATTTTTAGTTATGGATCAAGACCTAAATAGTTCCACCGTGCCAAATGAGTTCACGAACGATACTTATCGTTGCTTTAACGACACTTTTAATACCACCGTGTCCCAAAGAGTTAAGAAGCGATTCGATCTTGACAATGCGACTAACGTTATCGTTCGTCGTGGAACGTCCAGCGAACGTGGCTCGATCCGGTCTAGGTTGATCGATAGCAGACTCCCTCCTCTCGTGGAAACTCTCTCGCTCGAGGAGAGGATGCGTTTAAGGGGGCCGGTAGGGATTCCACGCCGGTACGATAATGAGGATGCGCGGGTGGTGGCGGCAGGGCAAAGGGACGACGAGCCTTAGGCACGCGGTTTAGTAAACATTTATGCCAATCGTGAGAACGCGTAACGACATAATCCAGAGGATGGCGTGTAAACACTCGACGCGTAAGAGGGCGGCGGGCAGCGGGGGGCGCCGGAGGATCGTCGTAATCTCGCGTGGACTGAAAATAGCTCGATTATGCCGTCGAGCTCTCGTAGAGCGTCTTTCTACCGCCTGCGTCCTATCCGTGCGATATCGAGAGCGGATAATGGAGCCTTTGGATTCGGAGGGCGCGAGATAGATTCGTCTAGGCGGGAAATCGATGTTTCGCTCGGTGCGAATGTCCCCGGGACGCGTCATAAATTCCAAAAGATTCGAACACTTTTTTAAGAGAGAGAATTCCCTCTCGTACGCTGCTGCGATCGACTTTTTTTTATCCTTGTTCTATCGTATCTGTTGTCGCGCGGTTGCAAGATCGACGATGAATATTTTAGTCGATCGTGAGAGCGATGCGAGTGGTTGGAAAAATGATAATCGCGAGGTTTCCACGCTGACTACCGAGAAAGAAAAATTCACCGAACAACGCGAGAAACGTCTTTTTTCTCTCGCCTTCGAAAAGAAGCAAGTGGATGCAGGAACTTGGAAAATGGATTCTTAACGACGTTTTACACCCAGTAACCTGTTAGGAACGTCACGCAAAGTTACTCAAGGCAAGGGTCTCGTAATTTTCAGATTCCAAGCCGCTTTTCAAACACGAGACAACAAATTTGAACGTTAATCCTATAGAAATTAAGTCTAGGGACTCGAAGGAATCGTTTGTACGTCATCGAATGAAACTCGGAAGTTTCGTCTCGAAATTATTCGATCCAGAAGCAAGCATTAATTTTTCGATTCGAAAGTTTGGAACGAAGGTCGACTTTGACGTTAAATAATTTCTAGGTTATCAAGGATAGACCTTCCTTTATTTAAATATTAAATAAATACATTATTGATAAGAAATATATGTTTCTCTATCGACCTCCAGGGTCAACGTTCCGAGCTCGAAACTTCGTTCTTCGATTTTTAGTGGATCAATTAACATCGACCCCTTCGATTCGATAGAGGTTGATCACGCGTAAGACGAGAAATCCTGCGATTTGTCCGTCTTCGACGAGTCGTTATCTACTTCTCTCGTAGTTAAATCGCGAGGAGTTTCTCTTGTCGAAAAAAAAGGGAGGAGAGAAGGAAATTACGCGCTGTTGTTCTTAACGCAGCTTCGAGTAATAAACCTCCACGATAATTCAGGCGCGAGACGCGCTTTAATGCGCCGCTAAAATGAATTTCACCTTTCGCGCTTACGACATTGTAAAGTGCGCGCGTGGTACGACGGAAGGAAAGAAAATAACCATTCGTTCGCGATAAAGGCGCTTATTCGATCGATTTTATTACCCTTTTCCTCCCTCCTCTTTTCGACACGAGTGACTTTTTCTTCTTTTTTTTTGCTCCCCGACGAGCGAAACGCGCTTTTAGTTCAAAATTTGACTTTTAAAAATTAATGCGCGTTCGTCCCACTCGCCTCCCGTATCCCAAATTGGAGGATCGATGCATGTAAATACATTTCGTCCTCCCGCGGCAGAAAATCACGGCGTTATTAATTCACGTCCGATCGATCCTTATCTCGTAATTAAAATCGGTGGAAGTGAATTACGGTTATCGATGTAAAAACGCTTTGCGTCTGTAATGCGTTTCGCGATCGATAAGCGAACTACGCGTACTCGTTTCAACGTGCGAATCTAGCGGAAGAATTTAATCGCACGCGTGTTACTTCTTTTGCTTCGTTTCGAAAATTAGCGTCACCGACGGGGACATTCGAATTAACGGACAATTTAAAGGAAAAATGCGTTTTCGCCACGTCTGGGCAGTCGTTTTTGGAACGAGTTACGTCGCCTTTCGCGTTTCTCCAAACTTCTCGAAGCAACGATACGCGTGCATCGTCACTAAAAGTGTTAAAGTTGATTCTTACGAGCGACGTCCGAGACTTGGCAATAAGATAGATCTCAGAATGGCAGGTAAACTGTAATCGGGTTTTGTCGGAGACCGAACGCCTCGTTTTACGCATTCTACTTGAAACAGTGAAACCCCCTCCTTTTCTTGCCGACGCGGTCTCTCGCTTTTCTACTGCACGGCGCTCGATAGCGCGCGTGCATCTTGCTAACGTAAAATTCGCTCGAGAGGTCGAGAGATTCGAGCTCATCCTCGAATATTTCGTAGTTTCGATGTCATTTCGTTGCATTTTGCGCCTTCGTAGAATTTTGATTTTCGATGGTAGGTCAGGATTTTTATCGTGCGAGATGTTTTCGTTCGTGCAAAACTCTGTTTTATTTTACACCTTAATTTCTTAATTGCGGAGTTTAATGTAGAAATCCTCTCACAGTGTGCGGAATTAAAATCAAGCAATGACGAGTACACACGTCGAACGCACGATAAATATTTTCTTTATCAATTTTACGAGGAACGAGAAAGGATTGTATTTTTATGCGATAGAAAATTAACGATTCATTTTTGAAAAAGTTAATCTTATTAAAAATTTAAAAGTTGGCCAAAAAAATTAGTATTTATAAATAAGTTTAAGAAATTCAATTGATTTCAGTGTGATATTTTTTCATTAAGTATAACAAAGTTTAACCTTGTACTTTATTTTGATAATAACTGAGGAAATAGGTAAACAATTCAAGCAAAACTTTTAGTCCGTGCATCTCATTTATGTTGCAGGAGAATATCGTGGAATACCACCATAAAATACATAGAAGTTGTATCGGTAATGTAAAGCAAACATACCGTCAAAAATATTTTCCACGACGTGTATACGCAGTTAACTGGTTAAAAAAATCTGTCGAGACTCCGGATTGATTTCGATTACGTAGTCTTGCTGGCTGAAGGGCATATTCGCACGCGTTTCGAGAAATTCGCTCCTTACGATCGTGAGGAATATTTCATCGAAAGATCGATCTTCCTATTTCGAAGTAATTTCGCCGTTCAATCGGTATTACGGACGCGATACGATAAAACTTCCTCGATAGAAAAAATGCTTTCGCCTCCTAACCTCCTCGAGGGCCCGACCTTTTTACGGAAAGGAAGGAGAGCGCGTTCGAAATTACGAATGCCTCTCCTCTTTCACGGAAAATCACGGAGCGAGGCGGCCATCTTGCGATCGGCGGATTACGCGAAATGGAGAGAGTCTCGATTTTCTGCCCCGTTCGGAAGCTTATTACGAGCGTTACCGACAATTATTGAGTTTGCGCGCGTGCTCTTCGAACGGATTAGAGAAACGTTAACGTGGAAATCGATCGTCTGTCTCTCTGCCACCCCTTTTCACCCTCCTTTACCACCGCGCACATCGTATTTTTGTTTGAAAGGACAGTTCGCCGATTCTCTCCACCGTCGATTCGTTGAAATCGCTGAACGATATTCGTTCGATCGCGACGGACCGCGAACGAGTCGCCTTCCGGTTCTACCGTCGACTTATAATTCCCTCGACATTGATTTAGTTACGCAGGTAAAGCTGTACGAGGCGCCGCGTTACGAGTCGAGATTACGCAGGACGCCCGACTGCCTACGAACGCCATTATCGCTCGCAAACGGATTCATCCGGTTTCGATTCGATAGCTGTTATTCTCCTCTCTCTCTCTCTCTCTCTCATTATTTCTCCACGCCTTTCCGTTCCTCCCTCGTCCTAGCTACGACTTCGCGAAATCGCATGCAATCGCGTCGCACGCGGTAAGTCTTTAAACCTTTGCTACGATTTAAAGCCATCGTCGGTGTTTATCGAGCTTTGCACGTTCGACCGCATTGACGCATTGAGGAATGTCGACCAATTTTTGAAATCGACGCTCAAAATGACGCTTACCAGCGACGCTTTGTCAGAATCCTCTATCACGGATCGGCGCTTCTCTTTTCGCGCATTAACTTGGACGATTATGGCGTAAGACCTCGGCTCGAAGGCTGCTCGCTCCGCTTTTAACTGCTCGCGACAGTCGATGAAATGAATTTTTAGATGACGCTCGGTTATTCGGATCGGTCGCTTACGAGTTATAAAGGTACACGAGGAGCCTCGTTAATACGGGCACGATTATTTAACAAAAAGATATGGGTTTGGTATCGGCGTCGCTCGTAGGCCGATAATTAAAATTTCCGTGCAGTTAGTTGCCTCGTCTCTCTCTCTCTCTTTCTCTCCCTCTCTCTGTGCGTGTATACGCTTTTTACTTCCTCGATATAGTGAATCTAGTATAGGAGGGTGGGACCGGATGGGCCAGTGGAAACGATTTTTCGAGCCATCCTCGACCGGCGATGCGGAAAAATGTGTTCGCCAGACGGTGCCTGAAAAATGCGAAATCGCCTTTGCTCTCGTCAGATTCCCCTCGTAATTCCGAAAGGTCGCGGTGAGCTTCGTAATAAACGACACGGAGGCGGATCAAGGGAAAAACGAAGGCTATCTCAGACTTTACGAAATTAGAGAACCGGAAGGAGCTCGATCTCTTACCTTTTGGAATTAATTAATTACGCGACTTTAGGAATACCCAACTAATAACTAATAACGTAACAATTCAATTAATTCAAACGCAGATCTCGATTTTGAAATACGAAATAGAAGGTTATACGATAAACCACGAGACTTTGCGTTGGGATCTTAAACATTTTATTTCATAAAGTTTGCACATCTATCGTACAAAGTTTATCGATCATCGAATTCTTCTTTGGCAATTGTCTTTATTTTTAATGCATTCTGGCCGAGCAGCTTTCCAATATATAGCCAGCGCTAATTCAATTTCATCTGTACGATCCATAATTAATATTATTATAATTACTATATATTAATACAATATTAATATATTCATTTATTTATATAGGAATCCGACATTTCATACGCACCAATCTAATATGAAGGAGTGGTAAATATTTTAGCAACCGATAGTGCTCGTTAAAGGGAACTTCTACAACATTTATTTCACTATTCGAGTTTGTACATCGACACGTGTACCACATATCATCCGCGAAGTTACACGATTCGATGAAATTTCATTTCTCTTCCTTCTTTCCTCCAATCAATGATTAAAGATTCCTCGATACATCGAAGAGTTTCACGAGCGATAGAACGATTTTACGAATGCATTGAGTCGTTTCGTTCGCTTTCCTTTAGTTCCTCATCGATGATTGTTCGACGATGGGACGTGTTCTACCAACGAACTGTTCCACGTGCTTTCACGGTCTTCTTCGTATTTTATTCCTTTGACAGGAGATGCCCTTTCTCCCGTTATCGGAAACGTCGCGAACTGCCTTTCATATTCCACGCTGGCAGTGTTACAATGATTAATTCGGTCGCTCGAGGTATTCCATCAGTGCTTTCCAAACGCTTCGAAGCGTCTCCGAGCTGCGTTTGCTTCGCGCTCTAATTAAATAACTTGTTTTCGAAAACGTTGAAAGGTCTTTTACAATACGAACGAACGAACGATTGGCAGACTTTTCCAAACGCTTGACTATTCGGTCGTTTGCGATTTGCGCTTATCACGTCTTAATTTAGCAACGAGATTTTTTTACAACGAAACAACGGAATTCTTTAGAGGAACGCAGTGATCGTTTTTATTTCTCACGAAAGCGTACGAAGATATACGTCGTGGAATCTTATTCGTTGTTTCTTTCAGGAAGTCAAAACGGTGGAGTCGGGTGTCTTAAGGTCGAGAACGAGCGACGTTAAGACCGACGAAATCGGACGGTCGAGTATCGAGAAGGGACAAAGGCTTTAGAGAAATTGAAAAGTTTCCACTCCCTCGTGGGTGGAGTTGCCTCTTACAATCGGGGGCAACTCACCGGAGAAGTTGGCGTCTTTGCTTTCGATATAACGCGGTTCTCGAGCCCGGGAGAAAACGTTTAGAGAATACGATTGGCGGTGCGTTAGAGTCGACGAGCCTCCGAGGAATGAACCATCGTGGAAAGGAGAAGGTTTTAATATTTCTCGTGGGTGTCGCGTACGAGAGGAACGGCCGACGATCTTCCGTGTCGCCTCGTCAGCTACCAGAACTCGTCGTTTCGCGATTGTCCAAATTTATTTTCATCCTCGAGCTGCGTTTTCTCGGAGGTACGATCAAGTGGCAGAGCTTCGCCTTATTTTCATTGCGATTCGATTTAACCCTTTCGCTACGGCGGTTCGATCTTTCTTTAAGATACAAAGAACGAACGATTTTATTCCTCTTCGATGAAATAAACTGTATAGAAGCAGACTTTCTTCTGTAAACGGGTTATGGCAAGGGTAAAAGAGTTTACAAATTGCTTCTCGTAACTCGTTAATTATTTCGCAGATTTTATATAAACGACCGGAAGTGGATACTCGAGTGCAGCATTTGCAGAAATGATAAGAATCCATGCCGGATATATCCGGCGTTCGGAGCGAAAGGGTTAAAACGACGAATGAACGGCGATTAAGTTCTTCACTCTTTTCCTTCTTCCTTCTTCCATTTTTCATTAATCCTTCCCGAGCGGAATTAAATTTTGTTAAATTGTGGGAGTGGGGATGTCGTGTTGCTCGTGCGGGCCGAAAAGAGAGCCACGGGCCCTCTCTGGAGTCAGCCGCTCGTACTTCCTTTTTATTCGCCGTGGATCCACACGGCGGGAATCGAACCTCGGCCCTCCGATCTGTAGGCTGGCGCGCACCTCCCAAGTC
>JAITYT010001583.1:257519-267804 GCA_025433975.1 Liostenogaster flavolineata
CGCGAGAGTACGACGAGAGGAAAAAAAGAGGAGGTATCGGGCGCACTTCACCGTTTCACGAAATAAAACGTTTTCGAGTTTGCTCCTGGATGCAAAACATTGCGATCGTACCTCGAGGAGAGACGATAACGTTCCTCCATATTTTTCCTTCTATTATTTTTCCATACAACGCGTATTAATATAAATTTCACGATTTTCTACGGACGCTCGAGTAAAATTAGTCGCGACGACCGAAAGTTCGAAGGAATTCGACGAGCTCTCTCGAGGAAAGGCGCGTCGTTCGATTTTAATTTGCGTCTTGGTATTTTGACTCGCTTTCGGGGCTTCGTTGCACGCTAGACGTCTTAGCGCGAATTTCAAGGTTTCACCGAGGCAAGGATCACTCGAAACTCTCCCTCTCTCTCCATTTGGCTTCTCTAGCCTCTCCTTGCTCGTACTCGACCTCATCCTCCTAATTCGCTGCCACCCGCTGCTACGGCTCGCGCGCGGCTTCGTAACCGCGCCGAGAGAGACGAGATCCGAGACTTTTCACCGTTGAGTTCTCTCATTAACCTTTTCGTTAACATTTTCCTTCTCTCCTTCAATTTTAACATCATATTTATTTATTTATTTATTTATTTGCAACGCGAAGGCGGACGAGGGCTCGTATAATTAAAACGAATACGTAAAACGCGCCTCGCGTGTCCGGCGATCGTTTGATCTCGTCGATCACGCGGACGCGCGCTCCTACCATCTGCCCGCGTTATTTCGAAAAAAGCTGCGTATTTTTGATAAAGAAATAAAGGACGAGGCGAAATATCTCGTATCGTGTTTTTATGTGGAAATAGGGGGAAAAATAGAAAAAAAAATCAAAAAAAAATAAACGAAAGGAAAAACGTCGACGTGTCGTCGACAGCTCCAATCGTACGGAGTCGTTTTAAACGTCCGAACTCGGTATCGCGGGAACAGTTTCCATCATGGATGAGAGACCTATACGAAAGAAGCGCGTCGTCCTGTTTTTCAATGAATCACGCGACGTTAGAGAGCGAGTTGGAAGCAATGGACCGTTTAAGCAACGAAGACTGACGACGTTGAAGATCAGCGCGTATAGTACGATTTAGCGGCACCGACGTTGACTTTGGAAGACTCGCAGCGACGCTTAATCCATCTTCGAGTCCGTGTTCGTACGTCGACCGGCGCCGACCGACGATTCCGCGTAGGAAGAGGAGACCAAGTTCCTCGAAGGCGTATGAAAACTCTTCCGTTTCTCGTTTCTCGCATTTTCAGCCTCGTTATTACGAATACGAGGTAGAGGACGACGATGACGAGAATTACGCGACTCAGTTACGATATTTACGCACGAACGAGAAACTTTCTATCGAGTTTCAACATTTTTCCTCTCCTTTTATTCACGTGCGTGCGTGCGAAACAGCGAATATGGCGGAAAATATTCGTTGACGTCACAAAGCCGATATTTCGTAATTTGCAGAGGGAGTCGTTCCGTCGGTAAATCGTACGTTAATCCTCGTAATAATGCGGCGTTTTAAAAAATATTTTCATCGAGAGCCGAACGCACTGCTAAATAACGAAAGTATTCGAGCGGAATGCCGTTCGTTCGTCGATCGATTCGAATTCAAGGAAATAAATTCGATATACGATCGAACGGAAATCGATACGCTTTGAGAAATTTCGAAATAATTTTTATTTTCGTTACGAAGACTTCCGCGTTCATCGGAGTTTAAGCAGCCCTTAAAATCCACGGTATTGACGTCACCGCGAACCGTTTCAATTTTCTCGTTATTTTATTCGCGTCATCGATAATATCCGACGGCATTCGGGTCACAGGGTCGATTCGCTTCCGTTCGACTTTGAGTTTGAACTCGAGTCCCGACCGAGTGGAAAGATAAATGATTTACTTTAGGCTACGTCGCGACACGAGCTCGACAAAACTGACGAGACAAAAGAATCGCCGAGGTGGAAACGGATGGCTTCCTCTTCCTTCGCCAACTCGATTCGCTCATCTTCGAAATCCCTTGTCGTCTCGGTCGCGGTATCCCATTTTCCTCCCTCTTACGCGCGAAACGAGCGATGCGTAAGAGCTCTTGGGGTTTTCCCCGATTATAAGATTGCCGGTCGCCGATGAATTTTTCTTCTCTCGCCGGTATCGCGTGGAATTTCGCTCGCTGTCGGCGTCGATTATTTTTCTGCCCTCCATCGCGTCGCTTTATTCGCCAAATCCAATTTGATAATGTCCTTCGGTGCTCGTTGTGTCCGCGCGATCCCTACGATATTCGAATCAGTCGAACGATTTTTTTTTCCCCGCGCTCTATTAACTCTCGTCTTATCGGGATGAAATGGGATAAAATTACTCGAGTCGTTTCTTCTAATTTACGGATACTTCGAAGGTATCCGGTTTTAAATCCACTCAAGCTCGATGAAATCCGCATGTGGGTCACGCGGAGGCGATTGGATGTCGCTCGGCCTGCATCGAGCCTCTCCAACGTGTCGATTTAAAAGCTCGTACGCTCGACGAAGGAATCGCGAATTAATATCAACGCTTAGCCGATCGCGCATTTTCACTCTTCCTTCACTATCGTTCGTTATTTGAAATCGAAGATGTCTGAAAATTATTATTTCATTATTATTATTTTTTTATTTTTCTTTGAACTAGAAATGAATTAAAAAGAGCAGCATTCAAAAAATAAATCACTGCTTTTTTTTGTCCATTTTGTGCTTTTTCAGAGAATATTATAATAAAATATATATTGGTCTGCGCGATCAACTCCTTTCATATATATTTTTTTTTTTTATTCCATAATGGATTTGGGTTTGGTTTTCGCTCCATTTAAGCCGAATGAATAGTCGATTCGGTTTCTCTTCGCTTGTCAAAGTTGTAAAAGAACTCGTCACTTTCTCGCAAATTTTATTTCATATCCTGTCGGTGTAAACTTTCTATTTGTTCTAATTAGTCGTCCTAATTGTTACGCAAAAAAAGAAACCCGTTGCTAACGTCAAAGTGCAAGATCTTCCCGATCGGTCGGCTAAGCGTGTTAAAACGAAGCGAACCGTGCGACGCAAGGAAGGCGCGGACGTCCGATCGCAGCCTTGCACGTTCCACTTCGAGCGAGTCAAAGTAGTCAAAGACAAGCGGAAGCACTTGACGTCAGATAGAATCGCGTCGGCCAACGGAACGGCGGCGAGGCAATTTTTAGCCGGATTGGACGCGTCTTCCTGTTCGACTCTCGTCTTCTCTCTCTCTCTCTCTCTCTCTCTCTCCGTCTGCCTCTCCTATTGCTTCACACCGAGGCAGATTCCGTTCGAAGCGAGAGAATGGAACGGAGCTAAACGAGCCACACGTTTCGAAAACGTATTTATTTAGTGTTTGTTCGAAAAGAATAAAGATTGGCGCGTTGTAGCATTTAAAAATTAGCCCCGGGATGGGAAGAATTGAAATTGGACGGAAAATTCAAGCGAACGCGTTAATTCGGATCGTAGACCGAAATTGTTTGCATCGATCCAAGGAAATGCGCGTTCTCGGGGGGAATATTTTATTTCCCGGCGCGAACAACGCCGGATATCGAATCCATCGAATTCGCTCGAGTTACGAATCGCTGTTAATTATCGCCGCTCGAAAGTCGCGCTGGCTATCGACTCGACGAAGGATACTCGCGTTTTACGATAAACGCTTAGCTGTACGAAAGAACGTCGCGACCGTGACGGGTTGGTCGCTCGTCGTGTCGCCTGGAAAGAAAAACAATGGAACCCGAAAGAGGATGGAAAAATAAAAAATAAAAAAAGAGAGAGAGAGAGAGAGAGGGAAGAGACGGTAACGCGCTCCGGTCTCTCTGGACGCGGTGTATATTTTCCATACGCTTTTCCGCGAGCGCACAGCAATATCAAAATGAAAGGGAACGTAAAAACTGAGAGAACGCCTCGTTCTCTCGGTCCTCGAGCCTCCGCTGTATCCTTCGTCCCTTGTCCTTCTCCCCTCCCCTCCCACGGAATTTTTTTCTATTTTACTCGGCCGCGTTCGTGTGTACCGTGCACTCGTGCCGCCTCTTTCGCGTACGCACGCACGCACGCACTCGTACAGAAATATTACGCGCATTCGCGCCACTAACACGTACGTATTATATACCGAATTGGCGCTCTTGTGTCTGTGAGTTTATACTCGTATTTAATGCATGCATGTAGACTAGCAGAGACAGAGTCGCAGGTTTCTAACGAGTGCCTCCCAGACGCGGATGCGTTTATTAGGCTCCGTAGTTAATTAGAACGAAGCGGGGTGTAGCCGCGCCGCATGGCGGATCCGTGGAAATCTGAATTCCAGATGCAAGCTGGAGGCTCGAGAGTCGATCTTTCCAGGGCATCTCGCCGCGATCCCGGTGTCGCGTCGTTAACCGTCGCCCGAGCGTTAAGATTTTTTCCTTTTTCCTCTTTCTTCTCCTTCTTCCGTTAGTTTTGCCTCCGTATCTCTCCCTCTCTCTCTCTCTCTATCTCTCTTCGTCGTCTTCGTCGAAGACGCGACGACGTTGAAAAATTTATTTCGCGAATTTCGCCCTTCCTTTTTCGGCAGAACGCATCTTAGAGTAGTTTTGCATTTTCACGGGGATGAAAGAGGAAAACGTCCACGCGTTTGGATTCGCGGATGAACGTCATTTTGGATTTTTTAAATGCGAAGATCGAGAGGATAAATCGCGCGCTAAATTCAGCAACAAATGCAAATTAAATAATAAAATATACTCGCTGCTGTTCTATCGAATATTATTCCATTAGGAGATATCGTGCTTGGAGTAGCGAATCGATTGGGCTCTTAGAAGCAACGGTTGGTCGTCTATTTAAACAAATAATTCATTTTTACGTTCTTTGCTGTGTTACTAGCTTTACTTTACTGGGTTACACTTTACCGTGTTACCAAACTAGCTAGTTATTTATCTTGTCAAGTTCGTCGTTGATTTTAATTAATATTATTTCGGTCGCATTATATTTAATAGACACGAATGTCGATGGATCCTCTCTGCTCGATGAACGAACGAAATTCGTAGTTAATTTGTTGAAATTTTTCGTCTTTCTACATCGACGAAATTTCGATATTGATGAAATTTCTACAAATTAATTAGAAATTTCATTTACGACGACCCAATACTTCGTATTGGAGAGAATTTCGTATTTCCTGTACAAAGAAACGCTTCTCGTCTGAAAACACCTCGTCGTTCGTTCGAGAGACGAATCCATCGTTGCATTATTGGGCCGTCGAGGACAAAATTCGTAGTTAATTTATAAAAATGTTTCGTCCGTCTACATGGATGAAAGAAATTTCGATATTGATAAAATTCGTAGAGAAACTATACAAGCTTCTACAAACTAACTACAAATTTCATCTTCGGCGACTCGATACTTCCTATTAGAGAGAATTTCGTATTTCCTGTACAAAGAAACGCTTCTCGCCTGAAAACATCTCGTCGTTCGTTCGTTCGTTCGAGAGAAAAATCACTCGTATTACGTTCGACCGCGGACAGACACAAATCGACAGCCCTGCGAACCTTCGATCTTCCTTCCCTTGTCCGATCGGAGGGACGAAACGATCGAAAGACTCGGAGAGTTCCCGCGTTTCGTAACACTGCAACCCTGGTTGCGCCAAGCGGCTCGGTTACGAGTCGAGTGGAGAGAAATAATTCGAGTTCGCGACCGTAGGAGGAAGGAGAGTTCCTACTCGGAGGGAAATTCTTTCGAGCGCCGTGGCAATGGTGGACGAAAGAGAGGGTGAAGACGTTAGCGCGAGACCACTTCGAACGAGGATGTAAATTTGTTTACGAGATCGCGCGAGAATAACCGGCGCGGAGTATCGATTTGGCTCGCATCGCGGACCGCGATGTAAACACGCCGTGTCTCTCTTCGCCACGCACACGATGCGTGATGCTGCTGCTGTTGCGGCTTCTCTCGCGCAAAGAATTAGCGTTCGAACAACCGGCCGGAATTTTATTCGAAGACCTCGAGATTTCAAATTTTTGTCAGGTCGAAGGACGCATTTCGAGGTTTTTCTGTCTCTCGTAAGTCGAAGATTCATTTCGAGCGATCTGTGATCGATGGAAAATCTATTTGCGATTTTCTCTGAAAAATCTATTTTTATTTTTCTTCTATCGCCATCTCCTCCGGAAAATCTATTAGGATTTTTTCAGAAACCGAAAAATTCGACGGACGAACTCGAAGGTTTAGACAAAAAACACTCCACACCGAGCGTCGTTTCGTCGAATTCGGCCTCTAGATTCCAAATTTTCAGGTTGGACGACGCATCTCGAGGTCTTTTTGTCTCTCTCGTTGATGGAAGATTTTTTCCGAGCGCGTTCGATCGACGCGATCTTCCCTGGAAAATCCATTACGAATTTTGCAAAAGCGGAGAAATTCGAGGGTCGAGCTCGATCGATCGGGGGGAGGGAGAGGAAAAAATACTCGACGCCAGAGCGCCGTTCTCGACACGAGTCGCGTTGCTCGATTCTCCATTCGAGGGACGTCGAGGATAATCGATGTCTCCAGTATCGACGGAATAGCGATAATCGATGCGCGAGAACGATGGAACGCGGCTCTTCTGATATTCGTCGCTTAAATCGAACAAACGAGTTTCCCTTCGAACGTAGCGCGTTCCTTCGTCGTTTTCAAGAGGAGAAGTTATATGTAGGTCGCGTCTTCGCCTCGGAGGGAGGTTGCATAATCGTGGATGAATAATCGATGCGCCTTGTCCGCGAACGTAACGACCATCGACGTACGAGAACGATTCAACGAGGCTCAATGCGTTTCGACGATAAAAGACAACGAGTTCTATATTTCGCGCTTCGCGATAGCCGCTTGTTACGTCTTAACGGCTCGAAATAGAAGCTTCCACTCCGACACAACGGAATATCGTTATTATCGGAATTAAAGATATAATTAGACGCATTCGGGTTATAAGTAAACACGATTAAGGTCGATTAGATTTTACAGGCTGAGTTTCACGAAACGCAGTCCGACGAGGCTCGCCTCGGCTTCGATCGATCGCCCGGGTAATAACAACGTTCCAACGAGAATTTTTAATCGATGAATACGAAGAAGAATAACAGGAACGAGCTCGTATGGCGTTTTCTTCTTTTTTCGTTCGAAGCGTGCGTTTGCTTTTTTAAATATTATTTTATTTTATTTTAAAGACCTTTGCAGAATTTTACAGATATTTTACAGACATATATATATACACACAGATCGGTTGGCGAAAAGAAGATCGGCGGACGCGATTCCGCGCGGACGAGTGTCGACTTTAATTAGGCTCGCTGGGGGCATGCTCGGCGTAGCGCGAACGAAAGCATTTACGAAACGAGTCGTTTGAAAAAATCAACCCCCCCAGGTCTGTCGTAGCCGATGTGCGACTTCAAAGTAACGCTTCAAGTGCATGGAATCGTTTATGATCTTCCTAACGCCTTACCAAAGTAAAGTGCGCGCGGAATTGGTCGTTGCTGGTTAATTGTTTGTTGGCGGATAACATCGAAGCAGTCACGCGTTCTACGCCCGTACTTAACGAATCCTTTGACCGTTTACCCTTTTAGTTTCTCCGCTCTTGGAGACAATTTTGCAGCATTCTCCGTTCCACGCATATTTTCTCCAGCGACAAAAGGCAAACGAAATTTCGCGCTTTTAGTTAATTCGATTAATCGCATCGCATCGCAGATGATCGAGTCGACGTTGTGGCGAATCGACTTTCATCAAGAATTACCTCTCATCTAAACGGAAGCGAGCAATGCGAGATGGTTCTCTTAAAGTGGAGGAAATCGCGACGGTTTAGGCACGGTGAGAAACGAACAATGAAAACGCAAGGAAACACGACGATAGAATCAGTTAAAAACGAACGGTGAGAGGAAGTACGACAACAAACTATCCGATAAGAACAATGAGGACTCTCTAAGCATTTAGTTGTTATATTCGTTTTATCTCTGTTAAAAATATTTTTATTGTTCTGTATAACGCATTTATTGCTGAACGAAGGAATAGGAAAGAAGTACGACAAGAAATTATCCGATCAGAACGACGAGAACTTTGTAAACAATCATTTATCATATTTGTTCTATCTCTATTAAAAATACTTTTATCATTCTATATAACGCAATTTAAATTAAATAAATATCGATAAATCAAGGTATCAAGAATCAATTCAAACTAAAACGATAAGTTCGGAATACAATACAAAAAATGGAAAAAATGAGCAGAATCAAAGAATTCTTCGTTTCGTCAAGTCGATCGCACGAAGGCAGACGCGAAATTCATTGGAGCTTGCTGTCGGAGCGGAGATTAGATTTAGGATCGTTGCTACGACTTTGTCTGGCCGATCGAACACCGGATATGCATAATTAACTGCGCAGTCAGTCGCTTTCGCGTAACATAATCGCGTTAATTCCGCTGTAATCGCGAGCATCCCATCGAGTTCTTCCGATCCTACCAAAAAATACGACGTTTCCGTTCCCCTCTTGACGTTTCCCGGATCCGTTTGGCTTCCTTCGTTCTCTTACGCGCGTCGTCTCCCTTCTTCTTCTCTTCTCCCCTTTGCGCTCGTCATTATTTCAGCCGCTGGCGGTAAAACGAATCGCAAAGACGAGCGGAGAACGCGCGTATCATCGGAAAGAAGAGAGAAATGCGAGAAATTACGAGAAGCAGAGAAGAGGAAAAGGGAGAAGCGAGCGAGAGAGAGAGAGAGAACGATGAAAAGCTTTCTGTAGCAGATGTACCACTCGCGTCTGAAAACCATCCCCCAAGGCTTTTGTTGATTTAATAAACGCCAGCCCTCAAGCTCGCCGCTTCGACTACCCATTGTCGTCCCTTTTGCCCTCCCTTTGCCCCCGTCCCGCGTGCCCTTCCTCCCCCTCTCTACTCTCACTCCTTTCTTTTTTTTCCCCCTCTCGGTTACCCCCCACTTCGACTCCTTTCGCTCTTCCGACCCCTCTCGCACGTTTCCTGTCCCTCTTTGGCTCGTTCCTTCGTTCCCCTACCTCTGGTCGCGCGCTATTTTCATCCGGCTCTCTTAGCATCCTTCCCTGGTTCTCGCGTTCTCGCTCCGCTCGGCTCCGCTCGGCTCGACTCGACTCGATACGACTTGCCTACAAATTGATACGAACGAAAGGCAATGGTTTTGGTTCTCGCGTGGAAAATGTGCTCCCACTAGCACCGCGTCTCGTACTCCTTCACGGCGTATAATTTATTCAACGCTCGAAACGCCGTACGCTCGAACGAGCGCGGGAGGCGAATTCGGTCGAAGAAATACGCGGATGTACGCGTAACTGCTCGCCTTCGTTGTCTTCGCTTTAGAGTCGAATAACTTCGCGAGATCCACTTGATCGTTTCCGCGCGTCACGTATCGCCGATTGCCTTTTATCTTGATATCTTGGCACGAGGCAACGTCGTTTAGGTTGTTTTCGGCGATGGAAGAGTCGCTTGCTCGTTCGTCTCTCGTTTCTTAGGCGGCTGTTCTGAGAGCGCTTTGGTTTATCGCACGGCGACGGCCTAGAGTGACAACTTTTCATTAGTTTAGTTTTTAACTGTACGACCATTTTTTCTAGTTATCGAATGTATTGGGTTGTCCGGAAAGTTCGTGCCGATTTTCTGGTTTTTTAAAATTTATTTATTATTTTATTATATATATATATATTATGTAATTAATTTTTTTTCTTGAAAAAAATTGGGTTGGCAGCTAAGCGATTGCGGATGGTCTTTGCACATTCTTTTGTTACGTCAACGTATTCAAATCACTAGTCATTTAATTTCGCGCATCTCAGACATATTTTGTTGCAATATTTCCGAAAAAGCAAGAACGCATAGCAAGCACGCAAGAAGTTATGTGCCGTATATGAGGATGAAGCCTTGAAAGAAAGGTAGTGTCAAAATCGATTTGCCAAATTTCGTTCTGGCGATTTTTCACTGAAAGATACGCGTGCGGTGAAAGCGATAAAATTTTATACTTAACACGAATCGTCGAAATTCGTTGCGTATAATACTACAAATTTCTTTTCCATTTTCACAGAGTTTCTGTGTGTAGGTAGACGTACCAACACACGTACGATTGTATCGCGTATACGTGATTTCACCGAGAGCGTAATAATATAGTGTTTTTATTTAACTAAGTCGTCGCGCGCCGCCTCTACGCCGCTAGTAAACAATTTCCAGGAATTCGACCGAGCCTAAGGTCGCTTGCCAAAACGGCGTCGCTGTTACTTGGTCGTCGACGTTCGAGGAGAGAACACGTAGAAAACGGAGCTCGTAATTACGTCGAATCTGATCAAGTAAAGTAAAACGA
>JAITYT010001583.1:282004-300360 GCA_025433975.1 Liostenogaster flavolineata
GATAACATAAGGGAAGAAGGAAGAGAAGGACGCGTGTAATCGCGAAGGCATCGGCTTTTGCCTCTTCCCTGGACAAGAAGGAGGATAATGGAAGGATACGAATGTTCTTCCTTTTTCGTGCATTTAGGAAGCGTCGATCGCTCGATCTTGGTCGTTTACGCGGAATATAAGGATAAGGAAAGGGCGCGCGTCGTCGTCGTAAAGGCAAATAAGCCGTTAACGATACGGCGAGTCTCCCGTTGCCAGGGGGGTGAAAAAATAGAGAGGGCGAAAGGCGAGACGCGTCGCGTCGCTTGCGGTCGTCCTGGTCGCCTCGCAACGACGGCCACAGCAACGTAACCGCAATAACGCGCGCCATAAAGGGATTACGAGAGGCTCGTAGGTGCCGGCGGATGAGAAAGGTTCTCGTCATATCCCGGGGTGGGGTGAGTCGGTGCCGCCCTTGGTCGAACCGATCTTTCGGATCGAGGAACGAAGCCGCTGCGTTTGACGTTACGACTTTTTTTGCCTAGCGCTGATATCGCGACGGAAAGATTCGTTCGAAGGTCGAATTCGTTCTCGAGTTCACTTTTGAATTTAGTCATTTTTGCTCGCTTCTCCGGGAAGAGGAAAGGAGTCGAGAAAAAGGAGAAGAAAAGGAAGAGAAGAAAGAAGGACAGAGAAAGG
Source organism: Liostenogaster flavolineata (assembly GCA_025433975.1). Lineage (NCBI taxonomy): Eukaryota > Metazoa > Arthropoda > Insecta > Hymenoptera > Vespidae > Liostenogaster > Liostenogaster flavolineata. Next base: position 282,671 of record JAITYT010001583.1, read on the forward strand.
AAAAATGTGAAAAAATTCGATGTAGCCGTCGTGCCGTCTAGATCGAATTCACTTTCGAATTTATTCTCAAACTCATTTCCAAATTCATTTCCGAATTCATTCTCGAGTTCGTTTCTGAATTTCGTTATTTATGTCGCTCTCCAAAAAGGAGAAAGGAGACGAAAACGTGGAGGAGAGAACTATGCAACGTAGTAGCACGATCGTTTTTACATAGATTTTCGAATTCATCTTCGAGTTCAGTCATTTTCCTTCGCTCCTCCAGAAAGAAGTAACGCGAAAGAGAAAGAGAATACGACGAGTAGGAAGAGGAGGAGAAAGAGGTGAAGGGAGGGGGGAGAGGGAGAAGGAAAAGGAGCGGAAGGAAGATAAGATACGCAACGGAGTAGCACAATCGTGTCATCGAGATCGAATTCATCGAAGACGCAATTGACGGTGTTCCTTGGAGAACGCGCGTGCGCGTATCAACTCGACGATGAATACATTCCGGACACGTTCCAAACGAGATCCCTGACCCAGCGAATCGTACTCCATTCCGGAAGCCGAAATGGTCTCCTCGCGGCACTGCCACGTAGGGTCGTAGAAAGTCAGAGCAGACCAAGGAGGAAGAGAGAGTGAAAAGTAGGAAGAAGGAACGAAGCAGCGGAGAGAGAGAGAGAGAGAGAGAGAAGAATGGCAGAAAAGCCAGAAAAGCCAGAGGGAGGATATTCCCGCACGAGCCGCGAAAACCGGAGCGTTTTATAACGCTACATTAACCGGCAATCTTCTTGCCTGCTGCATCTCGTGGGGGTTGGGTGGCGCTGTTCGCCAGCCTTCCCTTCCTTCCCTCCGCCTAGATGCCGTCCGGAGTTGGAGGGTCGAGTTTGGCAGAGGGGACACGTCGATAAAACTTTTAATTGCTCCTAGCGCCTTCCACCGTCGAGAACGGGGACGATGGAGAAGAAGATGGCTCCTGAGGAAGAAAGAAAGGTTGAAAGATGATAAAAAATCACCCAACGAGAAGAACGCAAAAAAGGAGAGAGGGAGGGAGGAGTCATCGAAGAAAAGACGAAACACGACTTTATCGACTACCGAGTCGTTCTTCAACGGCGAAACTTATTCCACGCTAGCTAAAAAGCAACGATACCTTCTCTCCCAAGGCGGATTTCGCTTTGACATCGAGAACTAGAGCCAGAACTAGCCGGAACTGGCCGGAACTCACCACGAAAGACGGTCTCTAGGTATGGTTTCAGTTGGACGTCTCGCCGGAGCCTCTTCGAAGTATTCGTTCTTGCTTACGCAAACCTGGCTCCGGTTACTCTGGATCTCTTACATCTCGTACTCGGTTGTTCCAGTATGTCCGCTAAGTAGTTTTGCCTCTCGGAAGGACTACGAGGGAGAGTCTTTCGGAAGATCAATAACGGCTAGAAATTCGAGTTAGAGAAATTCCCCCCTTTCTACGGGTCGAAGTCGAAGTACTTTCGATAAGATCGAGTCCTTCCCGGAAGTTCGGTTTTTCTGAATTTGAAGAGAGGGGGGGGGGCTAGAGGAGGAGTGAAAAGAAACGTGAGTTCAGCTCTCGGCTTCCCGAAAGAACGGAAAGAGCGGAGGCAAAGGCAGTCGGAAGCGAAGCAGAAGGCGAAGAAAGAAGAGCGTTGAAAGATGAAGGCAGGGGTTAGGTTCACCAGTTTCGAAAGAAATATTAGGCGAAGAGTCTGTTCTTCTTCTTCTTTTTCTCGCTCTGTAGAAGAAGCAGAAGGGAAAGGAAGAAGGGCTACGAAAGAAGGAAAAAGAGGTTAGGATTGCTCCTCTTCGCTTCTTATAGAAGAACGAAATATAGATTTCGTTTCGCCCTTTTTCTTCTTCCTCTTCTTCTCGTTTCTTCTATATTCTCTCTTCATCCACCTCCTCGTTCTCCGTCCGCCGCCAGTCGAAAGAATGGAAGTTAAGTTATCGAGGCACTTTACATAATTCACCTCTTCTCGCAGCTACGCCATCTTCCTCCTTCTTCGGTGGCGCGAGCTAGGCGCGTCTCTTAGGTGTCTTCGCGAAATGAAATCTCGATTCCTTCGAGAATCCGCGTAAATATCTTTATCTCGCGGATTCGAGACGATTTCTCGAGGCTCTCACGCGAGGAAGGCGAAATTTCTAACTATTGGGCTGGCAAGTAAGTGATTGCGGATTTAGCGAGTAGATTCTTATCTAGAAATCCGCGATCACTTAGTTGCCAACTCGATATTACGTTGTTCGGAAAGCAATTTCGTTTTTCCCAACAGTTTTTCATAAAAACGACATACTATAAAAAAACAACGACGTTTTTTCATTATTCGAGCGACACATTTTCCTTCTCCGATTCCAATGTAAATTCGTAATCTCTGATGGCTGCGCGAAAGCAACGACGATGACTCTCGTTTTACCAGGATAACCTACTATAATTCGCGCCAATGGATGAGAAACGTTCGAACGACGACCATCAGGAAGCAAAGGCAACATCGTCTCCTCTGGTACGGCGGAATCGAAAGATCGAAAATGGCGCTTTAACGTTCCGAGGAAGTACGACTTAACAGCTCGTCGCGAACGGTCCGGACGGATACGAAGGCGACGATAATCCGCTCGAAAATAAGACGACAGGAAAGTTCGTTCCTTCGGTCGAATGAAATAACGCGGCTTTTTCTGGAGCCCTCGTCTTTTCCACGAGGACGGAAAAAGAGAGGAAAAAGAGAGGAAAGGACAAAGGTTAGGATATCAACAGATCCTAGGTATCGCGAACAGTCGGTTGTTGGTAAATCGCACGAAGAAACAAACTTCTGCCTCGTCTCACGTGTATGCGCGTGTAGGTTTATTGGCTCTTGCCAAAATCCGTTTGACTTGGTTATTCGGGTGTATGTATAAATGGCACATGGAAGATAAATAATTGCTCCGTGTTGGGCTGTTCGCAAAGTCTCTTCGAAAGTTCGACATACTCCGCTCTCAAACCTCGGTACTCAACGTCTAGGGTAGACTAATATTATCTCCAGTCTAACGATCGCGGGCGACGTACGAGACTGCCGGATTTCGCGTCTTCGTAAAAGCTATTTAGATGGCGGCGAATCGAAAGAAGGAACTTCTTTTCGTTGGACGAACGAAAGGTTTTCGATCGAATGGGAAATCGATGTGGTCTTACGCGTCGCCACGCACGGCAAGACAATTAATTAGCAACGACGCGATTGAAACTTCCTCCTTTAAGTGACGATGACCATTAGCCTACTTCCTATCACTTTGCCGAGATTCGCTGGAATATCCTCACGGATCGAGTTAAACTCGCTTCGGCGGTACATTAAACTTTAATAGTTTGATCCGAGTTTTGTCGCTGCAAGAACGATTACGCGCTCGATCTAATTTCGCAATGATTCTCCTTCTTCCCTCTCCCCCTGCTCTCAGGCAGAGTCTAGGTCGAAGCTGAGCGAATTGGAGAAGCGAGCGTAGGTGCGGCCACCGACGCGTCGTTAGATGACTCGTTTATCGGGCGTGAGAGACGCCGACGTTGGCGGGATCCCCCGAAGCCTAGTTTTTCTAACGCCGGGAAATTTCACGGAGAAGGTAGGAAGAGTTTCGGTCGGGAGAAAGTGGCTAGGTCGGAAGGGTCGCAAAGTTTGCGGCTGGTTCTTATTCGATTCGTGCCGCTGTTCTGGAAAAGAGACAGGGAGAGAGAGAGAGAGAGGGGGGGAGGGAGGAAGAAGGAAAATACGAAAGTTCTCGAAAGTATCGGTACGTTTGGAGGCTTGCTTCGTTAGAGGCGAGAAAGGAACGAGTTTGGATCAGGAGCGGTAAGCAGATCGCGTGTGAACGAGGCGCTCGAAACTCTGCCTCGAGTCTAACTTCGTACTTCGTTCTTCACGATTCCACATCCATCATCCTACATTCATCGTACGCGTAAGAAACGCGTATTTTCCTCGTTCGAAACGACGTCTCGAACGCTTAGCATCGTTCGAATATTTCGAAAGGAGAACTCTGTTTAGCCTCGTTCGAATAATTCGAAAGAGGAACTCTGCTTAGTCTCGTTCGAATATTTCGAAAGGAGAACTCTCATTATCTTCGTTCGAATAGTTCGAAAAGGGAACTCTGTTTACCTTCGTTCGAATAATTCGAAAGAGGAACTCTGCTTAGTCTCGTTCGAAAAATTCGAAATAGGAACTCTGCTTACCTTCGTTCCAATAGTTCGGAAAGGGAACTCTGCTTACCTTCGTTCGAATAATTCGAAAATGGAACTCTACTTAGTCTCGTTCGAATAATTCGAAAAGAGAGCTCTGTTTAGTTTTGTTCGAATAATTCGAAATAGGAACTCTGCTTACCTTCGTTCCAATAGTTGGAAAAGGGAACTCTGCTTACCTTCGTTCGAATAATTCGAAAGAGGAACTCTACTTAGTCTTGTTGAATTCGAAAAGAGAACTCGGCTTAGCTTCGATCGAATAATTCAAAAGAGGAACTCTTCGAAAGACAGCGCAGTCGAATCGAAAGGAAAGGCGTCAGCGAGAGAAGAGATCCTCGAGAACTCTCCTGTCACTCGAGGCGGGTTTGTTTCCGTTCGATTCGACAGCAGAAACGGAAGTAGAGCGAACCGTGCTCGCGGTTTCCGTCGTTCGCGTCTACGAACTCTCCCTGCCGCTTCGTCCCTGGATTCCCCGTATTTATTTCTTCCCTTTGCATACATCGCGCCCGAACAAGAGCCGCTCAAAAGTCGCGAATGAATTCGTCGTAACGACTCGCGCCTCTCTCTCCTTTTCCTCTTCTTCCTGCAACTCGCCCCGTCTGCGATTCTCTTTCATCGCGTGACAGCGAAGCGAGCGAGCTAACGGAAGAGCGTTCCTTTCGCGATTCTAAAAATCTCGACGCCATAAATCGACGAATCGCTCGACGCGCCATTCGACGAACGGAAATGAAATTGTTTGTCCGGCGATGAATCGGCTGGAATTAAAGAGACGCGCGATTACTTGGCGAGTCGCGCCAACGAGAAACGGAGAAATTCGAAGTCCGGTGCTTCCGCTACGCGAATCCCTTCCAATGCGGTCTATCAATTTTTTCCCCTACTTACTTACGACCTTCTTGTCCTTTACACCGCTTGAAACGATTTCAAACTTCTCGCGGATGGCTCGAAATTTCGTTACGGCGCGACTTTCAACCTGTCTTCGTCGAAGCGATCGTAGGAAATTCGAACGATTTTTAAACGACGAGGTACGAATAAATAGGTTAAGACCCGACGTGGTCAACTCGGCCAGTCTCGTTTCGACCCGAACGAGGTCGAAGCTTCGACAAAGTCGCCCTTCGATCCTGATCGAGGTTCGAGCAATTCTGTTCGCTTATCACGGACGTGACGCTTATCGCCTTACGCGCTTGCAAAATTAATCCGATCCCCGCGACGCGCGGTCTACGTGGATTATCTCGAAAATGGTTCCTTCTCTCTCTCGAATAAATAAATTCGTGCGTAAGATAAGCGCGTCAGTTTGTCCGCTTGCATAATTGAAGTCGGTCGCGCGACGCCGCGACGAAGATGCGTCTTGGGGGATTTCCCGCCGCGTGACCAAGTTTAGGGTCTAGGCAAGGCGGCAAAGGGTTGACGACCGAACGCGAGGTAGCTTCCGAGAAGGACGGCGTAGCCTGGGTCCAAAGGGAGGAGGCGGAGAGGGTTTAGAGAGCGGAGATGGACGAGGATGCGTCCTGACGCCGTGGGACTCCTGCCGCTGCCTCTGAACGCGACCAGCACCGCGACGTCATCAACGATTCATAGTCTATTATTACGCGGAGGATCCGAGCTGGAGCGACGAAAGAGAAAGAGGGAGAGAGAGAAAGAGAGAGAAGATCGTCCGCGAACTTGCGGCAGTACTACGACGTCGAAGAGCAGAGATCAGAGCCAACGACGAGTTTCTTGTCCTTTCGCTCGAGATTTACTTCGAGTAGTTACGGTTGGAGTAGAAACCATAGAGCGAGGCACGATACTTGGACGGTACTTAGACAGGATCCTTCGGAGACGGATCCAGTAATTTATCGAACAAATTGATTTTCTTGCTTCGTTAGGGTAGACTTTTGATAAGATTCGGCTTTTTCGAAGGTTTCGCCAAGATCCGAGACCTAAAAGCGTGTCCAACGATCGCAGAACGAAGTTCTCTGATTTTTGAGAATCGATTTGGTGCAGACTAGCGGCCGTCCATTCGCGGCTTGCGTTGAAAAATAAATGCGATTAGAGGGAAAGTTCCGAGAGGCATGTTTTTCGATCGATCGATCACGATCCGTCGATCCGTTGGAGCTCCGCCGGACTCCGGTTTAGGGTCTTTTAAAAAACATGTTCCGATGAAAGATGTGAAACTTATCGATACACTTCGAGCGATCTTCGCTCTCAATGCGAAAGTAGATTAGTTTTGTTACGCGATTTTTATATTTTATACCAAACCATTATTGAATTACAATTTTATGTTATATTATAATAATTATATATGTATATATTAATTATACATACTGTAGTGTATTTTAATAATCATTATTTTACGTTATAATCGAATATGTAATTTTAAAGAACATCGACCATTCGGTATAGAAGTAAAAACATTATTTAATCACAAAATTATTGAAAGTTATAAAATATGCGTAGCTCTGCGTTATGCGTTATTCGTTATTACGGCTTCTGATCGGCATCTCGGTAGGTTTCGCTTTTTTCTCACATTTTTCCCGGGACCTCCGATGACGTCGCGGAGCTTTCGAGTCGCTGCTCGAAAATTCCTCCGCGAAGGCGTACGTCGACGAGCGAAAAAAATGGAGCGTCGAAGACGTCGACGGGGGCATCGGGACGTTTACCTCCGGCGCGTTACGCTTCCAACTACCGAAGAGTCTCTCGCTCGAGACACGCATTGTCAACGACGTGGCCGCAGCATCGATCTCTCGAGCTCCGCTCTTGTTCTTCCTCGAGTGAAAAAAGACGGCGTTAACGCGCTCCAAGTCGTCTCGTAGCCGAAGGAGGAAAGCCGCTTCCGAGACGATCTCTTCTTCTCGAGATCGATTACTCGCTTCCTTCTCCGTGCTTTTCTTTTTTTTTCTTTTTTTCTCTTTTAATTCTTCGGGGTTAATCGTGATTAACGAGCGATTTTAACGAGCTATCGGCGTTAGCGAACGTTTCTATCGGATGTCGACTTAATTTTCTACGATTTTTCTACGAGCTCTCGTTCTTTTATCATTAAGAGATTCTTGCGTATTTAGAAACGAAGAGGATTTGTAATACATGAATTTCGTATTTGCGAATTTAGTCGAAAATTTCACTTCGGAAAGATTCATACGAGTTTCCTCAAGAGGCTCTCCTCGGCTCTGCTTTTCAGATACAATTTTTTAGTCTCGCATCAAAGCGAAGTTCCATCCGATCGTCGGAGCGAAGCACGACTACCGAGCGCTTTTCCTTCCCTGGAATTAGTCGCAGTCGACGCACACGCGAGAATCGACGCTCGATTTAACGCGCTTCAGATTCCAAATCAACCCAAGCAGCTGCGTCTCTCGGAACCAAAGCGGACAGGAGCGCGTACAAACCCAGACGCGAGTCGGTACAACAACGTTATTCTCCGTTAGAAAATTCTTCTCGGTCCTGGAGGCGCTTCGATCGATTTCTAGAAGCATCCGATCGAAAGCCGATCGTAAGCCGATCGTTTGGTCTTTCTGGTCCTCTTGCGCTTTCCTTGGTTCCTCGAAAAGCTTCTTAGACCTTCTTATCGTCGAATTTATTAGCAAGTCCGGTTCTCGAGCGCGATTTTGAAATTTCGACGTGGCTCGATCGAATGATCGAATTTTCGAGCCAGAGGCGCGATCTTCCTCGTCTCCGCTTGCGATAGTTTGGTTCTTTTCCTCCTCTTGCGCCTTTCTTGGTTCCACGAGAAGCTTCTTGCCCATCGCTGATCCCTCGAGAAGCTTCTTGCCCTTCGTTGATTCCTCGAGAAGCTTCCTGCCACTTCTGCCTCTATTATCGAACGTAAGAAGCTTTTTGGATGCATCCATTGTCGAATTCGTTCGCAAGCGCCATTTCGAAATTTCGACGCGCCTCGCGATCGAATTCTAGAAGCAGCCGATCTAACGATCGAACTTTCCAGCCGGAGGTACGATCTTCCTCTTCTTCTCCTTCTCTTACGTCTTTTTTGGTCCCTCGAGAAGCTTCCTGCCACTTCTGCCTCTGTTATCGAATCTAAGAAGCTTCTCGAGTTCACTCGAACCTTTTATCTTCTCTTTTAGTTTCATCTTCGACTTCGATTAGGTCAATTTCGATTCGGGTCGATTTCGTTGGGACCGAACGACTCGATTTCTCACTTTCGTCAAGGCGGTCCTTTCGGTCGCTCGACCTCGAGACCGCGCGCTCCCTCGCGTTTTCACGTTAAGCGCGATAAATCATCCGGCCATCTATTTATCCACAGGACACATCCATCGTAATCGTTCACCCGGGAATCGAAGCGAAGGCAACGCGGTCGCGTACTGCGCTTTGCTACTTTGATTTCGCGCGTTCGAAGCGCATGCGTGCCTTCCGCTCGCTCGGTGGCTGCGCGTCTCTCGTAGCAACGTCACTGCGAATTCGATTTCGTCCCACCTAACCACCTAACAACCTAACCTCGCCTAACCAATCGCCTAAAATCTCGAGGCAACCGCGCGTGCCTCGAATCTTCCGGTCGTAGGCCACCGCGATTCCGTTACCTGATATTGCCATTCGGAAAACGTTCGGATCATCGTCCAGCTTGCTTTCTCGGCCTAGGCTAGCCTAAAGCTTTCGTTTGCTCGTCTGAGAAAGTTTCAATGAACTCTCAGCTTGGCCAGCTGACTTCTGTTAAGCCGACCACTCTGGCTCTAGCTAGACGAGAAATCGGAAACATCGACGATTGGGAATCGATGGAAGGACGAACAAGACAGATGAGATCAGCAGGTGTTGGATCTTGAGGAAATAAAATCATGAGGAATGGACGTCGAGCGTAGGTACAGACTATCGTAGCCAAGGAACTATATACGATCAAGATGGTGACGTCAATCTCATCAACAGGGATACTAAGCGAAGACTTCCTAAAATGGACGTCGAGTGCTATAAACGTCCAAGCGCTGATCTAGACTAATCACACCTATCATATATCGTAGCCAAGGGACTATGTACAATGAAGACGGTGACGTCAACCCTAACAACAGGTCCGTGGGAGATTATATAAGATCGTTCTAATCATCATCGACGATCATAGCGACCTGGAGAGACGATCGATAGCGTTTCTATTTCGCCAGTGGCGTTCCACTCGGCTAAACTACTTTTACTTTAATTGGATCGTTCGCCCAGTCGGCGAGCGTAACGGTATCGAACCACTCCAAATGTAGAAGGATCTCCAAGTACTCGTGAATAATTTCGGCGAAGTTCTCCGATCGACATCGGCCAACTTACTCGCGTCTTGACAGAGCGCCTGTCGACACCTATCTCGAGCGTGTCCTTGATCGACTCTCCTTACATCTAACTCGAGGAACGCGCCTTCATCGCGACCAAGTCGACCCTAAATTTGTCTTTCTTCCTTTGTTCTTTCCGCCTACTTTTAATGCGTCTCTCGTCCCTTGCTAAACTCCCCTCTTCTTCTCGGTCTTCCTGGCTTTCCTCCTTCCTCTCCTTCTCCTCTTTCTCCTCCTTCTCTTTGTCTTTGTCTTTGTCTTTCTTTCAGCGATGAGCCGTCGCCGACGGCTGCTCCTCCTCTCCCTCCCCTCGTCCCGCCCCAGTTCGAGAGTTTACTCCTCAAAGGGCGAAGCTTCTTAATCCCCATTATCCAGTCGCTACTCTACCTCGGCGCTGCTTTTACCTAACCCAGCTACCAAGGTACCAACCTTCTCTCACCGCATCTCAGCACGAGAGCCCTTTTCCCACTCGAGGCACGTTACTGTCGTCGCTGCAACCCGCCTCTGAGCCTGCAACCTGCCTCTCGTTGGCCCCGCCGCTTCCCGGTGCGTCGATATTCCGTCTGCTGTGCTTCGAAGCGTGCGTACGATCGGCTTCTCGACGAAGAGAGAGAGAGAGAGAGAGAGAGTATGGTAGCAGATCGAGGCACAAGCATGCCTGGAATGCGAGAAACGCGCTCGATGACGAGAAGTTCGCTTCCGTTCGGTTGACGTCGCGCATTGAAAAAGATTCGACAAGCGACCTATCGTTTAGCGATTTTAGGAAATACCAGGTCGTCAAGGTCGTCATTTAGAGAAAAGCTACGAATTTCTATAAATTAACGACTAATGCTAGTCGTTAGCAAAGAAAAAGGAGTTGCGATATACGCGTCTTGCAATCGAATTATCGCGTGGGAGTTGGAGGAAATTTACAATCTTGCATCGAAGATGCGAAAAACGAGTTTGAAGATGAGAAGTTCGTTACCGTTAGATTGATGTCGCGTACAGAAAATAAATCGACAAGCGACCATCCATCTGGCGATTTTAGGAAATAACAGTAGTTAGCAAACGAAGAGGAGTTGAGATATAAGCGTCTTGAAATTTTGCGCGAGTTTGGTTGGATTTGCCTCCTCGAGTATGCCAAGAGTTCTAAATATCGAATTATCGCGTGGGAAGTAAAGAAAATCTTTCAATATTGCAAACAATTCGAAGATCCAGCGTTAATCGACGTAACCGTGCTTAGAATGGCGCCAGAAGACCACGGAGTGACCTAAGAGAAAAAACAACTCCAAAGTTTTCTTTCGCAAAAGACGCGCGGTGCACACCTCGGATGTTCGCGCTGCTAAATTCGCGATTCTGGGTCGATTTAAACTCTCTTAGGCGCGTTCGAAAGCCGAGGAATCGCTCTTTCGAACAAGCCACGGAAGGATCCGCTGGCTTCAACCGCTTTTTTGTAGAGCTTGGCGAAATTCGACTTCGAAAAAATCGCGAAATTCGTTCAAGGGTACCTTCGGGTCTTCGCCAACCTCGAGATTCTCGAGATATCTCCGTGAAATCTTCGCGAAAGCGTGGACGAGAGTCACAGCCGCGATTTCGCGGTTTCTCGGCCAATTTGTCGTCGCGGATTCCTTATATTTTTCGCATAAATTCCGTCTTGGATGCGTCTAAACGCTTCCAGTCCGGAATTCCTCTTAGCAAAAGGAAGGAATTTAGAATTCCTCTTGGAAGGAAGAAAGGAAGGAAGGAGAAGGGGGGAAAACGGAGTCGCTTTTCGAATGGCGTCTCGTCGTCACTCGCGCTTATAAATTACGTTGTTGCACGCTGTACCTTTTCGCATAGAGAATAATCCGACGATAACAAAGAGACTCGTTACTTCCAGTTTCCCGCCATGGACGAACTTCCCTGGAAGCGACGAATCTCGCGAGCTTTCACGATTATCTTCCGCGAACCGACAGACCTCCTCTTTGCAGAGGGCCTGGCGATGACCCTCTTCTCGTCGCAGGGAGATTAGAAATCGCGAATACCGTGATATCGTTGCCAAACTCGTCGTTGTCGTCGAGGAAAAATCGCGAGTCGATAGCGCGAATGACGACGGCTTTTAAATCGGTTTAAAATCGCGCGATATTACGAGGTTATTACGAACGGGGCCTCCTTCGCGCAAAGACGGAGAGTTAGATATTCCAAACGACGCAATAATCGAGATATTTATTTGATCTTATTAGGTATACTATATCGACGGTGTAATAAATTAAATTCGTATCGGAAAGAACGTATTCTTTATCCGATTTCGAATCGGAAGAAGTTTTTTCGGCTCTTTGGGAGACGGAATTTTAGAGAATAAAATAGACTCATGTATTTGCATAGAAACAATTTTATTTCTTTTTAAATAGAACAAAATTTGTTTATTCTTATCGATAAAGGAATCACACAATACGGAAACAAAGAATACTTATAGTTCAATTTATAACACATATCTGTAATTTGTAGAAAAATTATCATTGACTACAAATTTCATTCTTCACGACTTAATAAATGTAATTTGTAACATTTTTTGGTGGTATTGCCAACTGATTCTATCGCACTATTTCGAGGTGGGTTAAAAAAAGATGGGACATCTTTAATACCATCGTGGTGGCCTAAAGAGTTAATTCGAAAGCCTCGGAAAGGAAGAATCGGTTCGGCCTTTCTCGTTTTGCCGTTCGATGGACGATATTATTGGCGTCCGTGCGTCCGTTCATCGTGGAAGGTCGAGAGAGCCCGATGGCATTAAATATCGACAGATGGAGAGGGCAGGACGTCGGGAAGGACTTCGCAGAGCGATGATCGAATCCGAGTGCATTTCGTGCATCGGCGGCGACCGATCGAACGAATTCGTCGATGCTCGATCAGCCGTGAACTCGGGACATCGACGTGACCGAAAAATGTGCCCTCGTCCTACGACTCCTAAGCGAAATGGAACACGTTCTTAGATTCTGATTTCTTTAATTTTGCCTTTCAAAGACACTTTAAAACCCACTTTCTCAGGTATTACGAATTATTCAACGTAATTCTAATCGAAGACAAGAAAGAAATGAAACGATCTCGAATTCTTTCGAATCTCCACGAAATATTTCTACTCCTATGACGAGAGGCAAAAGATACGTCATCGTGGGAGCGTATCTCGGTAAAGGAACGGCTTCTCCCAACGGTAGGACGCTCGTGATCGACGAAATATCGATGCGACGCCATCACCGGCGAAGATCAACGTCCAACGGAGCGCCCCGACGGGCTCGGAAGGATCCGAGGGTGGCCGTCGGATCCGCAGGGAGTCGTTCGAGAAGTCGTTTCGCTCGATGTAACGACGGGGGGCCGGGGGAAGGGAAGAGGAAGACGGAGGAAGTGGAGCTGAAATCAGAAAATTTGAATTCGGCTGCGTTCGCGGTCTGCAGTAAGAGCTAGGGACTAATGGTCCGCTCTCTCGTCACCCCCTAAGGAATTATAAACAAATGGTTTCTCCGGCGTGCGCGGTTTTCCCCTCCTTGCCTCTTGCTTCGCTAGGTTCTCGCCTTGCTCGAAGCCACCGCGACGTAACGACGCGTTATTCGCGCGGTTACGACGTACTTCCGAGCTGCCAAGGCGCGATCCGGTGATCCGTAGATGGCTACATTTATCTCAAGCGAGAATTCGTACTTCGAGGATGACGAGAGGAGCTGAGGTGTTCTCGATCGAGCTTTGGCTCGAGGAAGAATTTTTGTCTTTCGTCTTTGGTCTATAAGCTGGTCATGTCGGAGCTTTTTAGTAGGTCCGTCCGGCACCTGATGTGACGTTGAAAATGAAAAAATTAGTTGGCTGTGCTAATCGAGTCTAAAGAGTCTTCCTAGGATTTTCGAAGGAGTTTAGGTTTTTCTCGACCTGCTCATATCAGACGCGGGTTTTGGATACCAGACATAAGTTGGCAGCGTTAGCAAAGTTCGAAAACTGTTCCAGGCATTTTCGAAGGAGTTTAGATTTTTCTCGACCTGCTCCGAGCGATTAGACACTCAAACAATTGTTGCGATTGACGTCACGAATCAAGTATATAGTCCGTCGACGAGCACGGCTCGACGTCTGCGAGATCGCTTAAGGGTAGGGTCTATTTTGTTTTGATATGTTTAGTCTATCCTAGCGTTTTGCTGTCCTAGTACTCTGCTGTTCGAACGCTTGGCGTTACAGTTGTGTACTTTACTCTGCTCGAAAAACTCAACAACAATTCTTACACGGATGTTACGATTACTCCTATTAGACGCGAGTTTTGGATACCAGACGTAAGTTGGCAGTGTTAGGAAATTTCGAAAGTTGTTGGAAACATTTTCGAGGGATCCTCGAAAGATGTCGTTTCTTTCATTCCTTGGAAAGATCAGTTTCGTCGACTTGCCCTAAGCGATTAGACGCGCAAACAAATTCTTACACCGACATGGAGATTACTTCCGAGACGAAAGACCGCCTTGATCTCTCGAGAACCACTTGGAACGAAAATCAGAGAACCTCGCGATTAAACGTAAGCGTGGACTAAACAATGCAACGTAGACTCTTTGGCACGTCGCGAGGGAGACAGTCACCCGTTGGATAATGGAAAATGCGGGAGGCACTGGGAATCCCCCGTGCGCTTAACCAACCTCGAAACCGCCGCTGCATTAACCGCTCTTGCAGGCAATATGGCGTCGGCGCATGGCAGAACGGCCGCATCGCGCCACCGACCTTTCTTCCTTCCCTCCTTGCCCTTATTAACCCTCCAGCGAATCTTCGTAGCTACGCTGCGAATCTTACGATACATCCTACGAAATCTAGGTCCAACGATCATCCGGAATCGAAGTTAACCGATGCGTCGACGATATTTCTCACCTTACTCCTCTCGGTGCGCGAGTTCGATGCAAATATCGAGAAAATCGCGAGAAGCGGAATGATGGCTTTTACGTCGAGCTAGGGCTCTATCGTCGTGAGAATTAGTTCACCAGCGTGCCTCGAAATTTCGGTGGCACTTCGTCGACGTATTCGACGATGAAACAGCGTGGAATTATCGCATTGCCATTCTTGTAGGATTTAACGATGAAATAAGATAAATTGTCGAAAAGTAAATAAATAAATAAAAAAGAAATTCTCATAACATCGTCGACATCGAACGGAAAATATTTCTCGAGGAAGAGCGACTCGAAAAGGACTCAATTTTTATAAACATTCGAATTGCCGCATTCCGATCATCGTAGGATTTAACCATGGGACAAGATTAAATTGTCGAAAAATAAATAAATAAAAAAGAAGTTCTCGCGACCTCGCGAAACATTTCTTACGGAAGAGGGACTCGAGGAGGACTTAATCTTTGCGTCGCTGCAAAGAGGGAAAACGGACGGATTACGAGAGAGGAAGAAAGAGAGAGCGAGAACGAAGACGAACTTAGAATTGGAAAATTGAAATCACTCCACGCTTTGGTACGCGTTTATTTCGTTCGAAGATCCGTTCACGCTCCAGCTCGGCCTGTTTCCACGTTGCTCAACGTACCATCCTTAGCGTCGATGTTACCACGCTACTTCTCGTCCTTGTCGTCGTCGTCGTCGTCGTGCTCAGTGGGTCGAGTGTACGGTTAAGAGAGGCTCGTTTATATATAATAAGCTCAGGTTAGGTAACTGCGTCTCTCTTAGCCTGCACCTAACTACGACTCCATTCTCTAGGTAAAGAAAGGGAGAGACACGGCGAGAAAAGCGCCGTGGGAAGGTGAAAGAGCGAAGCAGAGAAAGAGAGAGACAGAGAGAGGAAGGAAGGAAGAAAGAGAAGACCAGGAAGGAGAAGCTCGAGAGTTCTCACTGAAGTGGCCGTACCTCCGAGAGCTCGTAAGCTCGACCGCTCGGAAGGAACAGTTTTAGGTTTAATACCGTCGTCCATGTTCATTTCGTAAGAATGTCGTTTCGAGTCGGACGCTTCGTCGTTCGTCGTCGAAGATGGTCTTGCGATTTCGCAAAGAATCCGCCCGTTTCGCCAGCATTTACAGCGAGATTTCCGCAAGATGACGAGGCTTTCTTTCGTCTTTCACGAAACCTCTTTGCTTCGTGATTCTTCCTTTCGTACTACGTCACGTATTAATACGTGAGACGAAATAAATATTGGAAAATACAAATATAAATATGTAACTTCCATAACGGACCGAAATGGAATTTATTCGATATGGAAATCGATGGAGTAGGACGGAGAGGGAAAGGGAAAAATAGTGAAAAATCGCGTCGAGGCAGTTTACGGGGTTCCTTTTTTTCGTTGCGATTTTTTTACGAATGCGTCGATGGAACGGCGGATTTATTGTGAATGCTAGGAGGATCTTGCATCTTTCATCAGACCGCCCGGCAAATCGAAGACCAAAGAAAGACAAAGAGAGAGAAAGAGAGACGTATCGACGTACGTATAGTTTTGCCCTCGTACTCCGCTCTCGAGAATGCCGTTATGAATTTTATGCTCATCGATCCTCCGCGATATTGCTAATAAAAGTTCCTACGCGATACCGCGTGCCACGAAACGTCGTTTCCGCTTTTCTCCTTTTTTCTTTCATTGGCGCGACATTTCGCGATTTACTCCAAAAAATACGATTCTGTTCGATGACCTTATTAAAAAGCTTTATTTCTATTTCTTTGAGTTATAAATGCTTTATATAATATTTTTAGCTTTTCTTATCTTTTAATTATCATAAATTTTTGTTATATTTTAACGAATTAGGACGATATATTGATATATCGGAGAATCAAATTATTACATAATTTTATACAGTTTCGTGAACATTGTTCACGAAAATATTATTCGCAAAACGAAATCATATTAATCCGTTCGATCGAGAGACAGTATCGCGAAGTTTTCCGTTAATTGGAATTTAATATCGGTGCGTTTCAACGGTGAAAATCGTCATTGTCAATTATAAGTCGATCGATCAGTCGTGCGTTGGCACCTATAATTATTAGATGGCACGTCGACGGTAATTTTACAACAAATTTTTAACTCGCGCCTGGAAATATCGTCGAAATCGACTGGATGGTGTTGCGCGAGCCACGGAAAATAAATAAAAAAATAAAAAAATACTAACGAGGTAGAACAGAAACACTCGTTAATAAAACTCGTCATTATATCCAGCGCTAAGTACGGCCGTCGAATTCGCTCGGGACAAAAACGCGTGTTTTTCATCTCCGGATTAAATCTATGTTCGTTCGTACTTCGCAATGAAGGCAAACACAATCGAGGTAAACACGAAACGCGTCTCTCCTTCTCTACGTCCCTGCAGACGAACGACGAGCTCCGCGCACGTTACGTCTCCTAACGAATCGCTCGACGAATCTTCATCGTTCCGTTCCCTCGTGGAACAATGGAACCATCTTTGATCGTGGGTACGACGTAGCCACGCTTCCAATCGAAGAGAGGGACCCACGAGGCTGCTTCGGCCTTTCAACGACGTCGTTTCGACGTTTTTATCGTTTCGTCATACAGTACCTTTCGATTCCTACGTAATGGAAGCTCGAAGCGACAGTTACCACGGCAACGGCAACGTACGACGATCGGCAGACGAGCCGCAGATATTTCGTAAGTCGCGATTGAGATAGGTGAGGGTGAAGGGGCAGAGGGAGGTAAAATTGGACGCCGACTCGTCAAAGACGTTCTCTCGTGCTTACGGCGGAGGAGAGAAAAGACGATGATCGACACCTTTTACTCGGTTTATCGAAGTTCGCTGGTGCGTGAGAATCGATCTTCTTACCGAGAGAAAGAGCAAGGCGATACGAATCGATTTAATCTTCCATTTAATTTTTAATTTCTTTCGAGGTAGGGGAGGAGAAAGTTCGCCAGGCGAAATTCGAGTCACGCCGGGTCGAACATCGGGTTTCACGGTGACGAAGTACGACGGGGAAGGCGAACTCGTCGCCTTCAGGAAGCTATTTTCTTGGCCAGTGAATCGTACGAACGTACGTGCGTCGTTCGAAGCGTACGAGACAAAAATTTCGTTAGGGAGATTTTCCGTCCATTTTCAATTAAAAGAAACTAATATATTCTCGATGGATCGCGTACACGCGTAGAATGAATACGTAGAATACGATGTTCGAAAGAGTCCATTTCAAGCTCGAGACGGAATTATTCGATGGAACTTTGCGGTATACGATTCTTTACGATTATTTGCATTTAAGTGCCAGGACGAAGGAATGCGATTACTCGTTACGTTTCACGACGAATATATATATATATATTTATAATGTATAATAATGTATCGGGTTGTCCGGAAAGTTCGTGCCGATTTTCGTTGTTTTAAAATTTATTTATTATTTTATTATATATATATATATATA
>JAITYT010001583.1:331120-343369 GCA_025433975.1 Liostenogaster flavolineata
TTTCTAACAGAAGTAGTATAATAGCTTCTAACATAAGTCTCTATAACATAAGTCTAGCATAAGAAAATTATGTAGAACGCTTATTAAAACTGCAGATACTTTTTGTCAAGTTTGGTAGACGTCCCGAGGCGAAAGTCGCCAGAAAATTGTACTTTTAATAATTTATCTCGGTCGTGTAAATGATTGATTGATTTCGTAAATATTAACGAAACGACTTTGGGATAGCCATTCATATACGTAATATAATATGTAGATATTATATATTATATTATATATACCCGTGAAGAAGCTTCTATTATCGCTTTCTAAAAAGGAACAACGCCTTCAATCACTGCTATTAGCGTAAGAAAATTATGCAGGACATTGATTAAAACTAAAACGCCTTGACAGGACGATTCTGCCAAAATTATTCGCTCGGCTTGGAAGAAATCCCGAGGCGATGAGGATAAAATTGTACCAACGAAACGACGTATCCTACGAATATTTCAGTTTCACTCGATCATCCACTCGAATCGAACTGAAATACTGAATATTTCTACTAATTAATCGCAGATTCGATATCGACGAGACTCTCGATATTTTAAAGATCGACGATGAATAAAGGACGCTTCTTCCCCTCTCTTTCTCTCTTTAATTTCGAAGCGTCCTCGATGCGTTTTCGCGAAAGCGTAGTAAAGCTCTCGTTTCGCCATTTCGCACGGCTATCGAGGGCGTTCGCCCTCGCGCCGATCGTATCGATGATCGAGACGGCAGGAAACGCCTGGCCGAACAACGAAATTCGCTCGAAGCGTTCGAGTCGTCCCTTGGTCTCGTGCGCGTTGCTCGATCGTCGCCAAACGCACCGACGACGCGAGAAATTCATACCGCGCTCCGAGATAACGATGGCTCCAATCGATCGTCAAGGAGGAAAGCGCGGAACGCTAGATCGCCCGAGGTGGAATGGTTCGGTCCGTTTGTGAGTTCCGTTCGACGTCGAAATCTCAAATTCGACGCCGAAATTGCAGGCAATCTTCCAACGAAGGCGATTCCCTCCTCGGCTGACCGAACGCAGACCATTACTACTGCATTTACGAGCACGCTCGCTCGAATGGACCTACTTTCGGCCCGTCCACTCTTCCGATCTACGTAGACGCGTGAACGCCTACACGGATACACGCACACGCGCCAACGACAGAAATTTCGAGGAGCGGTGGAAGAATTCATCCATCGTGAGCGTATTTGTCGTAAATTGAGCGATATCGGGCGCGTTTTATCGAGACGAACGTTTTTTAATCTCGCGCCTTGCGAGAATATCTCGATACTTTTTTCTCGGCGAGACGAGCGGTGGGTGTGAATTATTTAAGAGGAAAGGAACGAGACGATGGATCGTTAAAAATCAAGCACTCGTATCGGCTGAATGTACATTATTTAGAGTTAGGGAGAGAGATAGGCTCGTCCCGAGGTATTTATTATAGCAGGTTATTAACGACAACGACCTAGGAGACAGATGAGAGCCACTTTGAAGCTCACCTTTTTCATGCGCTCATATATGCATGGCTGGACATTTTTAATATCACCCTGATAAGTACTATTCGTGAACCCGCGTGACACCGTGAGACTATTTCAGTCCTACTCTATAACAAAAATTGAATTGAATTATTATTTTCTATGGCCTATACCATGCGACTCTCGTTTTAATAGAAATAAACGAATTATGTTTAATTTAAGAAGAAATGAAATTACTGCGCTAAATGGGTCTATTTTATTTTCTAAAATTCCGTACCTCAAAGAATTATTCCGCGATGCATCGCGATCGTCTGGAAAAATAGGCGTGCGCCGAAGAAAGGCGGGAAAGCGCCAATTATCATTATTTTTTTTATGTTTTTACATTGCGCGATTCCTGTACCAATGAAAAGAAATCGATCGTCTTTAATCCAAGAAGAAATAAAATTTCCAAGCGACAAGAGTCAATTTGAGAGACGCGCGCCGAAAAAAGGCGGAAAAGCGCGAATTACTATTATTTTATGCTTTTATATCACGCGATTCTTTTGCCAATAAAAATAAACCAATTACATTGACTCAGAAAGAAATAAAATTTCTACGCAACATGGGTCTATTTTATTTCCTAAAATTCCGTGCTCCGAAAAATAAGTCCGCGATGCACCGCGACGCCTCGAAAACACAAGGACGATCTAATATCGTCGGCCGTAGAAGCGCGCGCCGAAGAAAGGCAGAAACCACGACGAATACCGGCACAATCGCAAATTCTCACCGCGACCAAAGAGCAGATAACGAAATAATCGTATTTCCTTCGCAAGGAGGCGTCCAAGGAGCGGCGACAAAAGGCGAAGGATCGTTAGAGGGCGGCGAATAAAAATCGAGCGGCTGGAGGAACGCTCGTTATCGAGCGCACGAACGAAGCCAACGAGGATGAACGAAAGCAACGACGTACGAAATAAGCAGCTTCTCCGTCGCGGTGCTATCGCTGATGACTGCTAGCTGGAAGGAAGGAAGGAAGGAAGGGGAAAGGGTCGGAGAAGAGGGGAGAGGGGAGAACGGAGGGCGAAGTTAGCGGGTCAAGTCGATTTGGGTGGTCGTGGCGGAAGATACGTTCGCGATCGAGAGCACTTCATTCCGTTTGGGGCTGGAGTCCACCGCGGGGAGAGCGCAAACGAAGGAGTAAAGGAGCCAACGGACGTCTGGTCATTTTTAAGGGATTTCGAGACGGCGAGAATGGCTTCGACGGGTAACCATAAACGGGCCGTTAGTGGCCGATAGATCACGGAAGTACGTGGAAAAGTTTTTCTTCGTTGCGGTGCGCGTTGGAATTTTTCGCGTGGGTCGGATAGGAGCGAGCGATCGATCGATTCGACGAGGACGAAGGAAAACAACAGGATGGCACCGAGTGAAATATTCCGACGGGGTCGATTTCGTCGACGACGACGACGACGACGACGCCGGCGGTAAGCATCGTTAGTCGTTGCGGTAAAACGAGGGGAACGGCGCGTAGACACGTCGCCTCGGTCATAAACGAGGACCCCGTAACGAGGTACTCGTCGGCAACGTGTCGAATTAAATGTCAGAATGAAAATGGAAGGTTGGAGCGCCGAGAAGGCGAAGAACGCGACAAATTTCGTGTTTAAGAAATTGAAGAATATTTATCGAGACTCTTGGACGTGGCTGGAGACGTAGGGATTTTAGAATCGAAGGAATCGTGCGACCTTGTAAGAAGTGCGAATTTATAAGAACCTCGAAACGCGCCGAATTAAATGTCAGAATGAAAATGGAAGATTCGAACGTCAAAAAGACGAAGAAAATAAGGAATTTCGTATTGACGCTATTTACGATATTTATCGAGACGAATACGGATTCGAGGAACGTGAGAATAACGCGTTTAATATAATATATAAATATAATTTACAAGTACGAATCAAACGTTAGAACGAAAATGGAAGGTTGTAACGCCGAGAAGAAGACGAAGAAAATGACAAATTTCGTAAATATCGAAACCAAGACTCTTAGGTGTGGCTAAAAGCGAAAGAATTAAAGAAACGTAGAAATAACGCGTTTGATATACGATATAATTTACAAGTACGTGTTTGAATATTTCTAGAAGCTTTCCTACGACCATTTTTACAACTCTTAAATCGTCCGCTGATCGATCCACGAAGGGGATTTACCGTGCAATATTGCCACCTAGCGCAGTAGTAATCGTCGGTGCTCGATCAGCCAGCCGAGAGAACAGATATTAATTCGTGCGATTTCGGTGAAATATCTTCGTTTAACGAAATTACTTAGAAGAGTATAATGGCGTCACGGTTGCGCCGTGACGCGCGTTCTTTAACGAGGCAAGTGCATCGGACTCTCGAAGAGCAGGCAGCCCGCTTGCAACCGCGTTAATCGTTTTCGCGTTGGAATTAAAGCAGAGCACGGTTCTCTCGCGGTAACGTCGAGATGCATTTCGTTTCCCCGCCCGATCGATCTTACACGAGAAAATTTCAACGACGTGTCCTTCGTCTCGACGATTCGGTCGTTTTTGCTGTCATCCCTCAACGATTCCACGCAATCGTTTCACCGCCGCAAAAATCCCGTTTTCGTTTTTTTTTCTTTTTGACAATAGATTTAATCTCTCGCAATTCGCCTTTAAAAGCGTAATTCTTGTTCGCGATTACTCTCGTTCGTTAAGGTCGTCGTGTCCCGTTTAAAGCAGAATTAAAGAGTCGGAGAAACTAACTTGGTCGTCGTTCACTTCGTAACTGGCAACAGCGTGCGAAATTAGCGGCGAGGAAACGCGAGAATTAAAATCGTGCGAATTCTTTCCTCCGTTTCTTCGCTCTTCCGTCTTTAGCTCGCTCAAAACGCGATACCGGTCGGAATGCGATGACTCTTTCGCTCCTAACGCCGGATATATCCGGCGTCCACGATGCGAGTCGCGAAGACGGACGCCGGCTATAACCGGCGGCTTTGCGTGCTAATTTAGACGTAGCAGCTCCTCCCGTACGCTTTTTGGCGCGGGGTCCCGTTCCGAAGCGGCGGAAAATCGGAAATCTTGTGGATGGCCTTGGCGAATATTAGGAAGCTCCAAGCGCGTGGGAGTTTCCTCTCGGTCTCTCGAAGACGAGGTTTAACGCGGCGGACGGTAACGGCACGCGCGCGTCTGTCCCCTGGACAAAAGGAGAGCGCGAAAGTTTAATGCCTCGTACCGGCGGCGCTGGAGTTTCGAATCAGTTCGCGATAATAGCGAGAGCTTAACGACGGAAGTTAAATCGCGGCAGAATTGAAGTAAAAATAGAGGGGAAGACACCGAGAGAAAAAAGTTCCAACGGGACGGAAGAAGCAGGAGGGGGAGAAAAATCCTAGCGAGCGGAGCTCTAATTGTCGGTGAACGCGTGACGGTAAACAGAGCGGATAGGAAGCTTGTAAAACTTTCTACGACGGTTAAACGCGTGAGGTCGTTTTGCACGAGTCGCACTCGTTACGCGCTGTCGCGACATTTTCGCTTTGAACCGGTCCGAGTCATCCATACCCGGCAGTCGCGACCGTGCCCGCGTCGCCATTGACTTAAACCCCTAATTAGCGATAAGCTAATTATCGCGCCGTTTATTCCACCGAAAAAAGGAGGGACGCTTTCGAAGTACTGGAGGGAAAGGGAGGATGGACGACGAGCGCGCACACACACACACACACAAATTCGTATCCGATTCGAGGATACGAAATTTTTAAATCTGCATTTTTAAACGAACGGTGTTAGCGATCGATTCCTTAGTCGCTATTGTCTTTCCAAGATCGTCTCCCAACGTTTCTTTGAAGGACAAAATCTCTCATTTTGACCTCGGCAACTTATTTGTCGCCTACTATTTCCGTCTTGACAAAGCACATTGAAACACATCGTGTTGAAATAACGGCTTACTACGGGACACCGACGATCGCGGAAAGTTCGAACCGCTATCTCTAAAGGCGAACGTAGTAGACTCGAGCGGTTAGATTGAAAACGGACGATTCTAAGCGAACGTTGGACATTAACCCTTTGCCAACCGAACGGAGAAATCTCACCAATTTAAAGCAATGCCTCCATGGCCGGATGGGAAGATCTGCCGACTTTCTCTGCCTCTATAAATCTGGATATACGATAAAAAATGTAGCGAAGTTCGATGAAATCAATTGATTCATCGCGATACGAGTCTAGACGAATTTTGTTCGGCACCTTCGCTTCAAGTTCGTCTCTCGATCCGAGTTTTTACCTTGGAATCCGACCGTTTCGCGATTGCTTTCTCCTCGCAACGGACACGCGATCCTCGTCCGCTTCCTCTCGTTCCTTCGTACCTAAACCCGATTATCTCTGGCGCGATATCCAGCGGCCATTGTTGCCGAGCAGCTCGCCGGCGTGCGTTTCCGACAAGAAGGCGCTCCGATGAACGGCGAAACGAGAACGAGAACGCACGGACGGTAAAGTACGGACGCGCGAATATCGGCACCGTCTCCCTTGTTTTCGCCAGAGATCTCTCCAAACGCGCGATAAATCACGCCGCGACGCGAGTATCCCACCGCTATCGTTAAAACGCTCCCGTCAACTGTGAGGCACCGTATCGTTAACAAGAAGCATCGTCCGTTCTATCGGGTGAAACCACTGTGTAGGAGGAAGTCAGGAACGAAGAGGGGGTGGGGGTAGGGAAAGGGAAACTCGGCTCCGAAGGAATTAATTATTTGATAAAACTGCAAAGGAGGCAAAGTTAATGGAATAACATTAATGACCATGGTCGAGTTCGTGTGTGGGATAATACGCGACCTCTTTCTCTCTCTCTATCTCTTTCTCTCTTTAGTATAATCGCAGGGAAGTCAAAAGTCGGCTTAGAAGCGAGGCCTAGTGCAAGTAGAGTCGTCGTTAACCTTTTCGCTTCGACAGTTTAAGCCGTCCAAGTACCGTCACTCAACGGAAGCGCAAGCCAGAAATACTCGCGGTGCGCGTGGTTTCTGTATATACGTTTTTCTAAGTCTAAAATAACAACCGTGCCGATTAAAATAATCGTTAAATATAGAACTACATCATTCGGATGGTATATACAGCGCTCGAAACGAAAGTCAGCTCAAAGCAATCGTAAAGACGTAGACGGGCGTAAAGACGACGATAAGAGCAATCTATCCCACGATAAACCGAGTGTATGAGAAATATCATTTATTCGAATGTAGAAAAACGCGAGTGTTTATCTCTCCCTTGTTGCCCTCATAGCGGCTGATTAAGGGCGCGTAAAACGAAGCTGTAATCGCCATTGATTTGCACGAAAGATGATCTTACGCGCTTTTAAAATATTCGCCTTGGTCGAATTCGCGAGCCCGGTAGAAAAAACCATTAGCGTCGAGGCGATCTCGCTCCGAGCTCGCCTCTCTTGGCACCGTTCGCGTTCCCATTGTCACCGACGTCCGAACGCTCGTCGGACCATCGTTATCCGTTATCAATTTCGAGTCTTAAGGGGCAAATCCGAGTGGAAGCGATCGCGCGATACTCCAGACAGCTCGTGGCGCTTTTCAATGGTTTTCAGCGTGTAGCTGACAGGCGAGTCTAATATTTTTCTTCCAACGACTCCCGGGAGTTGACAAGAGCCGCGTGATTCGTTGTCGGCCGAGGATTCGACGCGTCCTGACGGAACGATCCGCGACGTTAAAAGTCGTCGTAAAAAAGCTCGTATTCGTGTCTTTCTCGTGACGTGGTAACGCGATAGTTTAAAATATTCCCAGATATATTTCTCTATCGATGAAAACGTATCCTTCAATGCGACCAGATTTCTGCACCGACGTTATCGCGTTTCGCGTAAATAGCGAGCCACGCGATTCAATTTTATTGTTTCGACGTTGTAGATTATGGAACGTATCGATGCGACTTTGCCGAGTGTTTCGCGCGTCCGAACGAATT
Organism: Liostenogaster flavolineata; assembly: GCA_025433975.1. Lineage (NCBI taxonomy): Eukaryota > Metazoa > Arthropoda > Insecta > Hymenoptera > Vespidae > Liostenogaster > Liostenogaster flavolineata. The sequence continues at coordinate 338,508 of JAITYT010001583.1, forward strand.
TTCCTAGTGCGATGCGAAGTGCTCCAATTACGAAATTTATAAAGAAATAAATTTGTTTTTTCCTGAGAGGAGAACTCGCGCGTTTGCCTGAGTCGAGCTTGAAAATAAATGCGTAAGAGAATAGGTACGAATAAATAAATAAAAAAATTGATACAAATACATAAAATAAATAAGATAATAAATAAAACTTGATAAAATTAGCTCGAAGCTAGCTAACACTTTTAGTCTACATAGTAGAAAATTAGCCAGCGACGAACAGATGAGTAAATAAATAAGATGGCAAACCTAAGCTAAATTAAAAGCATACAAAAACGAGTCCGACAGAACCCAGTGATCAATTAGTATTTATTCTTTCTATGATACATCTAAATATCTCCTAAATTAGCGATCTAATAATAAAATCTTATCTAATTAAAATTAATTAGAACCTAGATTCTAGACCATTAAATCTAGGACGAATAAACGAGAGCGGTTAAATAAATAAATAAATAAATAAATATAAATAAAATCCGGCATACTGGAGACAGAAAAAGGGTTGTCGATTCTTGTTTAAAAGGTGAATCAAACCACCGAGGCATTTCGCGCTCTCCGATCCGATTCGTATTGGCGCACTGCACGAGCCAGGGAGCCGCTTTGAATACGCGGATAAGCCCCTACGCGAAAGAGCAAAGCTGTGAGAGACTAAAGTGCACGAACGGAGACGCGCCAAAGTGTTAGAACCGCGAAATACGGCTGTTCTTCCTTCTCTGCCATCTGTTTTCTCGCTTTTTTCTCCTCTTTAACCCGTGCGAAACTCGCACGCGCACGAGACTCGCGCTAAACTTTCGACCGATCCTGCGGAAGACCCGGGAAACACCTCGTGGAAAAATCACGGCGACTCTCGCCGACCGAACGACCAACTTTTCGCTCGGTCCGACCCTCCGGTAGTTTCTCTGTCTCGCGCCGTTCTTCGCCGCGGTTTCGCGGAACATGGCGCATCCACCGCTCGACTCGCCTGCAAAAATGTTTTGCAGCCGCCATTTGTAACGGCTCGTATTTGTGTCACGCGCAGCGACGGACAACCGCCGGCGCGACGCCACATTTTCCTTTTTTTTTCGTCCGTCGCGCTTTCAATCGCCGTCTCGTTAAACTCGATTTTACGCGGAGCTCGCGCGCAGATGAGGTTGTGACTTCTAGAGAGAGAGAGAGAGAGAGAGAGAGAGACGAAGACAAGAGAGGAACGCGTTAAAACTGTTCCTACGCTCAAATAAAATTTATGAAATTTAATAAAAATATCCAAAAAATTCGTCGAAACTTTCTTTTACGTCCGTGTGTCGAGGAACTGGAGTTGCGACTTCTAGAGAGAGAGAGAGAGAGAGAGGGAGGGACGAAGACAAGAAAGGAACGCGACGAAACTGTTTCTACCCTCGAACAAGATTTATGAAATTTAATAAAAATGTCCAAAAAATTCGTCGAGACTCTCTCTTTCTCTCGCCACGTCCGTGTGCCGAGGAACTGCACGAATGAATCGTCTTTATCGTGTCGAGACAATTGCTACTTTTTTAAACTGAATTTCACGCGAACGATGGAGACGAACGGAGTCGATGCTTTTAAGGGAAAAAAACAAAAAACGGCGCAAAAGAAATCTTTAAGGACATCCTAGAATGGTATCGAGAGCCGCGAAATTCCGCGATTAAATCGTCCTTGTCGCGTCGACGAAGTCGCGAAACGACATCGAAATTTTGTCGATCAAAAAATCGCGTCTCTTATTTAGAATCGAAGAGCACGCTCGTCGCTACGTTTACGCTGAAAAATATCTTCGAGGCATGCCGTTCAATGGAGAAACGGTTTACCGATAATCGAAGATCCGTTAAATAATTCAGGAACGATTCCGCGCGGAGTCGCGCCGAGCGGTTATTCGGGGAATCCCGTATACCGCGGAATGCACTTTGCGATCGCATTACCCCCCTCCGATGTTTGCTTACTTCTTGCCGCGTACGAGCGAGAAAAGCCGCGATAGGTGATATTCCAACGCGATTTACGTCGATCGCGCTTTCCTCGAGAGTCGAACGCGCGTCCAACTATAACTTCGTTATCGTAACGCAATCGGGAAGCCACGGGGAACAAAACGCATCTACGATCCGGCCAGCCTTACGTACGAAACTCTTCCAGCATGGACGAGTCGATTCGAAGCCTCGTGAAGCGTATTAAGAAGAGAAATGGCACAGAGAGCCAGAGAAAATATTCGAGTGATTCGAAGTGCATCGATCGATGCGCAAGATTGACGAATTCGACGTCGTGAGAGAAAAATCGAAGAATTTCTTAGTTAAGAAAAATCATTTGTTTTTACCTCGAACATTTTTTAGCGTCAACGAATGTGAGCCATATTGAGAAGAAAATGGCGCCAGAGAAAATATTCGAATGATTCGAAGTGCATCGATCGATGCGCAAAATTGACGAATTCGAAGTCGTGAGAGAAAAATCGAAGAATTTTTTAGCTAAGAAAAGTCGCCTGTTTTTAGGTCGAAACTGTTTTAGTATGAACGAATTTTTCGACGATTCAAAACCACGTAAGCCATATTGAGAAGAGAAACGTACAAAAATTCGAACGATTCGAAGCTCAAAATTCACTAACTCGACGTAAGGGAAAAATCGAAGAATTTCTTAGCTAAAAACTTTTTCAGTATAGACGATTTGTTCGACGATTCCAATTCGCGTTGAGAAGAGAAACGGCGCAGCGACCGAAATGAAACGTACATTCGAATGATTCGAAGCGCGTCGAACGATGCGCAAAATTTACGAGCTCGACTTCGTGAAGAAAAAATCGAAAAATTTAATTCTGAGCAAAAGGAAACGTTTGAAAGGACACGAAAGGACGAAAAGAAAAGAAAGTCAACTCGAACTCGCAGAGCCACGAGGAACGAAATGCGTCTACGTTTTAACAAAACGACGAAAAAAAAAGGGAAAAACGGGAGAAAGAACGACCCGATGGTGCGCAGACGCTCATAGAGCGACCAGAAAACGCGATTTGATAGAGGAATGACGCGCGTATCGCGTCAGGTCGGATGTGTTTCTGACGCGTGTATTCGAGAACGACGACAACGACGACGGGGCAAACGACGTCGCGTCCATCTCCGTGTGTCGGTTCTCTTGTCGTTATTTTGCAGGGACTGCGCTCCGTTGTGCCGAAAAAACAAACGCGAGTCGCGACCGAACGGAGCGATCCATCAAAACCGCGCGCGCTTCGTCCTTCCACCGCTTTCTCCCGCGCACGTCCTCGATGCGTCAGAAATCGCTCGTCCGGATGGCGAGTCCTTTTTTTCTCCTAGCAGCTCCTCGACGCGAGAAACGTCTCCGCAATGCGCGCTACAGACCTCCGTTAGGCTCCAACAAGGAATACGTCTTTGCAGTTTAAGAATTTTTCAATTAAAGTCTTATCGTTTCGATCGTCGGTATCATTGCAAGAATTTTGGAATTTTATTTATTATCGCGTTCGGTTCGCTACCCGAGTGTATTATATTGTAGAAATGAAAAAGAATCAATCGAATAGTACTTATGCTTCGCGTTTTTTAAGGAAATCGTGCTATTTTCTTCAGAAAGTAACTATTATGTTGAAATGTTTGTTTGTCTTTGCGATATGTGATAAAATACTATTTTTATTAGCGCTATGAAATAAATGAAGATTTTAAAATTTAGTGAAAATAATAAAATTTGGAGTTCGCTGAAAATAATGTTCTTGGAGCGATAAACGTTAATATCTCGGTTTATTACAAAACGTTTACATACGATCACGGTGGATTTACAACTCTAATAGTAATTAATAATTACTATAGTACTATTAATAATTAATATAGTAAGTAATAATTTTTCCTATATGACGACTTTCGCGAGAACCGAACTTTTTTCGATAATCGCGCTTCGTCGACCGCTTTCTCCTCTAAATAAAAACTATAAAATTTATTAGAGATTCATCTTCGTTTAACTAAATATAGACAATAAAATTCGGATAAAATTTGGAACGATAAGCGTTAATATCGCGGTTTATTACGAAACGCTGAAACTCTTTTTCTCTTCGACGATCGCTCGTGAACGTTCGCTTTCTTCTCTGAATAAAAATCATACGATAAAATTTAACGATGATAATCAAATTTGAAGTTCTCTGAAAACAATATTCTTGGAGCTACAAGCGTTAATACCGCGGTTTATTATAAAATCTCTAAATCTTTAAACCTTTGATACGATCACGATGGATGTATGACTCCGTACTTCCAGCTTTCTTTGTTCGACTAAAATTCGAAATCGTAAAATGCCGAAATGCGAACGACTGTGTAGCCAAATTCTTCTCCTCTTCTCCGTTTCCTCCTCGCCGCGAGAATGAGCCACGCGAGGAAGCCGAGCGCTATTCCGCGAGCCTCTCCCCTCTCAAGAGAAGACTCCATGTCTCTCTCTAGGAGAGAGAAACATTTCCGACCGTTACGGTCACTCGCCGCGAAAACAAAAGCCTTTTTCTTCCCTTCGGTAGTTGCAACGAACCGCAAGGGAGTCGAACGCGTCCATCGCCTACGAGAGAATTTCGCGTCTGTGCGCAATATCCTTCTCGTTCTCATTTTCGTTCTCGTCCTCCTTCTCGTCTACATTTTTTTCCTTCTGTTGTCGTCGTCTCGACGAACACCCAAACCAATCGAACGGCGTTCGCGTGACGTCGGTCCTAGGTCGCTCGAATACGCGCGACTTGGAAAAGCGACCGACCACGACGCGACCGCGATTCGCGCCGCGATCAGCCGCGATCTACGGATTCCATCGCTCTAATGGATATTGCGATTGCTTCGCGAGATTCGATCTCCATTTCGCCAAATGACTGCTGCGTTCTCTCTCTCTCTCTC
>JAITYT010001583.1:354707-367370 GCA_025433975.1 Liostenogaster flavolineata
GTCGTTGCTTCTTCTCGAAACGAAGGATTCGCGACGGTACACGCGCAACACCGACGGAAAAAGCGCCTCCACCGCTCTCCCGTAGCCCCTGGGGAAACCATCGGAGGTTTGCCCAGACAAAAGGAGATGGAAAGTCTCCTTTTTGTCGCTCTCGGTGCTCGAATCGATACGAGAAGCACCTTTATCGTACTAGCTGCTCGTTAATAAAGAAACGCTATCGATCGGACGACCCGAGAGAAAGCCGCGTATCGTCGAAACTCTGGGTAACCGAAAGAGGCAATTCCTACAAAAGAGGGAATCGTCCGAACGAAAAGAGCGACCAGAACCCCATCTAAAATCTATAAAATCATCGGAACCGAATATCTGCTTGTTCGGAAAATAATTTCGTTTTTTTTTATTTTCTTTTAATAAAGAAGTTAAGAAACGTTGCATTTTATGTTCTTCTGTTTTACAAAGCTGTTGGGAAAAAACGAAATTACTATCCGAACAACCTGATAGAATCGAAAATCGAAGAAAAAAATTGGACAAATTAAAAAAAATTCTCTTTCAAAATGCCTGAGCCGCGTCAGATCCCTCTCGTCCACCCTGGTCGTTTTTTCACCCTTTCCCTTTCTTTCCATACCCGATAACGTCCCTTTTCGAAACTCTTTCGACCTTCCCGGGATAAAAAGTTCTTTCCAGTTAAACAAGCAGCTTCCGTACTTCCCACCTTTCCGTCATCTCGTCCCTTCGGCGCCTTCCCTTCCCTCTTCTAACCTCCATAATCGCTGCCATCTTTATCATCGCCCTTATCTTCGCTCGCTCAACCCAGTAACGTGTCTCGTTCGTGCCAACGGAGGACTCGTCCGGGAGTTAAGCATTCCCTCGGCACGATAGTCTTAGGTTTGTTCACGGATTGCGCCCCACGGGGTAACGTTATACGTGACTAACGAGCTCGTGCCTTCCAACGGTTTCGTGATGGTAATAGCTCTTCGCACGGTATCCTCGTAATCGTACCGTCCTGGAGGCTGCGACTCGGCTTATCCTCGTAAATGGAGGATCGAGGGTGGGAGGGAGGGAAGCTCGCGCGACCTTGATCTTCGAGAATGGTTAAAGCGACCGTCGAAATCTCACGACGAAACGTTCGCTACGTCGCTCTCCATTCCGCGTTCCTCTTAGAAACTCCATTTCTTTCTCTCTTCGTCGTGGATGCCTATGCATCCAGAAGGATTGTGAAGATTACGCTTTGGGTACCGAGACGTTTCAAGAATTAAAGCTCGCTTGATTTATGTCGCGAGTCTATGATCTTGAGAATTTTTTTTCGAGATGGACGATGATCGAGAAGCGATCGGAAGATGGAGACGAAAGTGACAGGGAGGAAAAAATCGATGGATTTTTTAAGAACAGAAATGTTCGACGAAGAAGACTTTCTTCAAAATCTATCGTTTTAGCTTTCCTTGCCATCTCCAAGTAAGAATCGTTGATCGAATCGAGATCTATGATCTTGTCAATTCCATTAGAGACACACGATGATTGAAAAGCGATAGAAAAATAAAGACAGTTTTGTTAAGAATAGAAATATTCAACGGATACTCTCTCCAAAATCTGTCATTCGAGCTTTTCTTGCAGTCTCCAAGTAGGAATCGTTGATCGAATCGAGCTCTATGATCTTGCCAATTCCTTTGGAGTCGGGCGATGATCAAGAAACGATCGAAAGGTAGAGACGAATCAACAGATTTATTAAGAACAGAGACGCGTAACGAAGACTCTCCAAAATCCATTATTCGAGCTTTCCTTGTCGCCTTGTCGACAAAATCTGAAAGATCATTCGATTCGACCGAATCGCGTCGAGACCCGAGCGCATTGCTCGTCCTCATCGAACGCGTGTAATTTATTCCTTCTCTGATCGGCGACAGAGGATAACGGAAGCTACGTCTACGAACTCGTCTCGTCTCGTCTCGTGCATCGAATCGTTATGCAGATTGAAGCAACAACGCGCCGGTGGGTAGCGGTTAGTTGCCGCGGCAGTTTCGGGGTGATACTTAGTCCGATGAAATTACTCCACGCAAACTGATCCGCCAAATGACGCCGTTTTCATGCCGATGGGCATACGACCTACCGGCCGACCTCCGCGTGCCACCACATACGGCAGTCCAATCGAAAGCCAGCGGCTTCAACGAACTCCGATCGATAATCCCATTAAAGTGTATTCCAAGCAGAAATTAGCGGCTCCATCGAGCTCGGATCGATAATCTCATCGCGACGCATCGTTTGCACTCGTCATTCCTAGAAACGATCATTATCGAGGGAAAGGCTAACGAAACCAAACTGACCGATACGAAATTCGAAAGAGCCTGAAGAAATCGGTAGAAAAGGAACTAGCTTGATCCTAACGTTCCCTTTGTAGAACGGAGAGCCGTGCCAAGAATGAAAACATTAAGCGCGCAGTCTTCATCATTCGGGGCCAAGTTTCTTGTCAATCTTGTCTGAAAAGTAAAAATAGTAATTATAATCATGAGATAATATCCAGCAATAACTTTTAAACGATAATATTCTAATATTATTTTAACGATGTTTCTTTAATTTAATTCTCAATATTTATTTTTCATTTAATTCATATTCAATTATTTTCCTAATAACAGTAATATTCTGTTTGAAACTTCTTAAAACACGGATTTACGCGTAATCCAACTTTTAATACAACATTAATATTAATATTAATTTAATATTTATTTTTAATTTCTTCATTTTTGCCATTATTTTAGTAATAACAGTAATTTCTGTGCGAAACTTTTAAAGACGAATGCACGCACGATCCAACTTTTGGCTCCGTTTTTGTAGCAGGTGACTATCGTCGCCCTCAGTAGCCAAAGGGTTAACGATTTTTTTCGATATTTGCCGAGACGATTTCCGAGACTCGCTTTGCTCCACTCCGTAGGATAAACACGCGGCGCAATCCCAACGTGCAAAGAATCTCGAAGCCGTCCTTCGAGCCATTGTTCGAGTACGGCTCCCTTCGAAGGCTCCACATCGTTCGTGAAGTCAGCCGTCAAGATAGACGAACTCGATCGGGGTCGATGGATTGTACCGGTGTGAACGTCGCCTTCGGAAACGCAGGATACTCGCTGGCGCGTTTTTAAAAGCTTTCGACGCACGCAACGGTTTCTTCTTTCAAGAGGAAGAGTGCAGCTCGAACGTTCCGGGCTTCGTTTTTCCACCAGAGCTACGTAACGGCTGTTAAAAATACGCGAAAACAGACAGAGAGAGAGAGAGAGAGGGGAAAAAGAGCCGACGGGCAACGCCAGTTGCGAGATAGAAACGAGTAGGAGAGCCAGGGCAGCTTTTCGGTCCGTCGCTTCCGGTATCCTGAGGGATTCCGGACTGGTCTCCCTCTGGCGGCTGGCTCACGGCTAAACTGACCGGAAAACAACCTTGGACCAGTACGGGCATGGCCTAACGATTCTCCATCCGAAACGTATCGAGCTTGATCGCCTCCATTTCGGAGAGTCTTGCGCTTTCCGTTCATCCAGGAACCTTGGGACTTGTCCCTTCCCGTTGCGACCAGCGCTCGATTAAGCTGAATATAAAGCTAGGGAAAAGCGAAGGGACGAACCGAGACCAAACGAGAGAGAGAGAGAGAGAACGATGGAAAGAAAACGAACTCTTTGCACCTAGATCGAACTGGATGTCGTCGAACCGCAGGTTAATTATCGGAGTACCTTCGCTTCGTGTCCTTTGTTTATTTATCCTGGACACTAATTAGCGCGTCACTCGGATGATGTATGAACTAGAAGCTTGTTGGACGATCAATTAAACGTTCCGACGAATAGACGAGCGCGCGCGGCAAGACGATCAATTAGAGACGTAATTGGTCTATCTTCGATCACGATCGGCGCAAGGTCATCCTTTCGAAACCCGCGGCGCGTCTCTCTTGGAAAGCATTCCTCGTAGAATCTCTTCCAAGCGCTGGAAGCTTCGTCTTGCAATCGTCCTGCCTCTGATCAGGCTGATCTCTCACTCCTCTCGTTCCGACCAAAACCGACCGAATCCTAAAGGCGTCTTGGTCCAGCGGATCCCCTTATTGGACTCGTCCGGTCTCGGTTAACCGGCCAGGAAAGGCAATTCGTTCTCGTAGTAGGTCCTCTCTCATTTCGTGGCCATGAAATATGCCCGACTTTATCCTTGCAAGTAAATAGGTTATACATAGCTAATTGCGAGGTGATTCCCTCTACCACGAAGCATAACCTACCTACCGACGTTGATGTACTGTTGTGGTAGGGGTAGAGAAGGGGAGGGGAGGAGGAAGAAGGCCGTGGGCATTCGTGCATTTACAATTGAAATTGCACGTCGCGCTATAATCTTGACAAATGGTAGGTTCTCCGGCCAAGGCATTGTTAAACTCGGTGAAACGATCGATAGGCGATTCGGGTTAAGTTCTCGATTGCTCCGTACTTGTTACCTCGGCGAACGGCGGGATCGATGCCGAACTATCGTCCTTTCGCGCGCAATCCAGATTCCTTCGTCCTAAATCAGCGTGATCCACCGCGATGTAAATCCAAGTAGCGAAGTGCTTATTATCGTTCGGGAACTTTCGACGGGTACGAACGAGTCGGGAACGCGATAGCCGCGTTACACGTACGACGGTTTTAGCCGCGACTGACCGAAATATACGAAAGTTTCGCCATTCGAACCTTCCCCCCGACAAAAGTTAATCCGCGCTAATTTTCCGACGGATTTTCTGTAAATTCGAGATCCGTTCGTTTTTCGATACACGAACCGAAAGTAAATTTCGAATTATATTTAACGGCGTGCGTACGCGTTACATTTTTTTTTACGCCGTCGTTATATCGTAGCGATATTTTTGTCAAGTTACGCCAACGAGATACGCGCAAAATTCGAATAACGAATTTACGTGTCGCTATCTTCCCCGACTCTTTCGATTTAATACGTTTCAACAACGATCGCTCTAAAGCGAACGATTATCGGGTCGTCAAGGATGAAATTTGTATAATTAATCGTGGAAATAATTTCTTAACGACAAACTGTACTAATTGTAGCTAACTACAAGTTGTACTAATCGTACTTTTTTAACTTGTAATTTGTCCACTGCAAATTGTGCTGATCGTAGCTAGAAAATTACTTCTACAATTAGTCCTACAAATTTCATCCTCGACGACCCGATACCTTCTCCACTTTTCGACGCATCGAGAGCCATCCAGCTCCTTCCTTCCATCATAATTTCACCTCCCTCTTTCCCGTAGCCTTCCAACTTCCTACGATAGGTCACGGTTCCCAACCTCGCCCTCGCCCTCGCCCACGTCGCACGCGTTATCACGAAGACGCCTCTCGTCCAATCGTTACTCTCGTTCTCAACCTTTCTCCCTTCGCGAGCTTTCGTTCTCATCGTTGCCCCTGTGTAAAGTGAAATCGGCCTGATTATCGACTAGACTCGAGCTTCTTTCGTAGCCTTCTTCTCTCTCTCCTTCCCTGCTTCGTCCAGTGGCAGATAAAAAAGGAGAAGCACTTTTCCAGACGTCCCTCGTGTCCTCGCCGTTTCCTCGGTGTTCGGGGCGAATATACACCGAGGACGACGGAGGAGGGCATTGCGCTCGACGTGGACCGAGCAAACGAGGAGCGCTAAGGAAAAAACTTTTTCATCAAGGCGCCACGGAGAAGCGAAGAAAGAGCGAGGGGCGAGGCGCAGGGTGGAAAGGGAAGGGAGCACAATTTATTTGCAAGCACGAAGCTCCTGCCCATCGCGCAGCGATACAAAATGGACGCCTCGCCGCCGTAAATCCCGCTGGCCCCTCTCTTTCTCTTCTCACCTTCGCTCTTTTTTACCCGTCATTCGGAACGGCGCCATTGAGCAAGCAGTCCTACGAAAAACATCAAGCGGACGTCACTCTGGTCAAGGTGACCAACTGCCTTTCTCAGTTCTTCTCTCTTCTTTTGAAAGTTTTGTCCACTCTCGAAAAGTGTCCTCCTAGGTGTTCCCCTTTTTGATACGTAAAAGCTAATTTGTAAATCTCTAAATATTTAGTAACAGAAATTTCCCAAAATAATAAAAAAGAAACGTTTATTTAATTCAACGTTCTTCGTTCTAACGAAAAATAGTCGTATTTAAATAATAATTAATCACGATACGACTGCGTTATCTATTTATTATATTACGATGCTTCCTGTTTAGTTACTGTTGCACGGAATAATTCTTTTTTATTTGTAATATTCGTTTCTTTAATTTGGTAACGTTCTCCCTTTCATTGGGAAAAAGTTGGTCGCCTTTGCTTAATCGTTACGAAGAGACGGAACGTTTGCAGGGAATTTAACAGACCGCTGATCGTCTCTTTTGTTAACGCTATCAATCGAGATCGGTAGTACGTTCGAAGTCCACTCGACGATTGCCGAGCGCGGAGAGACGGATAAAAATATTGGCGCGAGTCTCGCATGCATATTCGTGAAAAGCGCGACAACAAATGACGAGTGAAACGAACGCGAGAAGAGGCCGAAAGAGACCGTAGCGAAGCGATGCATGATTCATGAACCGGAAATCGACGGTGCGCGGCATAAAACAACATCCAAGGCGGTTCGAATCCTCCGATGTTGTCGAGAGAAGCGAGCGCGAGCATATGCTGGACACGCGAAAGGAATTTCGCGCGCATGTTAATCGATCGACGTCGGCGATTTCTACGACGATCCAACGCGACGTCTTCTCCAACCAAGCCCTCGGTTATCCTTATAAATTATCTTTATATAAATATAACATATATTATATAATATGCAACGCAAAAATATAATCTTCATATTTTAAGGCTGTTCTTCGATTTTGTCGTTTAACTCCCTAAGGGAGGATTTAATATTTTAGTATTTAACTCCTTTGGCGTTATTTAGCACTAAGGGTCGAATGACCCTTTTCAAAATCTACTTTAGTCGTTTATATCACTTATAAAAATGGAAACGTGTATGAGTTGTCCGGAAAGTTCGTGCCGATTTTGAAGAAATTCGTTTCCTTTTTTTTTAAGAAAAAGAATTAATAATATAATATATATAATTATTTCCTATATATATATAATAAAATGTATAATAAAAATATAATATAAATAATAAAATAACAAGTAAATTTTTTAAAAAACCGAAAATCGGTACGAACTGTCCGGACAACCCAATATTTAACTATTTTATTAGTATATTTTGTACATTATTTCCTTCGATAAATTAATAATTTTCTCCTAAAAGTCAACGTCTGTTTCGCAAGGGATCGTTTAATTAGTTATACGAAAATACCAATACGTTTAGCGTGAAATTTGTCTCGACTATATGGCCTGAACACTGGCAATGTTTCAACGCCTGTACTTCATCTCGCAGAGTGTATCACTGACTTCTTAAAATTTTAGCAACTCTTCCAGCAGTCTTGCGTTGAAATCTAAAGACTAGGACGTTAGAATAAAGTCTTAGGGTTGAAAGGTCTTTCAGATCGACTAGGTTTCTCACGAATTCGAAACAAATGGAACTATAACCGATTCGACCCACGATCTTAGCAATGAATCCTCGTAAATCCTAGATCGTTCGAAGAGAGTCGCTAGGTGGACAAACATTTTTCGAACTCGAAGAGTCGCAGTCGATTCGATCCCGGATGAGAAAATCTGAGAGAGACTTCGTCGTGAAATAGAATCGGTAGGTTAACACGCGGCTCGTCGCGTCCACGTCTGAACGTCTTTGTCGTACGATGCAACTAAGAGACTAGGAGAAAACGGTGACCAGACGGAATCTCTGCGCGCAGCTTCGTGAAAGCGAAGGACACTGAAAGTAAGAAGCAATGGAGAAGCGCGATAGAATCGAAGGAGTCTGAAAGAGAAAGAGAGAGAACAGGCGAAACGTGAGTGGAAGGTCCGATAGTCCCCGTGGGAGAGTCGCAATCCTTCGTGTCGCGGTGCCACCCAACGAGAAGGTGGACGTTTCGCGTCTTCCTTTCGCTTCTCCGTGCCTTTAGGGATAGAGACGGAAGTTCCACCAACGCCGCTCCAGCTCGACTAGTCAAGAGTATTTTTTCTCGTCTCGACAGAAAGGACCGAATCAAGCCTCAGAGAAAAGTTGCATTTCGTTATGTTCGTAGAAGAAATTTTTCTTCGTCCGTGTACGGTAATTGATCGTCATCGGGAAAGAAAGGCACCCGAGACTCGAAAGTTTTGTCTCCACGAACGTGGAACGTGAAACGGCAGCCCGGAGGTTTCGTTGTTCGCGAATGAATGAAATCGAATCGCTACGCGGACTGGAGATCTTTTTTATTCGCCCTCGCAGTGACTAAAAACGAACGAGGCATCCATTCAGTTCCGATGCTCGAACGCAATACGAAATAGCGGATCGAAAGAATCGAGGAAGAAATAAAAAGCCCCCAGGTCCGTCGATTCTCTTATTCGCTTCGAAACTTCGCCAACGAAATCGATGAAACCTAAAGTAACGTAGAGTAGAAGGGTAGATGACCATCGATGATCGCCAAGTTTCGTGGATCGTTCGAAAGGAATAAAGTTACAAGAAAGACGAGGAAGCGTTTTCACGCATCTCGGACACACCGATTCGCCTACCGAGTCGTGACCGCTAGAACTTTGCCAACAAAATCGATGAAACTCGAACGAACACATGGTTGAAGGATGGAAGGGTAGAAGGGCAGATGACCATCGATGATCGCCAAGTTTCGTGGTTCGTTCGAAAGGAATAAAGTTACAAGAAAGACAAGGAAGTGTTTTCGCGCATCTCGCACACGCCGATTCGCCTACCGAGTCCAAACCATCGAAATCGATAAAACCCAAAGAATCGTAAGGTAGAAGGGTAGATGGCCATCGATGAATGTCAAGTTTCGTAATTCGGTCGAAAGGAACAAAGTACGCGATATAAAGTTACAAGGAAGGTACCGAGTCCAGACCGCCACCGAAATCGATAAAAGCCAAAGAAACATAGAACGCAGAGTTGGAGGGGTAGATAAGCATCGATGATCCGTAAATTTGGTCTTCCGCCCGACGAGGACAAATTACAACGCGACTGCTACTAATTATCGCGCGGTAAACGCGGAGGAAAGGCGACACGGTGTTTGTACGCCTTTTCGAGGAGGCATGGGGCAGCCGGTAGGACTGGGTTGGATACTTTGACTAGCGCGTACTAGCCGGCGGTCGAGCACGAATTTCCAGGACGAGGCGCGAAACAGGAGTCGGTTTATCCTGCCCAGCGAGGGGAGGAACGCGCCAAGAGGAGGAAGAGCGCACGACCATTAGCGAGAACCACGCCGGGGGGCGTTAGACGATGTCCAAGTTAAGGGTCGGTCGGACATACGATCCCCGCGGTATCCACTGGCCCTGGCTACGTACGTAGTGGAATAAATAGTCGACCGAGAGGACGAGACTCGATTTACAAATGACCGTTTCGATTTACACGTCGACTGAAACCCTGACGTCCTTACGGTTGTTGGTACTGCCATACCATACGTAATTGTACGGCGAGTTAATCCCAACAATCTCATCGATTACAGGCCGATTTTCGATTCGTCGTCGACGAATCATTCCTGAGAGGAAAACTTGGCTTCTTGGCGAAAGCGCGACTATTTCTCATCGCGTTTTAAAACGAAGAAAATGGAAGTCGTCGACACACGATCGCCATTTGGTCTCTAATCGACGCCCCTTCCGTCGTCTGCCGAAAGAAGTCCAAGAAAGCACGCGACTTTTTCGCGATATCTTTCCCTTCGGACTGCTCTATTATCGCAGACCTCCAAATAGCGAACGAACTGATAAGAGCGGCGTGCCAAAATTCGAGGTTATTCGAGAACACCTTTAAATCGCCGGTACGTAAGACCTAATAGACGAGTTTCTCAAGTTCAGTTCATTACCGATTAAACTGTGGGTTCGCTTGGTCTGTGCAAATCTCTATCTGTCAACGTCATCAAGAATCTCTGTTTCGATCTCTGGTAAAAGTTCAATCGGTAAAATCTTTTTAATCGATCGAGGCTGTACGCGCTGATCTCCGAGAAGCAACACGACAATCGAACGAACAAAACCAACAAAAGCCTGTAAAATACTACTACACTGAGAGAGACAGGCCCGGACAAGCTGATCGACACCAATATATTGGCGATCCTGACCATCAATGCCACGAGGGTAGCCTATCAGTCATATTTCTTCACGAGAGATTCCTGCGAGTTCCCCGTGGCGCTATCAATTTCCATGACATCGATTCTACTAACCGGAGCGACACGGACGAACGCGTTAACGCTTGACTCCTCGCCGAGACGTTCGCGAAATTTTCTTCGCTCCGGCGTCTCCGGGCGACCGAGCGCGTCGGTACGCCAGTAAATGGAATTAACCGTTTGAAACTTGACGCTTAAGCAAACCGACCGAGTTAGGGGGCCGGGCGTGGACGAGGGAAGGCGACGAAGGAGAAAGGCAAGCAAACAATTTCGCTAAAATGCAACCAGCGGCGCGACCATCCGGAACGCTGCAAAGGATTCGTCTTTGAGGACGAGGACGAGGACGAGGTCTCT
Source organism: Liostenogaster flavolineata (assembly GCA_025433975.1). Classification (NCBI taxonomy): domain Eukaryota; kingdom Metazoa; phylum Arthropoda; class Insecta; order Hymenoptera; family Vespidae; genus Liostenogaster; species Liostenogaster flavolineata. The sequence continues at coordinate 365,209 of JAITYT010001583.1, forward strand.
TGGAGGAGGCGGAGAAGAATACGAAGGGTTCGTCAAAGGATCAAGGGAGGAGAAAACGAGGAGTCGCCGACGAGCGCGTGGTCGAAACCGACGAAGGGAGACGCGAGGCGCGCTCGAGTGTCCGCGTCTTCCCTTCTTTCTCGGCCCTTGTCGTCATCGCCGTCCCTTTTCACGTCGCCAGAAAAAATATCCGAAGGATTCTTATCGTTCTCCGAGATGTTTCGAATTCGTCGTTCCTTGGGATACTTTTCGAAGGTCCCTAGGACCTAGGAGATTAACACTAAACGTACCGCCATTTTGGTATACCTAATCGAACGATCAAACGACCCCTTACAAAAAAGATGTTGATTTTTAGAAAAGAGTTGTTAATTTATCGAAGGAGAATGTGCGACATATACCGATAAAATAGTCAAGTATACGTTTCTATTTTTATAAACAATTAAAACAATTAAATTAAATATTGAAAAGAGTCGTTTGATGCCGGTTGGTAAGTTTAGCGTTAAGGGTCAAAACGGACGAAGTCGACTTGGACAATCGAAGCGTGAAATCTTCTAGAGTCTAGCCAAAGATTCCGGATCGGTGAAGACACGCGCGTACCGGTCCGAAGCGAACGAAGGGAAAATGTAACGCGCGACACGAGAACGCGGCTTCCTCGAGGCGGCCTGAACTTTTCGAAGGCGGTTCCTTCGTGCGTGCGCTCGTACGCTCGCTGCGCCTGCCGGTCGACGAAAATACGACTTTTTGAATATTCCATTTCCCTTCCCATTCATGCATTAATATCTGCTCGCTCGTCCCGTAAAGAGACTGTCGGAGTGAAATCCCCCGACGTATCTCGCCGAATGTTTAAATCATCTCCATGGATAATTAACGGTATAATGCCCCTTGAATATATAGCGCGTTTTAACGCACGATTCGAATTAATAACGTTCTCGACGACGATAGCGATCGTTACGAAGGAGATTGGTTCGAGATGACAAGGTAATCCATTGCTCTCGTTACAACGAGACGCGATAACGGAATATTATAATATTTGTCTCTTGGTTCGCGTCGAAATTTCCTTGGCCTCCATTTTAAGGAACTTCCATCTTCTCCGTGGAAAAATTGCTGGACGCGTGGGTTTCGATAATGAAAAGGAAGGAAAGCAACGTTCTTCTAGGGTTTCGTTTGATAAAAATGAAATATAAGAATAGAATCGAACTGTTCGAGTGTCACGACAGAACTTGGTCTTTTTTGCTTTCTTTCTTCCTACTCAAGAAACATTGAATTTAATCCGTTAAATGTTACGTTTGTTAAATGCTATTTTATCGTTACAAAGTTCTTATTGGAATACATATCGATGTTACTTTTACTTTTATGTTTATTTATGCTTATCTTTAGCATAAATAATTAGCATAATTTGCCAGATCGTTTTTCGTCGAAATCTTCGTTGCCATTAAGATTCTACTAAAGAATTGATATAACTTTAGCAGAAAATTAGTAGAATTTACGCAACCCCATCGGAGATTTTTCCAACTAATTTGCACGATCGATTGGTCGAATAAAGATGGTAAGTCGACGAGTTGCGAGACGAAGGTAGAAAGAAAGCGTACGTCTGACTCGCGTCGATCTATTTCACTCCCAGGATCGATCGACCGCGTTGAAGTCGTCGCGCTGGCGGAAAATTAGACGAAGTTAAATTTTGGATAAATTTTTCCGTCCGGTGAGCGGATGGTAATAAGAATTTCATCGAGCGGAAGCGAGCGGTAGAGAGACGTCGATCGAAACGTCATCGCGGGCGCATTCTCATCCTTCCTTCAAAATGGCGCGTCGCAGCTGCCGCGCGGAAAGAGACGGAGAACGAAAAATCGACGGAAGATTTAACGAGCAGCGAAAGAGGAGGCGCTTCGAATCCTGCGCGCCCTCGAATACCTCGGAAACGCTTGCTCGAATATCGCATTAATTCGCGATCCTTCCGAACGTCCGGAATATTTCGCGTTCGCCGACAGAATCGATCGATCGATCGATCGATCGACGGAATCTTAGTCGAGACGAGACTTTTCAATTTCTTAGCGGTCGTATCAGTCGAGTACGCAATTAATTCGTCGAGATTACGACGGACGATTGATTTTATCCTGAAAGATTCTCTTTGTTTTATCTTCTTTATTTCTCTCTCTCTCTCTCTC
>JAITYT010001583.1:374450-394454 GCA_025433975.1 Liostenogaster flavolineata
AAATACCTGTATTTCGAAATATCGATTGAGATATTGCATTAAAAATACGTATATAAAAAAGAAACGATGTAATATATGCTACAGCTACGGCAAGGTGTTAAGAATAAAAATCGAATGAAACGAGACGAGTTTTTTGTATTATTTCGCTGGACCTTGGATAGGCTCTACGCAGTGTCGATTAGCAAGCGATCGTAAAAGAACGCTCGATTAATAAAGGCGATAACTGGCAAATCTGCAAAGGATCGAAGAAGGATTGAATCGCGAAATGGATTACGACGTTCGCTCGTTCGTTCGTGCAATCGCTACGTTTCTGTGCCTAGCCTCTATCCGTCGCCTTCCTCGTCCTATCCGACGTTCCAAGCGGGATCAAGAGCTACATGGGTGAAGCCGATTAAGAGATTTTTGAGAATCGTTCGCTCGAGACTCGAGGGAGGAACCGACTGAATTCCAGGACATCGTACACCAGGAGAATTCGAAACCTAGTCGTATCCAACGTTCTTCAAATCGTCGCTCGTGTCGAAATTCTCTTTATTTATTTTTCCATGGAATTTTGCGATTTCTCCTAGTCGTCACAGGGAAGAACCTTTCATCTCCGTGGCTATCTCTTCTAGGAAAGATTTTTCTTACAGTCGCGTCGATGCTCCTTCAACGTTCCTCGTCGTTCAATCGAATCGTTCGGTTTGGTCTGGGTTTCATCCGAGTTTGGTTTGGGTTTGGTCTGGATTTGGTTTGGATTTGGTTTCGGTTTGGTCTGGGTTCGGTCTGGGTTTTGCCCGAATTTACGCGCGTATCGCGCGTGAGTAAGCGACTCGAGAAGTTTAACCTAATTTCGAATAACTTCTGTTTTCCTGCGTGATAGTAACACGCAGTGGGCAATTAAGGAGCCATTTGCAGGCGTGCAGCGGCGCGGGAGAAGTTTCTTCGCGAGGAACTTCGCCACGATTCTCGCGCAGTCTATCATAATCCTCTTCCGAGTATAACTCCATCTTTTTGTCGAAGATTCTTATCTCGATTCTCTTCAATGAATTCTTTTCTACTGGTTTTTTCCCCCCCCCAATTTTTAGGTCAGTTGTACGGGAAGAGTTACGTTCATCGCTTTCCCTGATATCGTTTCCTGTTTCTTGCTTTTCTATTAATAACGGAGAGGCATTTGCGTACGTACGCGGAAATTTACGCGGTCGTTTTCTAGAATCGAGCCATTCCGCGCTCGCGAAATTAACTCTATTGTTTTTCTTGCACGCGATGCGAGCAAATCAATAAATGAGAAGCATTTGCAAGCGGAGCGGATACTCGATGTTTCGAGTGATTGCGAACGATAACCCGGCGTGCCATCGGAAATCGTAAATTTCTCGTCGATAACTCGCGTTAGCCGCAACGTTTTCGACACCGACATCGAGCGCTGACGACGTGCACCGGCGAACACGCCTACGCGATGCCCGTCACGCGCCAAATCCTCGCTGCGAGAGCATCGAAATTTTATGACGTACGCGCGCAAGCTTCTATCGAATGAAAAAATAGGGTGGAGGAGGAGGAGAAGGAAGAGAGGAAGGGATAAAAAAAAGAGAAAAAGTCGTGGAAGAAGAATCGAAACCACCGAACACGCATGAATTTTGCAAGGCCTTCGATAGACCTTGTTGTGAGGGCGATCGAAGGCACGGCTGCACTTGACTCGCATAAAATACACGAGCGAGTTCTCCAAGCACTCGAAACCTGTTTTTAACCTCTTCAGTGGTGACTAAATTTTCCCCTAGTCGTTCCACCACCACGTCAGACCGCGGAATTCTTTCGGGGTAGAATGTTTTAGGCAGCAGAGCAAGGCCTAGAACTTTTCCGGGCATACCACTTAACCAGTTAACTGTTGCGATCTCTTCGCAAAGCGCGCATCAGCGTGTGTCGCGATAATCGTCAAACACGGAGTAAGTGGCGCTGTTGAAATATTGGGTCAAAAAGACGACTTCATGTTAGAAAATTGTCAATTTTATCAGTAATATTTAGACAGTCGCTTAACATATATTTATACATAATGAACGGAAAACTTAGAAAAAAATAGGAAAAAAATCAACGCGGATAGATAATCTAATATACTTTGTTTTTTTTTTGGTTTTGATACATCAAGATGAAAATCGGGATAATCAAGTATCCAGTGTTACCGCACTGCTTACGAGTTAGCTCTCAGGAAGTTACGAATCCAACTGAAATTATTTATTATTTTTATTTGTTTCTTTAATTTCGTCTTGACCTCTAAACATTTTAAACGTATTAAGATTTACGAATATAATTTAGTTTTCGCCAAAATTACTATTTAAATATGGAATTGTAAAAAAATTTTACGCATGACGGATATAGTCGTCGTGACGCAAAATTCTGCCACATCTTCATAACGGATATAGTCGTGAAACACACTTAACTAGTTAAGAGGTTAAAGCGTAATCGCGCGTTCCTGCTCGAGCGATCGTCGATCGCGCGTTATTTCACGAGTTACGCCGCAACGATAATTCCTCGTTAGCGTCTCGATTATAACTTGAACGTCATCGGGAAGTCGCGACTGGTAGGAACGAACCATGCGCACGATGGCGAGAGCCACGGATTTCGAACGGTCCGGTACGCGCTGAATTCGCCTTTGATCGTACAAAGAGAATTAAATCGTAGCGATTAATGCGCTAATAATCGAGAGAGGGGGTGGTTAATTATGTTCTAATAGTATTTATCCGGTGGGACACGAATTCCCTTTGTAATCAATCTATGTGTAAACTAATTGCGATTCGCTTGCACGCCGTACAATGGACCTTTCATCGATTCGCTCGAAGGTATGCGCGTCAGGATTTATTCCGGAATAATTATTGTCGTCTGTCTTCCGCGCGAAAGAAGAACGATTAATCGTTAACCGACGAGCTCCACGGAGCTATCGAGGAACGGGAGCGCCGATTTTTTCGGTGGCTCTACGGAGACGAATGCTTTCGAGCAACGAGTCGCTAGATTCGTCCGAATCGCTAGATTTATCCGAGTCGCATTGATTTTTTCGGTGGCTCTAAGAAGACGAATGCTTTCGTAAAACGAGTCGCTAGATTTATCCGAGTCGCGTTGATTTTTTCAGTGATTCCAAGAAGACGAATGCTTTCGTAAAACGAGTCGCTATATTTGTCCGAGTCTCATGAATTTTTTCGGTGGCTCTAAGAAGACAAATGCTTTCGAACAATGAGGAAATTGACACCAAAAGACGATCGTCGCGTCGATCGCGATAATGTCTCTTCGATTGGACGAAGAAAAACTCCGTCTACTTTAACGGAATGGCATTGGGAACATCGTCGTTTAAATTTACATTTACATTTACATTTACATTTAAGGCGTCATTTGCATCGACGCGAGATCGAACGGTGAGCTTAAACAGGCACCTTTCTTCTATCGAATGCAAGAAAACGCAAAGATATCGGTAAAACTGCGTTTAAAACGAAATGCAATTAATCGTCCTACCGTGGAAACCAAAATTGGATCTCCTTAGATAATACGCGATTGAACGATATAAACTGCAACTATTTCGACGATTCAACGTTCCACGTTTATCGATAGCGCGTTGATTGCTGTATCCGAATCGTCGAGTCCGGTAAACGAAAGAGACGCGAACGAAATCGTATATTTCACCAGTCTAAAACGAACGATGGAACTCGTTCTACCGACTTTCGACTTTTAATCGACGGGAGAATCTATCCAGCTGCTCGGTAGAATTTCAATCGTAAATTTCGGTCGAGCGTGACGCATCGACGGAAGAGCAACGAGAAGGAGGGAAGAGTTATCAGGGTTTAGGTCGGTGCGAGGTATTCCACGTTCCGTGGGGCAATCGGTCACGCGTGCATCGAAATACCGATTGAATGTCAACCACGCGTTACCGTCAATCTCGATGTAGATATCGGTATGGTATGGAAGAGCAGTATTCATAGGACGATCGTGGAGTCCTGTCGTTTCGATACCGATGTCGAGAGCGATTACCGGTACGTACTGTACCGCGTGCAGATATTTTGAAGTTGTCGAGATCGGTGCCATCGTACGTAGATGGGCATCTCCTATCGTTCCACGAAGCACGAATAAACTACCGAAAGTAGCTGGTCCAGTGTGCGAGATTTCAGTCCTTCGAGGCCCACCATCGTTGATAAAACCGACTCGTGAGTTTCGCGCTCGAATATCCCACGAGTTTGATATTATCAGGCTGGTAGAGAAATTTTAGTTTTTGGTGTGAAAGAAAACTCGACTTTTCACGAAAAGAATGAACTAATCACGATCGTTGGAAGATTCATGGCTTCCGCGCTCGAATGTCCCACGAGTTTGATATTATTAGCCGATAGGCCAGTGATTTTGGTTCTGGGCGTGAAAGAGAATTTCTCTCTCGATATTTCACGCAAAAGCTGAACTAGCCACGATCTTTGAAAAATACCTCGCGTATGGTCTCATTGATACGAGAAACGCAGACTCAACATCGAGTTCGCAAGCGATCGCTTTCCTCCATCGATCAACTTCCGATCGATCCTGAGAGTCGATCTCTGGAGGCTCTATCCTCCGGAGGGTGAGTTCCTCGCTCGCGACCGGAACGAAGCGCGGAAGTTTAGCAACTCGCATAGCCTCGCGAACTCGTGGCATTAACAGAAACGTTCCGAGCTAGCCGAGTCGTCGAAACGACCGAAGGCGTTGCGAATCGACCCGGCCGGGATTCCGTCGCTGTAACGGGAGGAAAACGAAGCCAAGGAGGAGCAAGCGAAGAGGCAAGAAAAAGAGGTCGGCTGGAAGTCGAGATGATTCGGTGGCGCATATTGGCCCGGAGAGCTTCGGGAAAGACGTTGTCGAGAGAAGAAAGGCGACGGCGAATAAGAAAAGGATCCTTCTCCTTTCTCTCCATGTGGGCCACCGGCCGTGTCCTCCGTATGTCTTTTCACGAGGCTCCACGAAAGGTACGGTAGCTCCTTCCCGTTTGGCAAACTCAATTTTTAGCCAGGGGTAGCCGGAGGTAGACAAAAGCAGGGAAACTCGAAGGATCTCGAGGCCGTCTCTTCTCGTGCTAGGTAACGAGCTCGTCCTACCGATCGATCCATCGATCGATCGGCGTTGCCTCGACGGTCTAAAACTGGCGAACTCGGTCGCTTCGTAGGATCTTACCAGCGACGCTCGTTATCCCGAAGTCTTTCGACTAATAGCGACATAGCGACGCGCTCCCTCCAACTTGAGAAAAGTTCAGCCTTTGACGACATCGAGATCGATCGTTTTACCGAAACGTCGAAGCCCTCGTTAACTTGGACAAACCAAGCGACACCTAACGAGCTTCGATCGCGCTCCCATTTATCCATCGCCAATGACGCGTTACAATTCTTTCCTTCTTTCCTCCTCTCTGCCTTGGTGACGAATGAAAGCGTATCGTCGAAACGTAGGCAGGTTACTCGCGAGTAAAGCCTAAAAGTCGAGTAAAAGTCTACTCAAACGCAATGTCCAGGGCAACGATTCCCTTTTGTTCTCTATCCTTTCGGCTCATGGCTAATAGACCGATACCTAACGAGTTTCGATCGCGCTTCTATTTGTCCGTTATCAATGAAGTCTGCCTTCGCGTTGCCATTCTTTCTTTCTTGCTTCCTTACCGACTTGGTGACGAACGAAAGTAGAAAATATTGTCGAAAACGTAAGTGTATGATTGAAACGTAGGCAGGTTACCGGCGAGTTGAAGGACGCGTAGCCCTAAAAGTCCCTAAAAATCGAGTAAAAATCAACTGAAACGCGATGTTCGAGTGAACGATTCCCTTTTGCTCTGTGTCCTTTCGGCTCGTGACAAGTCGACCGACACCTCGGCACCTTATTCGCGCAGCTAGAGGAACCCTTCGTCTTCCATTTACTCCGAACGATTTCCTTCCAACAGGTAGACGCGAACTAGGAGTTCGAAAAAGCGCGATCTCGCGAGGTGGATCTCGAGCAAAGGCCCCCTTCGGATACCGATATGGAGATTCCGCGGCCGCCAGCCGCCGCGTGCATTATTCGCAGTCGTTTATAAAGCTTCCGGTCGTTACCGGCCGGTTACATCAGCGGAATATAATATCGCGCAACGGGTGGCCGCGCGGTCCCTCGCGCAAAATCATTTAGCAAATGGCCTCGGAGAGTGCTTTCAGCGAGATCAGAGGCGCTTCAATGGCTCTTTTGAGACGGGAGTTCGCGGCAGCGGAATCGAACAAGCGTAGCTCGCGTTCCTCGTCTTCGGCGTCGAGGCCCGAGGTCACCCCGACTGTCGAACAAGGGGAGGAGGAGGAGGAGGAGGAGGAGGAGGAGGAAGAGGAGCTCTGCCTTTGCAGGAGGCAGGTCCTCCACGCTCGTAATAACGAGGGCGCGATATTAGCGCGGAGTGAAATCCATCGTGAAAATGAAGGGTCAGCGGCGTAGAGGAAGGGGCGAGCGGTCATAGGCGTCGAAAAAGAAATGACAGTCGCGTCGAAGAGAAATTTCGAATACACCGAAGGAATATCGCGTCTTCTAACCCACACAAATCCATCGTGGAAACGCAGAGAAAGATATAATAGGTTACTCTATCGTTCGCTGGACCAAAGGAAATGGCGATTATGTCAAAGAGCAGCCCAGACGATGAAACCTCGGAAATGACGTTCCTCTAAGGATTCTAAAATCCTCCTACCGGCTTCATCGATCTAAAACGATTCCAGTGGCATCATCGAATTCCGTTAATTCCAGGAGTCACGTACGTTAGGACTACTGTGTGAAAGGGCGCCGAAATGCTCCGTACTGGAGGTACCTTCGAAAGCTCTCTCTCTCTCTCTCCTCTCTCTCTTCCTTTGATTCTCCATGGCTGTTTCAGAGAGAGAGAGAGAGCCGATGGGTTATCACTAAGCGGAATATATAATTGGAGCGTAGCAGGCCAGTTGCTACCACCACCACCACCACTACTCCTATTGCTACAACTACTACGCTGTTACTACTAGACATCACTGAAGGACTCTCGTCGGTAGTCGCTAATAGGTTTGGTCTCCCGCTGGATCCCGAGTTAACGTTTACGCCGTAGTATAGCCAGGACGTAACATACGTAGAGGTAATTGGTCGACATAATTGGACATCGACTTCCCGCGCCAAAGGGTATTTCTCTTTGAAAAGAAAAGGCGAGGTAGCTCTTACGAGTGCCGAATTTAACGATGTTTCGCCGTTCGATGGTCATCCGACGTCTTTTTAACCTTTCCTCGTTTACTTTTAGATGGTCTACCTTCGACAAATCCGACCCAACCTTAAGCCAGTTCCGCGTTCGTCGAACCGAAGTCGAATCTTCCCACCGTAAGGGCGCGACCCACCGTCCAAACGACCGTCTGGCCTCCCGGACGAAATTTTATCTACGAAACTCTTTCGTACGTCGAACGACCGACGTGTCCTCGATAGATTCGCCCCCTTCGATCGACGTTTCGCACGAATGCGCGGCCTCGAGGTGAAAATTTGCCGAGACGTGCCGTCGAGCGCTCTCCTACACCTTCCTCTTCTTCTCCTCTTCACGAAACTGTTCAACGTCCTCCGGGAGATCTTCAAGGCGAAGTGAAAAACGGGAGTCGTTATTGCCGAAGGGAACTCGGTTACTCACCTCGCAGCGTTAATTTCGTCCCACTCTGATGTGGGTAGCCGAAAACGAATGCCAGGCGGTATGACGATGTTCACGGAAATCCGAGCCAGAGGCGGTATCCTCTTCCCTTCTCTTCCTTTCTCTCTCCTTCTCTATCTCTTTCGCTCTTTGGCTCTCTTCTATTCTCTTTGGCCCGAGCGCAAGCTCGTCTTCGTATTCTCTCTCTCTCTCTCCGTCTCCCTCTGTCCCACTATTTCACCCATTATCACTCTCTTTCGCTCGTTCTCGGTTCTTCCTCCGTCGCTGTTTCTCCTCCGCTTGGCTGCCTCACGATTTCACCATGAGATTGGGTCAAACTATAAATACAAGGCGCCAACCCGGTCGACCCGGACGAGACTAACCGCTGGTCAAACCGGCTTCGTTCGTCGAGATGAATGAGCGCGGACGTTATCGGGCAAGCGTTCCATCTTCCTCATTTTCATTGGATCGCGCAATCGCGCGGGCTTCCGCCAAATTCGATTTCCTCGAAGGGCGGAGCGAAAGTATCGCGTGTTGCTCGTCGTAGGACTTTTCCGCTCTAACGAAACACGGTCGTTCGTTGCCCGACGAGGATACCCATCCCGGCGTCGTCGCGGATAATGGAATATGTTAAAAATAACTCTCGAAGAGCCGGGAAATATTTTCGCTGTGTGTGTCGTGGCTAACGACGTACGGCAACGTTTCGTTCAAAAAATATTTCCCTCTGTTTACTCGCTGTTTACGTAACGTTCTCTAACGGCTTCGTTTCAACGGGAGGTGGTTATTTAGTCTCGTGGCGAAGCGTCAACTTTTCTCCATGTCGATTACTTTTAAATCAAGAAGAAAGAAAAAATACACAACTGGGAAAGGCCAAGGGAAAGATCGAAGAAATCGAAGGAGCCTGGAAGCGAATAAATTTTCGATTCCATGAAACAAAGGGTATTCTCGATATTTTAGCTCGACGAACCTTTCGAGAGGGTGGTTAAAAAGATCCTCACGGTTCGCGCGCACACGAGCTAGCGAAATGAAAACGAGTCCAGACGACGACGAAAAGGCGATCGCGATTCTAAAAAAAAAAGAAAAAGAAAAATACGTGACTAGAAAAGCCGAAGGGAAAAATCGAAGAAATCGAAGAAGTCCGGAAGAGAATAAATTACTATTCCACGAAACGAAGAACGTTCTCGCCATTTTAGCCTGACGAACCTTTCGAGAGGGTGGTTAAAAGGATCCTTACGACGCGTCGGACCTGGAGTTTCGCAAACACGCAAGCTAGCGGAAACGTAGCAATGAAAACGCGTGCAAACGACAAGGACACGACGAGAAAGCGTCGGTGCATCTTCCGGTCTTCTTCCTCTCCCTCCCCTCTCCTCTCCTCTTTCGTCGTTATTCTCAGGAGATTCGACCCTCTCTCAACGACGTTACCACCACGGAAGAACTACGAGGACGCCGACCTACGTGGATAAAGTAAGGAAGGCTTCCTTTCTTTCTCTTTCGTTCCTTCTATCTCCGTCCCTCTCGAAGCGAAACTCTCACCTCGGACCGACGCGGACGCATCGCTGTTTGACTTTCGACCTGAGAAACGGCGCTAACGAAGTCCCCGTCGACTTGGAGTCGTTCTTGGAACGATACGAAGCGACTCGAGTTCGAAGTTCGGGATCGTCGATCGTGGCGAAAGTAGGCGGATTAAATCGGAGGATTGCGACTTGCAGCTGCCAATGACGAGAGGATCGGGACGCGGAGTGGCGAAGGTCGTTCTGTCGTTTCGCGTTTCTCCAATTAATTTCGCGTGGCTCGCGAAACGACCGAAAGACGACGAGTCTCGTTGCCAAGTTTCATACGTTCCAGCTGCGTTTCAACCCGTGACACGCTTGTAAGAACGTCTGCTCAACAGGCGGAGCGCTGTCCCACGTCGTTGTTAACCTCTCCGGCGGAGACGACATTTTTGCGAATCGTTCGTAAACATCATTTTGGCCTGAACGTTACGAAAGCGTATGAAAACGTTGGAAAATGGTTATTGAACGCTAAACGTACCAAGTGGGATCAAACGACCCTTTTCGAAATGTACTTTAATTCTTTGTATTGCTAGTAAAAATGGAAATATAGGTTCGACTGTTCCGTTAGCGTATGTTGTATATTATTTCCCTCGATAAATTAACAATTTTTTTCTAAAAATCAACGTCAGTTTCGTAAGGGATCGTTCGACCGCTTAGGTATACGAAAACGCCGGTATGTTTAGTGTTTGTCATTTTTTCTTTCCGTTATTTATTTCAAGACGCTCTCTTTTTAACTCCTTTTATTTTATTCGTCGCGTTCGAACTCGTAGAATGAGTCGGCCGTAAATCAGACTTTTCTCTTTTTTGGATAGCGATTTTTATTATAACTATCGTTTCGAATAGAGCGATGTAACGAAACGAAATGTGGCGTTTTATCGTGTCGAATCGACGAATGTAAACGCGAGAATGTCCTTTTCGATGATTCGTTGGAAACGCGAAATAAATTCAATTTAGCGAAATTTGAACTCGATCGTAGCTGCAAACTGATTTCGGCACGTCGCGATTGTTTTAAGCGAATCAAAACGTATGAAAAGAAACGTGAGTCCGCATCGCTTACGAAATAAACGACTCGTGTCGTTTCACTGCCGATCGAACGTTGTCCTCTCGTATTGCGACCGAAAAAATCTCTGGAAACTTTATCGTTGACTCGTATCACTGATTTTTCGCCGCTCGGTACTCTCAAGGTGATTCTTCGTGGCGCGAATTAATTTCCGACGATTCGAGCGATAGAATCGCGTAATTCCGTTCGTTGGCGTGACACCGACGCGATTCGATGGCGCTCCTCTCGTAGGATAATCCAGCCAACTCCTTTACACGCTCCAGCGTGGAAAAATTGGTTCGGTGTCGACGTTACGTCACGCTCGAAAAGTTTAACCGGCATTGCAGATTTATCGCCGCTCGTGGAAACCAATATCCGCGAAAATCGCCGAGAGAAAAAAGATGAGATCGGCCGATCCGTACGAGATACCGCGGCACGATGGAATTATACTTTCACGCCTTCGCGTAATTCCGCCAACTCCCGCAATTTCGCCGTTTCATCCGGATGGAAATTTGCTCGAAAATAACGTAGCCCCTGAAATTTAGCGCGATCGGATGTTCTTCGTCGAGAAGATTAATCCGAACGAAGCGGAGGAGGCGAGATTGGCCTAAAAATCCGTTCGTTCTCCTTTTTCGCGTCGAATCGCTCCGAACGCGAGTTCGATAAAATCGTTTACGTTAAAGTTCGCGTCGGCGTTTGCGACCAGACGAAAACGATCTTCGTTTAATCGTGGTGCTATCCGTTCTTCGCTTGGTATTCCAGGAGGAAAGAGCTCGAGAGCGAATTTAACGCGAGAAGTCGCGCGAAAAAGTTGCGAGTTCGTTCGTGCGCGTTCCACCGGATATTCTCCGTGACTAGCCACGAATGACCGAACGATCGACCGTTTAGCGCCAATATCTCGATGGTTACGCGAAACATGGTCGCGGAACGGGACAGCCGTCCGCCGAACTAATCGAACATCGTGCGGTCCATTATCTCGCTTTAACGCTGCCGCTTTAAAACAAGCCTAGCCTACCGGCGCCGAGACGGTCGCGCGGTCGCCTACGAGGCTCCACACAGAGAGATAGAGAGAGATAGAAATATAGAAACAGACAGATAGAGAGATGGAGAGAGAGAGGGGCTCGTACACTATATAAATAAATTACGCTCTCACGTATATAACGTAGTTAGCTACACTGAAAATTACAGCTCGTACAAGAGATTACACGGGTTGCGCGCGGCCGCCATTTATATTCGCGTACGCGGCGGCGATGCAGTCGGCTGCAACGACGACGGCGTCCGTGGCCGCCCTCGGTGCGAATAACTCTTCTACCTTTGGCGAATTTACTGGATCTCGCGTGCCATTCGATCTCGCCCCGTGTCTTCTCGTTTCTTTATTCCTGCCTTATCGTCCGTCTCCGTTTTACCCTATCGTCGCTTTTCCTGCCTCTCTTCTCCTCGCACGGCCGTACACGCGTGCGTATAAATCCACGACCGGCAAGCGAGAACCACGAGGCTTCTACGTACGTCCACGATCGCGAAACAGAGACCGTGAAGTAGATGCGTGCAATTCGCGTCGTAAATGAGTTCTCCAAAAATGCGCGTATCTACATCCACAAATTCCAATTTAGAATCGAGAAATTTCCTTACGCGACAAATCCACGACTGCCAAACAGAAATCGTGCGATTTGTCTACAGATTTACGTGCGTAGATACGAATACTTAAATGCCTTCTCCATAAATACGCGCGTCTACATCCAAGAATTGCAGCGTAGAGACCGAGAAATTTCCATATACGATAAATTCACGACTGCCAAACAGAAATCGTGCGATTCGTCTACAGATGAACGTACCTAAATACGTCCATCCACGTCCCCGAATTCGAGATAAAAAATCGCGAGGTTTGCGAGCGCGCATCCACGCGCACCTCCCCAAAACTTCATTCTTACCGCATTCGTACATACGTACGAGCAGCCGCGTAGCTCGTAGAAACGCGTTCGTAGATCGTTACAAGCGCGCATCGTCGGTACACGTGCTCGTGACTCGACGCGGTCGGCGCGTTTGCGGCTTATACGGATGTCGGTGTCACGTGCCTCGCATATAGCCACGTACCTACGTACATAAAGGGATATACGTCACGTACGTAGTCAGAACTCACGCGGCTGCTACTCCACCGCACGGAGAATGGAGTTAAATGTGCCGTGCATAAGTGGGTAACGTAGCCGGGGTGAGCAACCCCCGTTATTTCGTCTGCAGTCGTGCCTTGCGCATGCTACTCCCATCTCTCGCTCTCTCTCTCTCTCTCTCAGGCATCGTCACCACGCCGTTCGTTCTCTCTTATTATTCTTCTCGCGTTTTCCGTACTTGCTCGTGATTATGAACAACGATGGCAAACGAGGAGTTCATTATCGCGAGTGGGTTTGCCCTTTTTTTCGCGGCGAGTCGCGTACGCTTATCCCCTTTCGTCGGATATTTAATATTTCCAACCTTTCCGTTTCGCGTTTCTCATCCTCCATCGAGAAGAGTTTCCTTTTCACTTTCCCTCCGTGCGATCGTACGTCTCTTCCGAGTTCGTGACAATTCGAAGCGCCGGTCTTTCATTTTTTTTGTTTTTAGATCGACGTCCATGCACGACGATGTCGTCGATCCTCTCGCGGATAATCGAGAGGAAGTAAAACGGCTCGAGGAAGGGAAAAAGTACGCGAGACGAGGCGAACTTTCGAGCCTTTTTTGCGCCTTTGCTTCCAACGAACGAACGAAGGTACAAGAAAGATTACGAATGCGGAACGTCGCTCGTCTTCTCGTTGTCTCAACGTCGATAGTCCAACGTTCGACCATCGGATTCTCGTTTTAAGCTTGCCGAAAATCGAATCGATCGAAAAGGGTGCTTCCACTTTCGGAACGTTTGAAAGTAACGAAATAATAAGCGAGGAACCCGCGGAAGTAAAAATTCGCCTCGGAAAATTGAGTACGTCGGTCGATGAATAACGCGACCAACGGTATAAATGTTTCAACTATTTCTCTCGTAGTCCAGAGCATGAATGTTAATGCGAAGACTGCGTGGGGAAGGGGAGGTTGATACGCGAGCGTTGTTACGCCATATGTCGCGCTATTTGCTCGCGATCCTTTTTACATAAATATTTGCTCGCATACCGAGCGTAAAACTGGCAATATTTGAACGGAGCTTCGGGGCGTTGTACGCGCACAGGCACACGCATGTATTCGCTCGAGTTACACGCCCACTTTTCCTAGACGAAATTTTCTACCTTCGTGAAATTCACGCGGCAAGGCCGCGTTATCCGGTTCCACCGCGAAAACTTTCGCACGCGTCTTCTCGCGGGAAAGTCGTTCCGGACCTTAACGAAGATCCATCGTTACCTTCGTCGCCTTGAAAAAATGACGGACGCGTAAGACTACCTTGGCATAAGGTAGGAAAAATCGCGAAAAATCGAAAAGTCGAATTCGTGACTCTGGACAGAGGTTTCTTATAGATCTCGACGCGTAGAATTCAGTCCCGTTGCTCGTTCCTCGATGGAAGCATCGTATGAAAAGATACAGCCAAAAACGAGAACGAAATTTTACTGAAATCCTTGCAAAACACGTTTGGAGCCTTTATACAGGCTCTGACCACCTGAAAACAACATATTAAGCACGTCAAATTAAACGTCAAGACACCCAGAAAACGGACTTTCAGATTTTGGCCAAAATCGATCTTCGACCAGGCCACTCGTCGCCCCTATTTCCTCAAAAACCTGCGAATCGATGCAGCGAGTCGCAATCGATTCGATCCAACCTACGTTTCGACGAAATCCTACCGGTTTATACAATAATTGAAATCGATGAACGTTGAACGAGCTCGCATTTTGCACGAGCCGGACGCGATGCTACAAAATCAACGATATAAAAAAAAATGAGCGCTTTGAAACTAGAAAAATGATTGAAAAACAATCGCTATCATGAGATCGTTCCATCTGCATTTAGAAGAATTCGATATTCAACTTGGCTCGATTATTCGAGCCAAATTGAACATCGTCTTTCGACGATAGTTTTTCCGCTCATCGTCAAAATCAAGAGACATCTTTAAAATTTTCGCCCTACGTTAAATGCGTCGCGAATGTTCCGCGATAGTTCTCTCGTTCGTTATCGCGGTGCCCGATAATTGCCACGGGGATTTTCCTATTGTCTTTACTAACGTTGGAGACGGCTACGAAACGACGAGGCTTCTACGCGTCAAATTCGCTCGACGGTCGTCGCGAACCAAGAAAAAAATCGCCTTTTTTCGCGATCGACGTAAAAACGCCTCACTGCTGAAACGCTCGCCAACGAATCCGCCATTTTTTCCTTTGGACGCAACGTGCGACGCGTCGAGCGCCGCCTGTGAAGCGATTCGACCGCTGTATCGCTCCGTACTTCAAATATTTTTTAATACCTCTTCAAAAATTTAACAGAAAAATCGGGATGATTTTTTCGGATCTGGCACGAATTAACCATATTTCGTTTAATTTCAATGGGGAAAATTGATTCGAGATACGAGAATTTTCACTTACTAGCTTGGTCGCGGAATTAAATAAAGTCGTATCTCAATGTTCTGTCCATTTTGAATTAAAAAAAAAACTAATATATTCACAATTTCAGCCGCCTGGCTTGCATTTTCGCCTTTATCAAAGAAAAATTGTAAAATGTACCGAATTTACTCTTTGTTGACTTCCATTATTAACACCCTGTAACTCACAAGTGATGAACCAAACAAAAAACAGCAAAAGAATAACTTTAGTACGAAATGTCGTCTTTCCAACGAGCATAAATCTGAAATCGTTCGATCGATACTCTACGAGATATCGATCACTGCAGCTATCTACCGAAAAAACAATGGATTTCTTTTTCTCCAACCCAATATTCACTGGACAATGTAATGTCTGTCGAATACGAAGCCGCATGTAAGCATTGGCTTTATACATGGAAAAGGGGAAATCACTGATACACGTCACAAGATACCAAAAACAGTACACTTTATTCTATACCCTAAATTCTAGACCCGACCTCTCAGGCCCCTGTTTACGCACACGCTCTAACCCATGCACTTAAGGGCTCGCACATACGCATTCTCATACATCACAATTTTCATCATTACTAACCACCTCTTCGCGTATATATCGAACACATACGTAGAAATGCGATGTTCGAAATAGTTAATTTCAAACTTGAGACGAAATAATTTGTCGGAACTTTCCGGTAGGCCTAATACATCAATATATCCTATACCAATCGCTATCAATAACAACAATCCTAATAAGTGTTGCACTCGAACATCGTCGTCTTCATCTCGAACCCGTGTAAAGAAGGAAAACGGACAAAGTCGAACTCCGAGCGTCGTTGAGCCACGCGCATTTCGGTGCACGCTTGGCGAAATAGTTGGAGGGCATTAGTTCGAACTTAAAGCGACACAAACCGGAGCCATTGTCATTGGAGAAGTCTTGAACGACCGGAAATGCCGTCGTTGTTGCGCTTCGTTAGCGGAATCGATACGAATGGAACGTGACGTAACGGAGCGAAGTAATGGCAGCGTTACTGGACGCGCTAGCCCCTATTATTCCGCGCTACACGGCAAAGTATTTACGACGCGTTGTTATCGTCGACGTCGCGAATCCGACGTTGCGCTTGGCACCTACGGATCGTTCGCGTGTAATCGCAGATAGCCGTGCAGTTATAACGCGTTCGAGCCTCTCTCTATCGATCGCGTTCATTAGCGACGCAATTGTTTCGTTCGCTCGTCGCCACCGAGTCCGATCCGCTTCTCGTTCGAAGACATCGCCGCGGTTTTTTCGCCATCCCAAAACTCGTTTTTCTCGCGCGTTAAATTCTCCGATAGACGCGAATACCATCGCGCTACGCCGATTTCGTCCTCGCCATTTTCCCCGAGCTTTCGTCCATTCGACGAACATTTTTCTATCGTACGAACGAAAAGTCGCGATAAGTCGAGCGTGAAATTTTCGAAACTCCCGGTTTTAAAACGCGTTGCCAGCGATCTACCGCTAAATATTTCTTCGATTAGCGTGGACGATGCTGTGGACTTTTTTCGCGGTGTCTTCTGGAAAACGATGTAGCGCGAAGGACGGCGATTAATGCGTGGAAAAAAGGTTGGCAAAAATCAAGAATCAACTTCCTCGTCCAAACAGGCGTACTTTATCGAAGAAATCGCGCGCGAAACGTCAGGGGTGCCAGCAGGATCATTTTGACCCCTTCTTGTGCCAATTATTAGCTCGACGAAATCCGAGCTCAAGCGATAGTCAAGCAAAGTCGCTTTGGGTCGAGGAGTCTAAGTTGATCATTACTATCAGCAGTTTCAATGTTAGGAGTTTATCTTTGATTTTCTATAAGCGAGCCTAGCTCGTGATATTCGTGTTTGGGCCAAAATCTTCATGGCGAATCGGACTCGTTAAAAGTACGGTAAGGAGTTAACCAGCAAAAGCGATTCGATCGGCAAATCGCGCTCGTGCCGTCGCCAAAAGTCGAACTCCAACGATATCGACTTTTGCCCGGTGAAAGAGCGAGATTCAAACTCTTTCGGCTCGTTGCTCGAGCCCTTACCCTTTTCATCGCGAGCGAAATCGAGTCCCTTTGTCGCGTCTTGCTCGCTTCAAACGCAATAACGAATTTTACAGCGTCGGAGAAGTCGAAGCGCGCGTTGATACGCACGTAGACGCGAGTGTGCCGATGCATTTGTCGAAGATCTAGCGGGAACGTTTCCTTCCGCCTTGATAAGGCTCCAAGCGAAACCGGGATCTCATCTTCTTCTTCGATTCGTTCGGTTCCTCCTCGGCGTTCTTTCTTCCTCTTCTTGTTTTATTCCAACCTTTCCGATCGCGTCTAAGACGAATATTTCCTCGCGTCGCTTATGAAACGAACGAATGACTTTTTTTCGATTCGTTCAGACGAAACGATTCGTGCGTCATCGAGTGGCGAGGAGAAATACGGCAAGGGACGAAGGAGCTTCACGGAGACAGCTACGGTCTCGATCGAAAGAATAGATGGAGATTTCTCGAGCGATTACACGCCAATGGCGAGACAAGCGATTTTACAGTGCGATTTTTAGAGAACGATTTCCAATATTTTCTTTCTGATTTCGAGCGTTCGAGCGCGACTATCACGCGGCGTTGAACATCGAGCGCGACCACAGACCGCAAACCTTCCGAGGAAATAATTTCGGTGATTTTCCTACGAAGCGCGCCGCGGTTAAATGAAGTTAAACGAACCAGCGTAAGCAACCTTGGTCGTTGCTCTACGCTCGAGTTGGAGAATTTCGAAAATCGAACAAGAGTACTGGTCGCGATAGTTTTCAAACGTGTCATCCCAGTGCTACGTTATTTCTCCAGACCAACGCGGAAATACTTTAATTTTTGTGGTTATTCCTCGAGAACCGAAGACACCCGATCGCCAACAACGTTAAACCTTAATCCGACTTGACCGCGATGAGATCAACGTCCTCGTTTTACTCCTTTTACCGCTAACTTAGATCTAAACGTCAGAAATGACGAAACAGATATCGTAGAACGATCGAACAATAATACAGATCATGATAGTTTTAAAACGCGTTGCCCCGGTACTATATTATTTTTCGAGCCAATCGCGGAAGACTCCCGGTCACCACCAACGTTAATCCGACTTGACCGCGATGAGATCAACGTCCTCGTTTTCTTCCTTCTACCGCTAGGTTAGACCTTGACTCTAGGAACGACGAAATAGACATCGAACGATCAAATAAGAGTACAGATAATAATAATTTTCAAAAGTGCTGCATCGGTCTTACGTCATTTTTCGCCATCATTTTCGTGATTCCGCTGGAGAACCGAAGACACCCGATCATCGCCAGCGTTAATCCGACTTGACCGCGATGACGTCATTGTCCTCGTTTTCTTCCTCGTGCCGCTAGTTTCGACCTTGAAATGGGAGTTACAAGCGTGATACTGAACGAGACGTCGACGGCGACGCAGCGTGAACCGAGGAGGAAGAGGCAGAGCGCTCTGGCGCTAATGCGCACCATTTAAACGCTTCGCGGAACATTGTCAGGGGCTCGAACGCGCGGTTCGTTAGAGCGTCGTTTGTTTGCGCGGCCACGCCGAAACATTCGTTCGTTTCGCACGAAACGCCGTTGCGGGACAGTGAGCGTAAAAGCGATAGTCCGAGGAACGATGGGAGATATATCGCCGTTGAGAAATGGCGCGACGAGTCTACGCAAACGATCGATGATTTTTATTCGGCTTCTATCGTATTAACCGCGTGATTAACCCGATTGTTCGATCTTTAAAAAGGAAGTCGCGAAATCGGGTAGCGTTGAAATCGATTTGAACGAAATTGCGATTACGAGTAGCCTCCGAAGCGAGTTATTCGAGTTTTCTAAAATAGGCGAGAGCGCGTGGACGTCCTTTGGCACCTAGGGATGCCGGTGACCTCGTCGATTCGATCCTTTGACGTTCCAGAGGCAATCGAACCTTTTTCCAGCGTTCCAACGCTTGGGACAACGAAGGAATACAAAACGTGACGGGATATAACACGACAGAACCCAGCTCGATGTTGATCGCTTCTGTCCAGGACATTTTTCATAGAGCTACGAGAGGTCGACGAGAATATTTAACTCTTTACGGTCCGGAAGTATTTCAAGTTTATTTTCCACCAGGTCCAAGCTGTTTTTTAGACAAAGAAAAACTGTGGACTCGAAATGTCTATATCGAATATAGAAAATAATAAAGTATGAAAAGATACGAGAAGAATAAACGGTGATAAAAATAATAAAAACGAATAAATTTTTTTCCCGCCGTATTGAATTCATTGAATAAAGTGCCATGCCGCTTCTATGGCGGCATTGCTTCGTTAACGTACCGGCGTTTTACCTAAACAATAAGCGGTCGAGCATTCCCAACGAAATAAACGTTGATTTTTGGAAAAAAAAATTTTTGATTCATCGAAGAAAATAACGTGCAACGTATACTCATAAAAAAGTCAAACATATATTTCCATTTTTATAAGCAACATAAACAAACGATTGAAATAAATTTCAAAAAGGATCGTTCGACCCCAATTGGCGCGTCTAGTGTCGAGGGTTAAAACAAATTTGGAAAAATTGCGACTTGGACGGATTCGAATTCAGCATCGAAGTAGGAAGTTCGCGCGGCTCGTGAACGGGATTGTAGGTGGATAGGCGATGGTTACGGACGCACAACCGCGGAAGAGAGTGTCAAAGTGTCACCGAGTTTTAACGTCGGCTCGTTGGTGGAAGTGACGATGGAAGGGAGGAAGAGAGGGAGGAAGAGTCAGCCCCTGCCGTTTCGAAAGTGGTGGAACAACGTTGGTCAGCGGCTCGCACCGAGCCACTCCCTACACCCCCGACCTTTCATAATTTATGTGGCTTCCCGGCAAATTGGTTATTGTTCGCGATAAATTGGCCGGCGAGGTAACTGCATTACTACAGGGTTTTGCATAAACTCCGCTTTATCCGATCGTAAGTATCGTAGTTATAGTGCTCGTTGTATTCGTCTTCGATTAAACGTAGAGCCCTCGTGACGACCGCTAGACGAGCCGAGTGGATCGAACGTCGAAGAGAGTGTAAAACGGAGCCACGAGTTCCACGCAAGCGCGTTGAAGTTAAATATTATAAATTGGCAGGAAATCGAAGGGCCGATTTTCGACGTCGTAAATACGCATCTGAATTATAGGATTCGGAATAACTTTCGGGGTATTTAATGATTCACGAGTGTTAAAATCAAAGATGTAAGGAAGCACACGATGATAAAACTTGAATTTTAGGCTTGAGATTGTAAAAATCGAAGCTTCGAATATTTCTC
>JAITYT010001584.1:45279-61839 GCA_025433975.1 Liostenogaster flavolineata
GAGCCTGGAGGCGCATCCTTCCTACGAGCTGCTCGAGTCAACGAGCGACGGAGACAGAGAGAAAAAGGACGAGCGCGACGAGGATGCATCAAAGGTCGATGTTCCAGCGATAAGTCCGTCGACGTTACCGTTCGGGAAAGAAGGAGGTATCGGAAAATGATATCGCCGTGAATGGAAAAGCGCCACTCCGTGTTACGCGATATCGGCGGCCTGCCAAGGATAATTCGTCCTTCGAAGCTTTCGAGCTGGACGGACGAATGGTCCCGACTCGAAAGCACTTTGCTTCCTCGCGAGCGAATCGAGACGTTCGACGACGGTTCCGGAATCGCACGGCAATCGAGAGGTAATCCTGAACCTAGATTTGGACTTGCACCTGGACCTATACCTAGACCTATACCTGGACTAGGAACTAGACCTATACATAGCCCAGAATCTAGACGTCGATCTGAACCTGGACGTAGACCTGGACCTGGACCTGGATGGATAAGTCGATCTCGAACTCTGATCAACTGAAATCCTAACGTGTACCGCGTGATCGCTGAACGTCTATTGACGCGCTGACCTTCGGAAATTAATCCTTTGCACTCCGAGATATGCCGGATGTTAACTACCGCCAATTTGTCGCAAAAACGTGCTCTTACGAACCGTCGTGTTATTAGGTTGGCAAGGATGAATCACCAAAATGCACTCCGAAGCGCAATATTCGTCAAAAGAAACTGATAGTGAGTGTTTGGTGATCTAGCGCAGGTGTGATTCATTGTGGTTTTATGAAGCCTGGCTCATAGATCGCAGCAGAAATATACTGCGACCAATTGGACGAAATGATGCAAACACTTAAAGAAAAACAGTCTAGATTGGTCAACAGATCGACTCCTATCTTATCGCATGATAACGTTAGATAACACATTGCACGAATGACTGTGGCAAAGCTACAGGAATGGATTGAAACTTCCTCATCGTCCTCCATACTCATCAGACCTAGCCGTCACTGACTATAACTTTTTACGCAATCTGGACAACTTTTTAATAGGAAAACAATTTAATTCCGACAGTGCTGTAATACTGGCCTTTCAGGAATTCATTGACTCTCGTCCGCCAGGATTTTACACCATCGAGCTGAACAACCTGCCGCTTGAATGGCAAAAGTGTATAGACAAAATGGGTGCGTAGTTTGATGAATGAAATAATTGTTTATATTTGTAGGTTATCTACCAGCTCAGTTCTTTTTTTCTACAAATTTCATCCTTGACCTAGTATATAGTATAGCTTTAGAACCAACTAAGTATCATAATAATTTGATTAATACGAATTTGTAGACGTAGAGGAATACATATTTACAAAAGAATCAACATCACACTTCCAATAAATCGCTTGATACCGTCTTAATAAAAATATGGATAAATTTCTAATCGGTATTACAAACTCATGAAATGATATTTACTAAAAGAATATCGCTTTTCCGATTTTCTCACTTATTAGAACAGAGATCTCACGATCTCTCCCGACGTAAAACCAGCTGATATTTCTGTTAATATACCTCAATAATTGTATCATATTTAGATTAGATTTTTTCTGTCATTTCAACAGAAAACTTCAGGGAAGCACGCGTTTCACAAAAAATCGCGCTGGAATAAATCGATTCCCCGAAATCACTAACAAACTTTAACGTCCCCTCAGAGGGGACACCGGAGTGCAAAGGATTAAGAGACGACTATGTTTCGTACTTCGGCGTGAAATTTATCTCGAAGGATTACGAGGTAACTTTTCGCGCCGCGATGAGGTTGGCCCGTTCGTACCGGATGCGGAGCCTTGCGGTGCAGACGGAATCGTCGGTTGCATGTTGCTTTACGAGTCGATCGTATCGATACGAAAGAGAAACGAAGAGAGAGAGAGAGCTACGAAAGAAGGAACCGAATCGAGAGGGAAAAGAAGCGCGTCAGCCGAAGGAACGGAAGCCGACGGTTGCTCCGACGAGTGGCAGGCAATCTTCCATCTCTCTCTATCCTACGTACTCTACGTCGCTTCTCGCGAACCACGGCTGGATTTTTATTCGAGTTTTATGATTTAAATCGCACACCGCGCGATATTCCCGTCTCCTCAGGGGAGGAGACGCAATCGAGTCAGCAGTCGACTTTATGCTTTATTTTTATAGCTCTACGTGCGACGCGAAGTGTCCCACTGATCTCTCGCAATCGTGCGAGTTACTCTCTCTTTCTCTCTCTTTCTCATTTTCTGTCTTTTTCCTTCTTCCTCGCAGCACCGATAGCTCCTATCCCTGCCCTATCCTTCTCCCGCATCGTCGGAATGAGGTCCATTCGTTCACGTCGAGCGATTCCTTCCTAGACGCCGATAACTTTCAATTCTTTCCGGCGTGCTTTTCCCACATTCTTCTCCTTTTCCTCCGTTCTGCTCTTCCTGCGCCTTCGTGCCTGGTATCTCTCGCCCTTATTACTCACTCCCTTCCCACGTTAGCCCCTGCGAAGCGACACGAGCGATTACGACGCGCGATTCCAACAATTAAACAAGACCGTCTTCTAAGTATCCGTAGGATCGCGTTCGTTCGATTTGAGGAATCATCGAGACGCGAGAAAATCAGAACTTGTTTTAGACCCGAAGCTTTCGTGGGCATCGGTTTTACGCAAGAATTCTCTCCTATCGCTGGCGGTAGTCGCGCAAATCTTGGAAAATTCCTCGAAGTATGGTATCGTGTCGAAGCCATCGAAATGTTAGGTCGATCGTAGAAAAGTGCCAGGACTCGCTGAACGATTGAAGAATTGAGAGATTGGAAGGGAAAACCTCGAATACATCGCGATGCGAATATCGAACTCAAAATGTCGAAGATGCTTGCGCGATGCTAACTAAATAATTAACAGCAGGGTCTTGAATTAACGACAAAGTCGAGTTCAGGCTGGCAACGTCAAAGTGCTAACCCTTTGCGGTCTACTGTCCAGTACCACTGGACATGTTTCATTGACGTGCTTATAAGGGTTCTTCCTAAATTTCTTCTAAATTCTAATCTAGGCTACTACTATTTGTTCAAGTTGACTTATTTCGTTTTATAGATTAACTTAGACCTGGCTACCAACACTCTAATAAAATCAGTGGACAGGAAAGGATTAACAAATCCGACGAAGTGCATCGCGACGCAAACACCAATGGTTACGACGAGCTACGATCGAAAGGACGTGATAACGAGTTAACTCAGATCTTGTTTTAGACCCGACGCTTTCATGGGCATCAGTTTCATGCAAGGATTCTCTTCTATCGCTGGCAGTAGTCGCACGAATCTTGATAAATTCCTTAAAGTATGGTATCGCGTTGAAGCCATTGAAATATTAGGTCGAACGCAGAAAAGTCCTGTAATGATCGAAAAATTGAAAGATTGGAAGGAAAAATCTGAGAACAGCTGGAACGCATCGCGATGCAAATATCGAGTTCGAAACATCGTGGAACTCGCGCAATGCCGATGAAATAATTAACAGCAGGGTCTCGAATTAACGGACAAAGTCGAGTTCAGGGTGGCAAAGCCGAAGCGTTAAGAAGCCTGACGAATTGCACCCCGATACAAACGCCAATGGCAACGTCGAGCTACGATCGAAAGGACGTGATAACGAGAAAGCATAAATTGACAATTTGTCCTGCAGTATCGGTTTTTATATGCCGGCACAACGAGAGCCCGTTCTACGTTGTAATTGGTATCCGACGTCGATGTCGAGTGCCTTGCCTTCTCTATCCGTCCGTCCGCGTGACCGTCCCTTCCTTTCACCTTCCTTCCGCCGTCCTCTCGCTTGTTCTTCCCTCTAGCACGCTCCCTTCCTCCCCAATTGCAAGCTTTTCTACCCATACCAACGCCTTTTCGACGCCGCAAATTCGATCGATTCCATTATCGTCTTACTTCAGCGGAAAGACGCTGGCGAGACAAGGCACTAGGATCGCCCTAAGCCTGCAAATTTATGGAGGACAGTTTCAACCCTTTCGCGACGGATGCCGTCTGCATACGACAGTCACTTGGTGCATCACAGCGGCCGATGCCATCTACATATATACGACAATCGTTTATTGGTTTACACTGACTGACGCCGACTACATACGGCAGTCATTTATTAGTTAGAAGAAACTGACGCCTTCTACATAGGGCAAAGATTTTATCGTTAGAGAAATTAAGCTTTTTTCTCGGTAAGAGTAAGTCGCGCTGTCGCGAAAAGTTGCAAAGTATGGCCAATTGCACAGTTGCGAAAAGTGGCAAATTATGGTAGAGGAGCGCCGTCATGAAATGGTTAACAGTCGGCGCATGCCGCGCCTCGAATCGCGGCAAATCGAAACCTCGATCGGTGCAACGTTCGAGTTTTCGGTAAGAATTTCGTGAATTGTTTTCCTGGGGTTTCTACGAGAAAGGAATGGCGTTTCATTATGTAAATCGAAAGACGCTGCGAGACGTACGACGAGTTGTCTAACGACCAAGTGCAGAAACCTTTCAAGGGGAAGGAGCTAACGATCGAGAGAAACTTTTCTTTTCTTTTTTTTTGATCCAGCCGGTCGTCTCGAAGGCGGTGAAATAAGGTTGGTAGAAGAAACTGTACCGACGTTGAAAGCGGGAACGTCGAATCGATTACGCGTTTGCCTTTGCTATCCTAACGTCTCCCGACGTGGAATCCTGGAAGAATGGGGAAAAGTCGACGGGCGAGATTCCGCAATTTCCTGAGACGATAACCACTTGAATTCGCTCGAACATTTTCTTGTCGTGCCAATCATTCGCGGTAACGAGAGAATTTTCTCGAGCGAGCTTTCTCCTATTCGCGCTTCGAGGTGGCTTCGATACGATGCTAAGTGCATTCAATCCAGTATCGTTTCCTTCAGAGATCTTTGTTACCCTAAAGAAGACTCTGGTTGCTTTTGAATCGACCAAAACCGATGATGAACGCAAGGAGAACTCGCTTGCTCGTACATCGTGGATCTTGAAAACAAAGAGTTCCGACAAACTTTCAAAATCAGACGGTGCTCCTTGTCTTTGATATGCACAAATATTCCTCGAAGGATGCAACGATACGATGCCAAGTGCGTCAAGTCGACGAAAATCTGTGTTAAACACAAGAGAACTCGCCTGCTCGTAGATAGTGGGCCAAGAAAACAAAGAGTTCCAGCAAACGCTCGAAATTGAACGATACTTCTTGTTTTTGACATCCACGAATTTTCATCGAAAGATGCAACAATGCAATGCCAAGTGCATCAAGTCGACGAAAACCAGTGTCAGACGCAAGGAGAACTCGCCTGCTCGTACATAGTGTGTCAAGAAACAAAGAGTTCTGGCAGTCGCTCAAAGTAGAGCGGTATTTATCATCCTTCACATTTACGAATTTTCATCAAAGGATGCAACAATACAATGCCAAGTGCATCAAATCGACGAAAACCAGTCAGGTGCAAGGAGAACTCGCCTGCTCGTACACCGTGCGTTAAAAAAGACAAAGAGTTCTAACAACCTCTAAAAATCAGGCAGTGCTTCTCGTTCTTGATATCACGAATCCTAAATGAAGAATGCAACGATACGATAAGTGCGTCAAATCGACGAAAAGCGGTGTTACACCCAAAGAGAACTCATCTGCTCGTACATCGTTCATTGAGAAAACAGAGAGTTCCAGCCACCTATCGAAATTGGGCGGCTTTTTTTTTGGTCATTAACATTCACAAATTTTCATAGAAGGTCGCACCGATACGACGACGTCAAGCGCATCGAATCGAGTATCGTATCATTCAGAGACTTTGCCATGCTCTTTGCTACCCTAAAAAAACCGATGCTAAACGCAAGGAGAACTCGCCTGCTCGTACATCGCGCGTCAAGGAAACCAAAAGCTCCAACAACCTCTCGAAATCGGGCGGTGCTTCTCGTCCTTGATGTCCACGAATCCGCATCGAAGGACGCACCGTCAGCGTTATTTGCCCTATTACTCCCATCGAGAAACGACAGTGTCAGGAATATGCATGATCCGGGCAGAACGAGACACACCCCAGGGAGAAATGATCATAAACCTTCTCGGGGACGGCGGTTGCAAGCGCGGCTCGCCTTTCCGAACAATTAACTTTGCGGCCGCTCGATACGCGATATCTGCGCGCGCGTTTCCGAGACGCGTCTGAACGCGTCGCGACGTCAACGGATGGAGGTGAAGCGACCGACGGTGGAGAGGGGCAGACCGAAACGACATCAGAAATTTTCACCGACGCGTTTACGCACCGCGACGGATGACGAGACTACAAAGATTCTTTTGCAGTCGGAGCAAACAGCAAACACCAGTGCTTGGAGGATAGAAAGGACGCCGATGAACTATAACATATGTATGAAGATAATCTGTTACTCATGCGAATCTTTTTTTTGTTTCCTTTTTTCTTTGTCTCTTTGTTGTTTTTTCTTCAAAAAAAAAGAAAAAAATTGTCTTCAAAATCGGCACGAAGTTTCCGGACAACCCAATACATATACGCCCTCGAAAATTCATCGATATACACGAAAGACGTGTATATACGCTCGCTAAATTTGTCTTGCTATAAGACATTTAGCGTCTTTGCTAAATCGATCTAACGTAGAATTTGGCGTCTCACGCGAAATGACGATTGGAAATAGCTAGTAGATTTTTATTTGCCCAATGAAACAGGAATGATTAAGCATTCGATTCCTTTTGCGGTCGTTTCTTGTTAGTCTAGGCGAGTCTGTTATAGTATCGACTGGTTTTAATCGCTCATCATTGATTAACCTTTAACCCTTTCACTGCTTTGAACGTTATTTGGATTTCCGGCATTTAAAGACTCTACTCTGACTTCGATGAAACAGCGATGTCCAGAGGTACTCTCTCGAGAACGAGTTTGTTTCGGATAGAAAGAAGATTCTAAATGCACTCAAACTTTAGGAACATGTTATGCCATCTATCGGGTTCATTGATAACAAGTTTCATAATCTTGGCAGTAAAAAGGTTGAAAGACGACATTAAAATTCCCGTAGAGTAGCCTTTAAGCCAGCGGAGTCTATCCATAATTTTAAATTCAATTGTTCGATATTTTTTTTCAGTATTTGGTAAAGAAACTTTGCCTTCGACATAACAGCGATGTCCAAAGCTTTTCTCTCGAAAATGAGTTTGTTACGAATAAAAAGAAAATTCTAAACGCACTCAAACTGTAGCAACATGTTTTACCACCGGTCGAGTTCACATAACAAGTTGCATAATTTTGAGAGCGAGCTCGACAAGTAAAAAATATAATATTGTATAATATTGTATGTAATAAAAAGTTGAAAGACCACATTAAAGTTCCCCTAGAGAAGCTTTCAGGCCGGAGTCTTTCCAGAAAATTAAATTCGACTATTCAGTATTGTTTAAAGGTCACTTTGCCTTCAAACGGACGCACTCCGAAGAAACGCGAGATAAGTGAAATAAAATGGGCACTAATGTTCCCATTCCAACAATGGAACCCACTTTTTATTGAAAACTAAAGTTTCCTTTCGTTCCATAAAGGTTAGACGTCTTGTCTTCATCGCTACAATTCCGCAGTCTTATTTCCGCTAGTTCAGCAAAGGAACAAAGACAGAAAAGCGTCTGATCCGATGCCAAAACCTTTTCAGTATCGCGACTTTTGATTCCACCACGATCGAGCGGCCTCGATCTTGCATCGTCTTTCTTCCGCTGGCTGCTTCCTCCATTCGTCCAATTCTCCGTCGTGTTTTGAATCGCGCGAGCCGTCAGGAGCTTAATGTCGCATAGTTGGGCGCTAAACGCGGCACGAAGGAACCGCGACGTAAGACGGAACATTTTCTTATCGTTCGCGGGAAGATTGATGACACTCGCGCGTGAATCGAACGCGAGACGAGCGTCCTACGGGCTTTGACTGCAGCGATGCGATCGTCGACGAGGATCGCGGGATGATCGATCTTATTTCCTCCAATTTACGACCAGGAGGAAGCAGGAAGGAGGGAGGGAGGGAGGGAGGGAGGGAGGGAAAGGGAAGAGAACGATGAGAAAGAAGCGGTTAAACGAAAGGAGCGTGATATCGCATCGAACGAGGTCGCGTTGAATCAAACGGCGAACCCTTCGACGGAGACGGCATCGTTGAGAAAACAAAAGGATCGGACGCTTTCCTTGCCGTTCCATCATCCTTCGAATTCCCGGCGATCCGTTTTAACTCTTTGGGGCAAGGTGGTATTAAAAGTGTTTGCCGGGACATTTTTAATACCACCGCGCACCAAAGAGATAATAATGAATTCATGAAACCATCGATAGGACTGAAGGACTCGAACAGTCCCATCCATTAACCCCTCAAGCCGGTATTTAATATTTGGTGACTTAACTTCTATGGTGGAATTTAAATTTGTCCAAAATATTCTACATGGTTCTAGCACTACCCTCATTTAAAAGCTTTATCACAAAAGGTTTATGAACCACGTCTACCAAATTTTAACACCTAATTATAGAGCTACATACGTATGACAAACGGAATTCTAGATGGACGATAGGGTAAGGACACGTGTACGTCGAACCGGCTGGAGAGGTACGAAAACTTCGGTCGAGTTATATTTTTTATGTTATTATTAATAATAATTAATGATTTATTTATTGATAAAAATGAATAAATTTGGTTCAAATAAAAAAGAAATTTTAAAAAAATAAAAATAAAAATGTAAAATAAAAAATAAAATTTCTGTGCAACATAAGTCAATCTTATTTTCTAAAATTTAATCTAAATAACGCGACTCCTTGTCCCTCACCTTCCCTCTTCGGTCCCTTCGCTGCTGAGTGATGTGTCCTTACTGTTTCCCAATCGAAAATTGCCAAGCGGCGCGATAGCGCTTGTCTTATTTTCCGTCAAAAATGCCAAGAAGCGCTATTGCGCTGTTTTCCGTTCGTATGGGATAGGTCTCAATGAAAAGTGTACATTTACGAAATGTAATATTACACCAATTTGATCTTAACCGTTTGAGCTCCACGGAGTTTCTCTTATTTTCCTATTGGGAATTGCCAAGCAACACGACAGCGTTTGTCTTATTTTCCATCAAAAAAATGCCAAGAAGCACTATTACGTCGTTTTCTGTTCGCATGGGATAAGTCTTAATTAATAAAAAATGTACACCTACCAAGCGTAACATTACACGAATTTTATTTTAATTTACCTAAGACGTAACCCAACCATAAAGTGCTGGAATTGTCAGCTTCGCAGTCTAAAGCGCTGTCACTCATCGAACGAAACGAAATCGTCACTTAGCGCTTATCGGCAATTAGCCGAGATTGCCCAAGGAAATCAGCGTATTTCGTCGGTGGTAGTGAAAAGGAACGAAACAATGAAGCAAAGTGAGAAAGAAGAGAAACGATAACGAAGGAACCCAAAAAGAAGGGATCGAAGTACGCGTCATTTCGTAAGAAAGGCTCGCGACGATAAGGAAAAGGCAGCAGAGGAAAATAGGAGAAAAAAAGGAGGAAGAGCGGAAAAGTAGAGGAAAAAAGGAGCGTTCGCGTGTACTTGGCATTATTGCCTTAATAATTCGCGTGCAACGATTCCGATGATCTCCCTCGACTCGTTCAGCCCTCCGTTCCCTCTCGAAGCTACGTCTAGGCTCAAGTTCGTTCCACCGTCTTGCCTGGCGTCGTTCACTCTCCCTTTTTTCCCGGTTGGTCCTCCTTTTTTTTCACTTCTAATTTTTTCCCTCGCTCCTTCGCTTTTACCGAGTCCGACAACGGCGTGTCGCCGTCTGGAGGTTGATTCGAATCAAGTCGCGGCAATCTGGAAGGGTGCTGGGCCTGGAAGGACTCGAGAAGGCAGCTGGCGCGGCCAGGCAGATCGCAAAGGAGGCAGGCGATCGCCCGGAACGCACGCAGGCCACGCGAGCCTCGCATTTTTCAAGCGAAACTGAACTCCCCTGGCCGACGACGGTCACCGAGTCGGAGCCAGGCTGCCAGCCGACGACGGGAAAACTCGCTCCTTCTTCCACCAGGAGCGCTTGCTCGCTTCGCGTGGTACGTCAAAGGAATCGAAGCGGAGGCAGGCTGAAATCCGTCTGCCTTGGCTCGTACATGCCGTGTCGTTACGCACACCACGACGATGTCGCAATTAACGTTGACTCTCGACGGTGAAAAAGCGCCGTTTGCCGTACGTTTCTCCCACAAAAATTACGCCACGACCTTCGATACGTAAAGGCGTCATGCCAGTACGCGTTCCACTGCTTTTTTCTCTCCCTCTGTCCAATTACCTCGACGGGTGTCAAAACAGCGAGGTTCTATGGAAATTTCCATAGAAAATGACGATTCAAATACTTTACACGCGGGCCCATTTGTTCGCCTAGAAGTTTCTTGGTGAACCTAGATCGTTATGATTTTCTCATTTTGGAGAACGAAAAGTTCGGTAAGGAAGTGATAAGACCAGTAAATTAAGGGATTGGTCGATCGTAGAACGAAGAACCGAGCGAGGCTGATCAATCGGGCAGATTTTAATGCAGAGGACAAGCAGAACCTTTGGTAAGAAGGCTCTAAGTGATCCCAATCTTTTCGACTCTCTTTTTTTAGTTTAAGAAAACTTTGGTCTTCGGGAGGAAGGTAGAAGACCAACAAAGTCGCGGTCAAATTCAGCTAATCCAACTACTAATCCAACTATCTAATTCAACCAGCTAAAACAGCGACGTTCCACGGAAATTTCATAAAAAGCGACGATTTAAATGCTTTGGATTGAAATTTCTTGGATACTTTGGATTGAAATTGGTGTGCCATGTTATTCGATCATTACGAAAAACGAAAAGTTTACCATAAAATTTATAAGACCAGCAAATTACTCGAACGAAGAGTCTCTCGAGGCTGATCAATCGATTAGATTTTAATCCAAAGGATCGAACAGGAGAACCGGTAACGATGCTCTAAATGACCCCAATCTTCTTCGAAAACGAACTTTAAGCAAACTTTGACCAACAGGACGAAGCTGGAAGACCAACACAGTCGCGGTCAAACCCAGCTAATCCAACGACAAGCTCTTATCGCCTTATCTCTCGAACGAAACCTCGATCACGACGTCAATTATATTTCTACCCTATATTCAGCACCCCGAATCTATCGCACGCCTACTATACAGCTGAATTATCGCTCGATTACTACACATTGTCATGCTAATCGAAGTCACCAGCCCCTAGGTCTTCCCGCCTGTTCTTGGATAATCGTTTCAGGTCGAATGACATCGAACCAAGCATCGCTCAGCCTGGTAGCCTCAGCTCGAGCAATTCCCAATGTCCAGACGTCCAGTGAAGAGATCGCGAAGGGAGAAAAACGAGGCGAAGGAACGCAACGCGTCCCAGAGTGGAACGAAAACGTCTCTTTCATGGTCGAGACGCGCGAGGCGTCCGCGAGGAAGCCGAGTCGTTTCGTGTCGCTCGGCAAATATCTTTTTGATTGGCCGGGCAAGGCGAGTCGCACCAACCACGTCCACCCAGAGAAACACAGCCGTAACGCGATCGTACGACTCTACTGGTACTCGCAAAGTTCCCTCTCCGACCCCTCACCCCCGACTGGGCACGAGGCATCCACCTGCCCTCCCCTCCCCTCGCTGGCGGCTCCAGTACACCTTGGTCGGCCTAGCGGAGCAGCCTTAATGGTCTCGTAAATTCGAGGACGTATAATAAGGAGCTGGGTCAAAGGTACCTCCGCGCACAAAGACGAACGTTAATGTTTATGAAACGTGCCGGTAATACCGAGGCGCTCTGAATTTTCACGGTGGGTCCTTAAAGTCTTCCTACTACGGTGTACGAGCGGTGCCAGGAGAGTCAAGCGGTTTTTTCCTTTTAACTTCCGTTCGGTCTCTTGCCTTCTCCTTTCCAGGTAGACCTCTATCAACGACGACGACGACGACGTAGGGACGAAGAAAACCCACTACCCACATCGTTATAACGAGGCTCCGGTTGTGGACTCAGCCCGAGGAATAAAGTCCACGGAATACCGACGTAATCGCGAGATGTCGGTCAGACCAACGCTAGCCGCTGTAAACGAGAAACGTCGAACCTTCCGTAGCAACGTGGCGCGATCAGGAGGATCGTAAGTTTCTGGACAAGTCGAGGGTTTTCGCTTGATAAATCGTAGCTTTCCGGTGGATACGTGAGCAGGGAAGGGAATAAATAGGAAAATCGGAAAGGCAAAGAAGCCAATCCCGAAACAGAGAGTCCGCCATTTTGGAAAGGGACGACTTTCGAAGATCGTAGGACGTTGATCGAGGTTTGAGATGTTGCGCGAAAGGAGGACGAACCAGCCACCGCGGAGGGATGGATGATTTACGCTAATTTGCCTCCACCTGGTGCCCCTCGGCACCCTCGACCTCCTCCAGCGCCCCTTTACGACGAGGAGGACGATACCGAGAGGTAGGAAACGTTAAGAGGCAAGCGCTTTGAACCGTGACGGTTAGTACGACGCGACGACGACCTGCCGCTCGCAAAGATTTCGCCGCTTCGAGTTATAAATGCAAAGTTTGCTTTGCAGGTGGTGCGAGCCAGGATGGCGGCCGCCTTTCGAAGGGCGGAACGAAGGGCAGCATCGCCGTGCAACGACCGCCAGGGAGAAAGGGCTCGGCCCTTCTATTAAAATACCTCCGTTTTATGCATACAGCGCCCTCGAGGGCACGAGAGGAAGACGCGAAAGGCGGCCGTCACCACGTCGACGTCGACGTCGGGCATCGACGGAGAAACTATCGACCGACCACGAGACAAATTCGCCCGACTGCCCTCCGACGAAGGTACGACGATATTTTTTCGTCGTGGAACCGCGTCGAAAGCATTAGGTCGGCCTAGAGGCACCGCCGTAGCTACGATCCACCACTTAGCTGATTTGAAGGATCTACGAGTTTCTACCTCGAGCGTCGGGGAATATCCCGGTGTTGTGCGTCGATGCGAGAACGTTCCTTTCCACGGTAAATGCCGTCGATTAAATGGAGCGCGACTTTAAGGGCGATTCGTTCCTTCTTCTCTCGCTGTTTGGCCTATCGATCGAACGGTTAAAAGGTTCCAAGTTAAAAGGAAAGACGCGTCGTTGTTACGGACCTACGAAACAGCCGACGAACGATCGATGAGATCCACGTACCGAGATTACCTTTTAATAAATATCATGAGAATCGCTGGTATTAAGGACTGAATAAACGAGCTCTTAGGGATTCATTGCCAACCAGACAGTCGACGTGTATGATATGTTCTAGTACCTAAAGTCGTCTTGTTTGAGTCAGTGAGACATAGTTATTGATTCCTAGCGAGCAGGTGAAACATCACCTAAATCTTTTGAGAGTTCGTTAGCAAAATTCATCTTAAATTACACACGTTCGATATCGTCGAAGAGAAAGACTCAAATCTGTTTATCAACGAATCTTGTCTTGACCATCAAGCCACGAGGATAGCTTATCAAGAACATTCTTTCATAAGAGATTCCAGTAAGTTCCTCGCGATGATATCACGGACCTCCAAAATGGCCAACTGATAATATCATAAGCATAACCTGTATACAAGACTGAATAAACGAGTACTTAGAAATTCATTACCAATCAAAAAATCGGCTCGTAAACTTTGTTCTGCGTACCTAAAATCATCTAGTTATAATCGGTGAAACACAGTTACTGACTTATAACGAACAGGTAAAACATCATCTAAATCTGATCTCTGTTCCGCGGACCATCGATCTTTTACAAATTCATTAGCAAAATTCATCTTAAATTGCACACGTTCGATATCATCGAAGAGATAGACTCTAGGATCTGTTTAACATAGTTGCAGATCCTGACACCTTATAAGGAACATTCTTTTACGAGAGATTCCAGCAAGTTCCCCGTGACATCGTCACCCAACCGAGGATGGATCCTTCTTCTCGAGGGACGTCCAGGAAAGGAGTAACAATCGGACGCGTACTCGATAGGGCGAGGTCGCGACCCTTTGGTGCGCTTCCGTGCCTTTTAATTAAGCTTTACTCGTCCGTGGAAAGTTTGCGCGCGGACTCCCCCGTAGGGATAGGTCGAATAATTCGGAGAGAAGGGAGCACGCGACACGACAGGAGGCGGAACGGAACCGAACGGGAGTCCGGAAGTTTATATCGGTAAACGGTGACCGGGGAGAGTCGCGTCTCCTCCATTATTATGCCGCGTACTTCTCTGTCCGCTCGGTCGTTACGACGCGGAGTTACGCCGTCCAACGCGGCCAGGCGATCGATCGCACTCGTCTCGGTGATCCTTTGGACTCTTACGGTCTTGTTGAGAGAGAGAGAGAGAGAGAGAGAGAGAGAATGGTGTTTCGAACTGGCGCTCTTCGAATTTATTCGACGATCGCGAGAGAAGAGAAGGTTCGAGTAGAACGGCGCGACTGGCCAAAGAGACGTTCGATCGTTGCGCGTTTAAGCGCTCCTTCGGCATGTTAAATAATGGAGTCGTTAGGCACTCCTGTCCGAAGAGAATAATTACGGCGTTCGAGTCCTTGCGGTGAAACGCGAGTTACGATCGAACGCGCGGTCGATGGATGGGAGTATGCGCGTGTTTAAGTGTCCGTTTGAAATATTACGTGGGATCGAGTGTCCCCCACCGATGCGGCCGCTTCGTACGCGCTCGTACGGAGAATCGTTCGAGATTCTTGGATTCGTTCGATCCCGAGGGATCGAGGGTGAGTTTGCTTTTCGGTTAATTTCATTTTGGATTCCAACGAGCTCCCTTAGCACGAGTCCAAACGCGAGCTAGCAAAGGCTCATATCTCTGATCACGATTTTAACTATTCTCTGTGAATTTTTTAGAATTTACTTTGTTATGTCTCTGTAAATTGGAATGAATTTACTTTGTTAATTATCTTTGTAAATGTTTAGGAATTAACTTTGTCAACTGTCTTCGTAAATTGAAAATAATTAACTTTGTTATTTGTCTTTGTAAATTGAAAAGAATGAGTGGAAAAAAGGATAATTAAAGCACTGGTGAATGAAAATATCGAGATTCTGGGATTCGTTCGATTCTGAGGGACTGAGAGAAAGCAAGCTCTTTGGTTAATTTCATTTTGGATTCCAACAACCTCCGTTAGCACGAGTCGAAACGCGAGCTAGCAAAGGCTGATATATCTATGATGCTGATTTGAGTCGGGTCTATGTAAATTAGAAAGAATGGTTGGAGAAAAAGGATTATTAATTCTCAACCCGCGGAGGAGTTTTTGACTTTCCGGTATAAAACGAAGGGTTAATTTCATTTTTTAGACAGATGTGTGCTAAGAATCAGATTAACAGGTTAAACGCTGTGCCAATTCGCCCAGACTACTATTAAACTTCGTTCACTATAAGCCAGTCCTACAAGGTTATATAAACGAATAGTTTAATGCCGGTCCCCAGGGACCGGCGTGGCACTTGACGTGTTAAAGATGTAAAACATTTAAAAAAGAATTAATTTAATTAATATCGCGTCACATTCTCACGAAAAGTGACTATTGAATTTAACAAGAAGTATTAAACGAAACACATTGGCACTTTAATGGTCGCATGTCTACACAGTCAAATGCCCGGCAATATTTTTCAAGAATTACTTTAAAAAAACTTTATGTAAATTCGCGAAATAATTCAAAATGTACGAACATAAGCGTAAAACAAAAAAAAACGACAGTAACGACACACTTAATGCAACAAATTTAAGTGATCGAGCAATAATAGATGTTCCGGCTATCACACACAAGTTGTTAATACATTTAACCATTAAAGTGTTAATAGATTTATTTCGTACGATATATCTCGAAGCAAGGTTCCGTACATAAACCAACATTGCAAGCAACACTTCGGGCTGATGAATGAAAACGCACAACAGCAAGGAGTTCCCGAAAGAAAAAGATAATATCTGGAGGTATCGATTTTTCTTCCACGAAGAATAAACCAAAAAAAAAGACGGAGAGTCGAGAAAATCTTCCGTTCATCGATGTCCGAGACAGAGACGTCGCGCTCTCACAAATATGATGGAGAGACCAACGGCAAGCGGCAGGAACGCCGCGAGTGGAAGAACGAGGCTGCTGCGATGTCTGGCGTGTTATTTTTGCGTAAAGTAAGCTACCGACCGACCACCGACCGCTGACCGAGCCAGGATCAGCCGGTATTTTCTTTGGGAAGCCCGTCGAAGCTTATCTCGTTACGAGGTGTTTTGGCGAGATCGTCGGTAATCCTTTGAAAATAATTACGACGTACTAACGAACATCCAACGCGATTACCGCGAACCAAACTGCCGGCAAAAATGAAGGAGGGTGCGCGATGCTGGAGGTACGCTGAAATTAGCCCGGGGTAACCTGGGTCCCGCTTCGCGGCAAAAACCTTCGGATAAAGCGTCGAAAGAGAGAAAAAGATCGCAACGTACCCCTCGATCGTAAGAGAGAAGCGCAAGAATTATCAGAAGGAGGTTCGATCGATCTATTGGGTCGGCAACTAAGTGATCGCGATTTTGTTAATAAGTGTGTTAATAAGTGGGTAGAGTCCTTTCTTTGTTCTTAATCGCGACAATGACTCACCCCCCACATTTGAGCCGTTCAGTGCACACATCGATTAACTCCATAAAAGAAAAAGTGGAGAAACGCGATGAAAT
>JAITYT010001584.1:83672-97686 GCA_025433975.1 Liostenogaster flavolineata
ACGTGTTTCAAATTTCGCCACTTGAGCTCCGAGTTCGGCTCCTTCCGCAACAATTCCCGTGGACAAGTTTGGCACGACTTTTTTAGAGTCTCGACGTAGTGCAAGGTGCTAACAGCGATGGACGTCTAAGCTATCTCAAGTCCGTCGCTAAAGCCGATCGAAGACGATTAAAAGATTTAGCGATGCGTATTGGCCGAAGCTAATTGCATTCTGATGTAACATATCCAATGTCGGATATTAAGTGAGCGACGTAATTCCGAACGATTATCGTAGCACATCGATCGTGGGATTATCAGAGGAAATGGCAACGCGGACATCGACGCCGATAACGATCGGGCCAACGACGGGATTCGCGTCGTAGCGCGACGCGCTCTACCAATTAGACTCAGTTGTACCGTGTTTTACGCTCCAACGTGTGTAAACAAGCTGCTAGCGCGACGATTAGAAGAAAGGATAAGCGCCAATGATCTAAAAAAAAAGAAAAAATAAGTAAAGAAAGAAAGAAGGAGACACGTTTGGAAAGGAATCGATTGTTTTAGCAGCGCGATGAATCCATCAAGTCGCGAAGAAGAGACGATGTTGAGACAAAGTGTCGAGCTTTTATCCCTTCGAGCACCTAGGATATTAATAAGGTATAATTATGTGGATCCTAAGTTTTCATAAGCTCATGCTTTTACAGGCAATGGTTTGGGGAAGTTATAAAAAATGTACGTGAAGTTGACGGTACTTCAAAGGCGACTTGAAAACTTAGCGACTTCAAATGATCGTAACTTCCAATGGAATATATAAAATACAAAAGTTCGAACGAAATTTTATACAGCGAAGTCGACAATTACGTAAAATGCGAATGCATATCGCTGGAGTTGACAATTAATTACGACAAAATACGGCAAGTTAAGATAAGATATTTTCATGCAAATACCTAATGTACGATATTAATAGACTCGTCGTAATGCTGTAACGCAATTTTCGCACTGTTCCTGTTTCAAATAATGCCGAAGTTGTATTGCCGAGAGATATAATGGAAATTACAATAATTAAAAAAGTAAACTATGCGGTAGATTACACAGGTTTTTTGCTGCGGAAAAAACGCGATGTTTGAAATGTTTGAAAAAAATAATTCGTTGATATAATGCTATCGTTTGGAGAAATTCGATTCGAGCTGAAAATTTTGCCTGTTATACTTTCTCGCGAAAATTGAAAAAAATAGGCGATAATATAAATTAGTGCCATTGGAGGTTGACTAGCCATAAACGACGATGTCCACTTTCAAGAAAATTCGTCAAAAAATCAGACGAAAATTTAAATTAGAACCATTAGAGGTCGATTACTCATTAATAAGCGATGTTTATTCTCAAGAAAATTCGTCAAAAAATTAGACGATAATATAAATTAGTGGCATTAGAGGTTGATTACTCGTTAATGAACGATGTCTATTCTCAAGAGAATTCGTAAAAAAATACATATGTACGATGCGATCCGAGAAGTTTGCCTCGTATACTTTCTCGTAGAAATTCGAAAAAAAAATTAGACATAAATTAGAATATAAATCCATGGCATTCGAGATTTCTCCCGGCGTCGAAGCGTCGCGGCGTTTCCTTCCACGACGCAATGTACATGAGAGGACAGGGTGGCGATGCGCGCGCCCATCTCTAAGCCGATATCAAGATAGGTCTCGTAAAAATGACGAACGCTCGTCCGTAGCAGTTGAAACGGAAAAAACTTCCGTCCGGGCGATAAAAGCGTTGTTTAATTTCGGCGTTCGTCCGTAAGTCCTACGAATGCGACAATAGCCTCGGACTCGGTTCGATAAAAATCGCGGTATCGCCCGAACAAACGTATTTATCTCGATCAGAGTTCGACAGCAATTACGCGAAGATTCTTGCTCGCGACGATCGGAATCGAAGTTCCTCGAGCAACGAAAAGCAACCGACGGAGGAAAAGTTTCGCGATGTCGATTTCAAAGGGTTTTTCCACCTCTTGACTGCGCTCGAATCGCTCCAGTCGAACAAAAGGGGGAAAAGAGGAAGAAAAAAAGAGAAAAGGATAAAAAAAGAACGAAGAAAGTCGGCGATCTTTCGTCCCTCCACCCCTAGCCTCTTCGATCATCCCGATTGCGAATTCGTTTAATCACGACGGAACTTCGATAACGCAGGCTCGTTTGATCGCGTAATCGCGTCGGATTGTACGGCGCGAACTCAGAATACCGCGAGGTAATCGAAAACAGCCGTCGAAGGCGAGCTGCCCGTTTTCCGCGTGCCGAGTTATTCGCCTTTTGTATTTGATTCGCGATAAACGCGCGACGTTAAACTCTCGCCTCTCCTCGATTTTCCCCGTGGAAAATCTTAATAATAAAGAGGGAGAAAGAGAAGGGTTTCGATCGGACACGAGGTGACTTTCGCTCGTTCTGTCGCATCTGCGATTTTCACGCACGTTCGATCAAGGAATTTTTTTCTTTCGCAAAGTCGACTGACGGAGAAGCTGGCAACTTTATAAGACGATAAAAAAGACGACTAGGTCGACGGTATTGTCCTAACGACCATAAAAATTGGGTGGGCAACCGAGTGATTGCGGATTTTGTCAACAGATGGTCCTAGCACATTCTTTCGTTTCGTCGACGTGTTCAAAGCACCTAACCTATATTGTTTTTGTGTTGTTTGGACTTCTACCATTAATTTAGTAAAGGAATCGTATGGATTAGTTATTTAGTTTCGTCTTTATTCTAATTTAAAAATGGAAGAACAAAACGCGCGATTCAGACATATTTTATCGTATTATTTCCGAAAAG
This sequence comes from Liostenogaster flavolineata, assembly GCA_025433975.1. Lineage (NCBI taxonomy): Eukaryota > Metazoa > Arthropoda > Insecta > Hymenoptera > Vespidae > Liostenogaster > Liostenogaster flavolineata. The sequence continues at coordinate 86,461 of JAITYT010001584.1, forward strand.
GCCAAAACCGATCGCAAGCGTGCAAGAAGTTACGCACCCTACGTGAGAATGAAGCCTTGAAAGAAAGGCGGTATCAAAATTGGTTTGCCAAATTTCGTACTGGGAATTTTTAATGACCCTGATGATGTAAAATGACATTCGATTCAGAATTTCGAAGTTTTACGAACATGGAGTTATGACACTGTCTAAAAAATGGCAAAACGTCATAGACAAAAGCGGTCAATACCTAATGGAATAAAGTTATACTTTCAAGCAGAACTTTTGACTTCTTTCTTATCTTAAAATCCAGTCATTTAGTTGCCAACTTAATAGGCGATAAAGCGAAAGACGCAGGAGGTCTTTTCGAAGCCATTTTTTCGTCCATCTTCGTCTTTCCTCCTTTCGAAGATTTGGAGAACCCTTTGGATCGTTCTCGGCGCGCCATTTCCTCGAAGGAATATTCTCGCGGCTAGACTGGTTCGATCAGTGACGCGTGGACGATTCGAATCCCCCACGTCGACGTAACGGCGCGCGGCCATTTTCTCGAGCTTGGAGGTACCCGATGGAACTTCTGGGCTCTCCCTTAGTCGCTATCGGATGGTAAGATAATGTAAACTTATGCGAGGCACGCCCGACGTGCTCCTAGCACCCCTGCGGCCCTTCCGCGGCTGGCGTCGCGCTGCGTCGTTTCCGACACCCCCGCAGCGCACGAGGAAGCACCAAACTTTCCGGCTAGGGTTTAAATATATCGCCTCCAAGATCGCGCGGCTTAACCATATGCTCGTATCCTCCCCTGGCGCCATCTCGTTCGTCCACTCTTCCTTTCTTCTTTTTCTTCTTCTTCTTCTCCCTTGAATAGCTCTCCCTTCGCCACACCGAGCCCCACCCCCCTCGTCCCGCTTATATATCGTCCAACAAATCCCCTCCCCTTCGCGCTGACGACTCGACCGACCGAACCACCCTCCGACCATTTCGTTCTCCTCTCGTTTTCCAAAGAGCGCCGTGTACGTCGGCGGTCCCGGATGCCTCCCTCCGGTCCCCTCCAACCCCCTCCTCGCCAACCCTTTCTCCGGTACGGCCTGTCCAACAAGCTGCATCCCTTACCGCCGCAGCGTCCGGATTTAGATACGATGTTCCTGTTCCGGGTCCTAAAAAGCTTCGGACAAATTGGACGCTCGAACCTGAATACGAATACGCTTCCTACCGTTCGAGTTTCCGAGGGTCCACGCGCTCCTCTTCTTCCTTTCGCCGTCGTTCTTCTTCTCTCTCTCGCTCTTTGTCTCTCGGTAGGTCGGTCGAAAATCTTGGCGAAATCTCCCTTGAAATCTCACCGATCCGAAATTCGTCTTCGGTAGGCTAGCCGCAACCGCCAGACGCCGGGGAAATATTTCCTTCGCGTGTAACTAGTGGACAGAGGGTGACCTCTTTAGAGTCCAGTCGGAGATGGAGACGTCTCTCTCGCACCTTCGTGCCTCGTCCACTTCGTTCTCGAGGAAAATTCCCAGCTGGAAGGCGCAAGAAAATTCGCGCCGTCGAAAATATTAGGTTGGTGCGCGTTAAATGTCGGATTTTTAAGCGAATATATATATATATAACTGCGTGTCTTTTTTCAAAAGCTGTTTATTTAATTCAAAAAAGGCTCCACTTGCCTCGACACTTGGAAAACTGTTTTCTAAGTGAAATAAATCTTCTTTGTTATTTAATATTTACCAATAACATATTATGTGACTTCAAATTATATAAAATAACATTAAAAATTTAATCAAATATTTTTTATGAATTATGATAGTTATTCTTTCACATAGCAGACATTTTGACTTCTTTTAAGCAAATCCCGGGCAATCTAGTGTTAAAGAAATTCTGATCTTTAGAATCAATAAACTCCGATATGGAATTGCAAGAGTCACATTCCAACGAACAAAAATTTTCACGAGTGTTCCATTTTGTTATTTGTTTTGAATTTCACAAGGGAATAAATTCAAGCGATGTTCGCCTAATTTTTTTAGACGAGAATAAACTTGGTAATAATGCTTCGAAAGCTATATAAACCAGGCGTTTGGAGAGAATACCGTTGACGATCGAAAAGTGCAGCAAAAAAATGCAAAAAAGTGCTTTGAAACTTGCTAACAGAATGAAAGTTTATCATACAAAAATATTGCGACGTACAAAACAATTGCAGTTACGAATAAAGTTAATTAAAATATGAAATTTTGCAGCACCCAGCTTAGTCGCAAAGCGACTTTCATTTTGTTAAATATTTAGAACAGTTGCTACGAGCTAAATAGTAGGAAAACGAAGCCAGTATGGAAAATTCCATATCGGAGTTTACCGATTCTAAAGATCAGAATTTCTTTAAGACGGGCATCTATGCGATAAAATCTCGTTGGAAAAGTGTATGGAAGCAAGTGGAGCACATTTTGATTAAATACACAGCTTTCGAAAAAAGATATGCGGTTTTATGCATTCAAATAAAAATCCGACATTTCGTACGCACCAACCTAATCAATCGAAACGACATCGCGCGCACGCGTGTGTGTGTGTGAGAGAGAGACGGACCTAGTGTTACGTGACGCGAATTTGTTTTATCGTTTTCAAACTGTTCCGTCGTCTTCGTCGTCGTCCTAACCACGGCGTTCGCTCGTATTCGACGATATTTATCGTGTACGAGGGAAGATTGCCAAGCGATATCCGACAAGTTATCGCGATCGACCGCAAACTTCGTTACCCGAACGAAATTACAACGGAGAGGAACGAATTCAATGTGTATCTTGAAAGGGGGATTTATAGCGATGGCGCGATTATCATCGCGTTTCATCTTTCCTCGTTCATTTTTCTCGTTCTAGGAATCGGCATCGACGCTTCAAAGACGAGCTAACGTCGAGTTTTCTCGTTCGATATTTTAACGGTGAAAAGAAAGATTTTTCTACGGGTCTGTGCAAGCGCGTGGCGATATTCGTTCTCCGCATTTCTAGCAAATGGACCGTATTTCGGAAGAATATGTAATTTCGCGTCGATTTCGCTTCGATCCTTTTATCGAGAAATGCAAAGAACGATGTATGACGTCGACTGGCTAGGCGCAGTTTTCGTTTATTGCTTTGACCGCGATCTGTTCGAAGTTATTATTTATACGATTAAAAAAAATCATAAACAAAGAGTTCGTAATATTTATATGTAAAAATGTAAAAGACGCCTGCAATGCTTCTCGAAGGAGCAGTGACAATAAAAAACAAATAAACGAAGGTATCGTCAACAACGATAATCCTAACAGTTTCGAAGTGTCCTTAAAATAAAAACTGCATTGTTTATACTAACACAGTCGGATTGGCATACTTTTCGATGTCGTGAAAAATATTTTTAATAAAAGCTACTCCTTCCGACGAGGAATATAATTCGGTGACAAGTTTGTTTATCGTTTAAATAATTAATAGCAAGTTATAAAGAAATAATTATCGACTTATAGCGAGTTTAAGTCGTTCAACGTCAGGAGAAAGATTCGACTTAAATAAAATACGATTGATTAATTAATATTACCTACACACGATGTATTTTTTGATCGGTACTTTGATACAGTAAGAACGACAGAAAATAAGTGAAAATATCGATGTGTCAATCGTGACGTTGTCGAATTCAACATGCTTTGCTTTAAAATGCATCACACAAAATTATACTACCGATCGCTTAATAAATTATTAGTTAATTCCTATGCACTCACCCGATGTACAGCAGAGTTGCGTCCACGATCCTTGGTAGCCTCGAAATCTCCTTGCACTTCACTTCACTTCATTCGCGGCGCGAAAAATATGTCGGAATTACGAGTATTATCTCACGATCAACGAAAGACGCATAGGTCGATCGAATACAGCTTATTTGTGTCTATTTTTTTTTTTTTGAAGCACGACAAACGGCATAAACAATTTTTGGAATATCGATCTGTCTAGGTACCATCAAAATGACGACAACAACAACAATTCGGTCGATACAAGTTTTTTACATTGACTCTACGCAATTTTCGCTCGTAATCAATCGTAAAATATCGGTCGAACGATACTCGTAATTCCGACACATTTTTTCTGCCGTCATTGCAAGCGAAGTGCAAGGAAATTTCCAAGGACATCAACGATCGTAAACGCAATTTGGAGGAGCTGCCACCGACCGTCGCCTCTTCTGTACATCGGATTGACGATATAATTTTTTAATTAAAAAAGTATATGATTTAAAAAAAGTTTGACGCATTGGTCACGACTTACACATCGATATTTTGCTTTTTATTTTTTGTCGATCGTAGCGTATACGACATTTAGTCAAAAATGACACTCGGTGCTTGAATTTTAACGATCATCGTTTCTACTTTCAAATGACACTAGAAATATTTATCGTTTTGCACTTGTTTTGCGTCTGCTACTAAAAGGGTTAATTATTTTCAATGCGTAAGCGACCGGTCAAAACGACTGTCATCGCGATGCAAACGATGGTAGAGCTGAAAAGCGTAAATGATGCGCGCAACGGCAAGTGTAAAAGTTACATCGTATTTTACGTGTATTTCAGTTCCCGTCGTTACCGAATTTCCCTTTGTAATTAATTCTCCTATCGCATTACGGACATACATAAAGCGGATTTCGGGACGTTTTCAAAAATCTCCTCCTACTTACAAATTCCCCGCGATATTACTGTGATAATTTGAATTCTATCAACGTCCTAATTGGATACGGTTTTGGGATACGATTAAGGTTTATTAAGCCGGGACTTTTCGGGTCAACTGTATACGCACGAATGTTCAGTCCACAAAAGTCAATTCGTTATTAACGATGCAGACTCCATTCCATCCGCGTCGCGTGGAAGCGGACTGAAAACGACAGGAAATAAGGAGAAAACGTTAATTCTTGGTGTCGCCCTTGGAAATTTGCTACGAGACCCGTGTTCGAAAACTATATTGGCAAGCCACGCTGCAACCTTCGCCGGTTACCGTGAAATACGAAGCCCGAAATACAGATGGAGTCGCGGGCAACGAAAAAGCGCAACGGCGACGTGATATCGGGTAAGACGAACGAGGAGAGTAACGACGCTGTTACGTGAACGAAATTAAGCCGGGAAGCCAAGTGCATACGCTTGTATTATCAATCCGCGAAAGTCGTTCGACATCAACGCGTCGACGTAAATGCCATCTGTAGCCGTACAATGTGATTATTATTATAAACGAACGATTAATATAATCATTTTAACCGTGTAAGCACGAAATCTTGATCGAATTCCACTAATCCACTAATTAACAAACAAACGAACTCGTTTTTATTGTCCATCAACGATTTTAGTCCTTTCCTCTCGTACGTCGCCATGTAATCGCCATCTTATATTTCATTATTATACTTCCTACATATCTCTTTCTATTAAATCGGCAAGCTGAATTGTAACGCTCCCATAAAAATATTTTCATTTTGATCGAATATGAAAAAAAGAATCGAAGTAGTTAGATGCAAATGATGTTAATACATTGAGGCCGAGTGACGAGCTATCTCGTTTTCATAAATAATAAATAGATACATAAAAGATATATAGTAATATTTAAGAACACTTTATTATATGACTATATTAGGTTGGGGAAAAAAAAATCCATTATTTTTTCGGTAAAGGGCTGTAGTGGCCGATATCTCCTAAAGCATCGATCAAACAATTTCAGAATTATATATATTATATAATATTATATATTATTTATTATTAACATATTATATATATATATTTATATATTATATTTCAGACATATATAAGGTGACATTTCGCACTAAAAAAGTTCTTTTGCTGTTTTTTGTTAGGTCCATTCAGTTGCGAGTTACAGGGTGTTAAAAATGAAAGTCAACAAAGAGAAAATTCGGTACATTTTATAGTTTTTCATTAAAGGGAATTGTCTATCACCATAATAACTCCAGGTCACGTACATCTTTGACGACCCGGCAAAAACTGAGAGAGCTCAGCTAGGAAGTTTTGATGCATTCACCATATAGCCCGGATTTAGCATCCTCGGATTATCATTCGTTTCGGACGTCAAAAGAAGAGTGCGAAAATCACCTGTCTAGATTTATCGCAAAAAAAACCCGTTTTACCCCAAAAACGGCAAAAATGTATACGTCAAAACGGTGCATATTCGAGCAAAATTGGTAATCCAAAAGGTGTTAAATAAAGTCTTGAAGTTCACGTAAAAACAATCGATTTCTTTTTCCCCAACCTACTGCTACCAAATGTGAATTAAAAAATAGTTTTAGTATCACAAATAAGTAATTAATAAGTAAGAAATGGCAATTAAAAAAATTCTTTTTATCGTCCATCGACGATTCGAAAATGAACGGCTAACGCGTTAACGATGTTAAAACGAGCACAGACGAGCTAACGACGGAGACTAAATTCCGCCTCCGTGGCGTGTAAGGGGTCGAAAACGTCACGAAATAACCGAACAACGTCGGATCTTGGTGTCACCCTTGAGAATTTCCTGGGAAAGGCGTATTCTAGGACATTATCGGCAAGTAACGGAGAAACCTTTGCCGGTTGCCCTGAAACACGAGACCAGGATCGCGAGTCGAGGGCAAAGGGTGAAGCGTAACGGCGACGGGAGATCGGGGTAAGATCAACAAGGAGCGTAACTACGTTGCCGCGCTGGCGGAGAGGCCGAGAAGGTCCGAGACAAAGGCAGCCAAGGTAGTACGCCATTAGCATGGCTCGCATGCCCGAAATTGAGTTATTAACGTTTATCTTTGTATCGTCTCTCGATCGATTGGAGGACGAACGATAATCGTCGTAGGTAAGTACCTTAGCTAACGCGGGATGCTACGTGCGTTCTAGCTCGTATATTTTGCGTTAACCGTCCGTAGAAAGGGAGACATCGACGCGGCGAAGTCACGTAAACGCAGTCGGGTGTAATTCCGTGTCTCTGTCGCGAGGGCCCGCGGTTACGTCCATCGTTCGTCGAGTTATCGCGTACGTGTATTGCAGAGGCACGTAGACGTTCCTGCCGAACGGAAACCGCGAACATCGCGCTACGTGTAAAACGATCGGCTTCGAGACGTCGACATCGACGAGTAGTCGAGAACCTGCCAAATCGTCCGAATGGCAAACGTTCGATCGTTAGACCAGCGTCTCGGTAAGTAGATAAACGTCGAGGCTAATGAGCGAAGAAACGATCGAGAAACTCGATAGAATCTTGGCGTTTCACGGTCTTCGCTCTGGACGTAACGAGCTGCTACGGCGGTGGTACATCCTTTTATCCGTAAGGTAAAGCAACGACTGGATAATTTACGGAGCATCGTGATGTAGACGTAATAAATATTAGGTTGTTCGGAAAGTTATTTCGATTTCTTTTTAGGAAAAAAACTTTGAGTTTTATGCTTTTTATGTTATTTTTATGAAAAACTGGAAATAACGAAATGATTTCCCGAACAACAATAGGATAGAGGAGAATGGTATTAATTTTGGCGTCGAGCTAGACAATTTGTAATAATCGGAACGATGAATTAATTACAAAAAATTGATAATGAATACAACTTCGTTCTTTCTAACCGCTTGCCTTTCCCCTTCTTTGCACTTGGATCCTAAACAAATTTCCACTACGACGTTACGTGAGAATAGAGTTCCAAATGAATAATACTAATACTAGAATACTAGTATAGAGTGATACTAGAATATATATATATAGAATATAGAATTATTTATATATATGAGTCAATATTGTGTGTAGCAGAAAGCGAGTATTCTGAGCTTCGTTTCCTTACAGCAAGCAAACAAATTTGAAATTCGTCTGTAAGTTGAACGAAACAGAATTTTGCTTTGCTTTGCTGGATTTGGCGAACACAAGTGTTAGGAACCACGGTTAGCCCCGCGAGATATCGGCTTGGGGACCAGAGATTTCTACGGAGGTCCATCCCCTCCCTTTTAAGAGTAGCCTGACCTTTCCCAATCGCAATAAATTCTTCTTTGTCTTCACAATTTTCCCAAAATCCCCTGTTTCAATAAATTAAACTAACCTTTCTTTAAACATTATATTCATTTCCTTGACTGACCAAAAAGCGATGTCGCCAAAGTAAAATATTTAATCTCGCGATCAGTGCGCAAAGACCAACACGCTAGACCGAGTAATCCGAACCTAAAGTCCGATGTGTCGTTTAAGGTGTTAAATATACCCATGGAAAGCCACTATAGGGACGCACCGTTCAAATCGATGGTATCGCAACTGTTAGTGTCGTACGGTGCTTAAGAGGTTAAGTAAGAATTTTTCTACCGAGGATCCGCGTGTTTGGCTCTCTCCGGTGTTCATTCGATTTTGTCATCCTCTCTCGGCCATTGGCGCTTCAGGAAATAAATGAACAAAAAGTTACGGAGAAGCGAGTGAATACGGATGCCCATAGCAGCGTGAAATACGCGCGCGGCGATCGCATCTCGATTAAAAGTGAATCACGATGGTGTTTTCTCATGTCGAGCACGGGGGATATTCTCAGGGCAAACGAACGTCGACAGGAGCGCGCAATACGCGCGTATTATGGCGCGGCCGCCAATTGAACCTCGATTAAAAGTGAATCACGAGCGTGTTTTCTGGTGATACGCGGTGGCGAACGATCGACCGCGACTCTCGTCCCACGAGTTTTGCACGCTCGAATTACCCATGTCCATTGGTCTACCGCGGCGCGTAATTTTCAAGTCGGATTATCAACTTGCTCGATCGCGACATCCAAAATCGCCAATGCGAACGTTTTCACCGATCGACGATACCTTTTCGTTTTATCCTTTTATCTGCCGAAAGTTGGGAGACGTTCGCGCCAGTTTGTTTGCCCATATTTGTCGAAGCGCTCGACTAGTTTCGCAATGCGTTAGAAGGTTGGTTAGAGTTTTCGATTGCAAAGCAACGTGACGCTTTCTTTCTTGCAGCAATGCCTAACATTTTAGACCGTATTTGTGACGTAAACCAACCCCTTCGCACATGCGCTCAAGCCGAAACACAAGAAACCGAAATTCTTGGCTGTTTTGACCTGGACTAACAGATCTACTGATAAGCTTCCGGTCTGACAGACAGATGGCGCGATAGATACAAAATATTTTTTTAGACAGTACTAACCTTCGAAAGATAAGTGTAACAAAAGAATTTCGTGAACGGTAATATATAAACTATAAAAACTCGAAATACACGTCATTGTTTGATTTTAATTCCGCACACTTTGGGGGAATTTTTAACCACTTAGTAGTATTTTTCCTTATCTTTCGGCTGGTGGAGAACCAATTAACCGATTTTAATGGTTTAAAAGTTATTATTACGTTTTCTTGTGCTTCTAAAGACATAACGGCGAACTGATTTTGTTAAAATTAAAAAAAAGTTGTTTTACCTGTTTGACCTGTTTGTCAAACCAAAAATTGTGATAGATTACAATGAAGGAAAATCGTAAATTACGTAGATGTTTCGGATCAGATGTCGTCACACTGCAATCCTTTACGCAAATCAGTAAACTGATATTAAAAAATTGTATTTCAACTTTTTTTGAGACTGAATAATAGTCTCGCGAACAATAAAATATCAAGCGTTGAATTTAGAAAACAATTAGCTACGCATATGATGTCCTGCGAAGATAGAACTCTTTGCTAATAGTACCAAAAAGTGTTCATCACGAAATTAAAAGGAAGGAGGGCAAATTTGATTTAGTTAGGAAACGCTGCAAAATTTGCTATGAAAGTAATGTTAAACAATTTGGCTCGAAATCGGCAAAAAATTGTACTTTAAAAGTTGCAACATTTTGCGATGGTTGTCCAGACGAGTCTCATTTATGTCTGCCATGTTTCCGCAAGGTTCACCGCAATACGCCGTTGTAATTGTAAATAAATTCGTAGGTAATAATATTAAACATATTTCAAGCAAAAAGCTTTATTTTTTATGCATTTGGACTCTATTAAAATGGTTACGCAGGAGCTTGCAACTCCACTGGTAGGGTAAACGCTCGACCATGTTTGTTAAAATAATTCCTTAGAAATGAAATTTATCGCTTTGTTGTCTAATGCCTATTAAAATTTATATCTGTTCCCTGCTAAATATAGCTTTGTAGTATCGAAAAAATGTCTCGAATGGAAAATCTTCAAAAACTGCCGTGGCACGGAACGTGTCAACTGGCTAAAGAGTAGCGAAACTGGGAGTTTCTTCATGATATCCTGCATAATCGTATCATTTCTCAATGGTGAGAACACGCTTGGATCCTCACAACGTCGGAACCTGCGACGAGCTGCCGTTTCGATCGAGAAGCAGCGACGAATGAACGACGTTCGTCCCGCTAGAGCGGAGGGGTAAATAAAATGGTGGAGAAGACGAGCGGACTTAGCCGTGAAATGCCGGCAGGTTGAGGGGTTAATCAAGCGTCTAACAATAAGGCCGACGATTGGAGGAGTCGCCGCGTCATAACGCTTAAACGACGAAGAAATATAGGGTAGCGCGCGATGGCACTACGCAGCAGCCAGCTAGCTAACAGGGAGACTGGAGACCCGCCGTAAAACGTGATTTCGCGCGCATTGCCTACCTTTAAAACTTACGCGGGTGCGCGCGACCGTAACCGTGTAACGCCGGGAACTTCGTCGATCGGGCGATTTAAGTTTCTCTCGGGATTATAGCGCGTTCGAGGCGGCCAAAGGTCTAGGCGTGACTTACCAACTACGTCTGCACGCACGTAGGCACGTAGGAGGACCGAAAGTATCTCGAACGAATGCTTCGTTTCGTACAAACGACTCCAGCTCTCGCGATTGGACTCGCGGCTCTTTCCGTGTTTTTCATAAAACTCCGGGAATTTTTTTTAACGACCTAACGGCCGCTCGAGTATCTGTGCTCGAGTATCTTCTTATGCTTAGATAAAAATTCTAGTCCAAATATGAGAGCTTACAGAGCAACGCAACTATTAGGTTAACGACTAAATTCCCGCCGTTTCAAACAAATTTTTTAATTTTTATTTTATAATATATATTATATATATAATAATAAATAATAATATAATTGGACGCCGGAACGAGGTGCGTCTTTGAGGTCAAAATTTCCTGTTTCGAACTTGGCCTACCAATCGCGAGTGGTTTTTTCAGCCATAGGACCCATTCGATACACAGCACAAATGTTGCGAGAAGCTTCTGCGGCTTTAGAACCTTGATTAAAAGCAAAAAGAAGGTGTCGAAAATCTTGATTTTTCTCGACTTGACGTTTCATTTTAACGATCTGAAAGATAACAGAAATTTATCTTAAAAAAAAAA
>JAITYT010001584.1:127031-143139 GCA_025433975.1 Liostenogaster flavolineata
AAATACACGCGTACGATATAGCGAGAAACGTTTCGCGGTATAAATTTCGAATAAATTCTTTTAAAGCGAACAGAAACGAGGAAACGTCACTCAAAACGTTTCGATAAGATGAAAAAGTTGTTTCGCGTAAAAAGCGACGACGTGTCGCGAGGAGCTTTAATTTAAGCGATCGCGATAGAAAGCGCGTCCGAGGGTAAAACGAAAGTAGCGCTGGCTCTATCGTTACTCATTCGGCATTTTCAGGCTTGACGTCATAATTCAGGATGATAAATACGAGTTACTTAGCGTCGAACCGGTAGATTTTCGCGAGCGACGTTTCAGCTCGCTCCCTAGCGCTTGGTCCTCCCTGCCGCCACGCCCGTCCCACTACTTCCCAACGCCAGTTGAATCCTACGACCGAGAGAAGAATCGAGCCAAGTACGTACCATTCCCCGACCCCCTGCCGAGCGTACGCTACCACCGTGGAATTTCTGGATCTCGTATTTTCTTATAAATGGAAAACGTCTGGGCGTCTCTAATCCCGAGGCGCGCCTTCTCGAGGATCGTTTAGCGATCCGACCGGGATCAAGAGACGGTGGAAGACGACTTGCAAGGCGAGTTTCAATGCGCGATAAAATACCGACGATCGAACGAGCCCCTTTCGCTTTACCTTACGAGCAAGGAGAAAAAAAAATGTTAAGAGGAGCGCTTGATGAAAGCCTACGAAAGATTCGAAGCGAGTAGGAAACGTAGAAGAGACGTAAAATTGGAATGATTGACTGGAAGAGATCCTTTCGTTCTGGGTGGACGTTGAATCGACCCGCGAGAGGGACGATCGAGCGGCTATATCTAATTTTGTGGAGGTTCTGATAACGTTAATCGTTTCGTTACGATTCAACAATAGGATTTGAAAATTAATCGCTGATGTGTAATGGGAATTCTTTCTATGGGTTTCAGTGAATTTGGATAGGGATCGATAATCAATGGTTAAAGATTATCGGATCCGAGGCGGAAAAGATGGATAGATAGAAGGTAAGATACGTCTAGTGGATCTAGAGACTATCAAACTGGTCTTTTCCATCTTTTGTGAATGATCAAAAGAACGTCAGTTCGGATAGTACCTATATCAAGTGTCTAATTGTACGGAAGTTCTGATAATGTAATCGTTTCGTTACGATCGCCTAATGTTTAGGATTTGAAAATTAACCTCTGATGTGTAATGGGAACTCAGCCTATGGGTTTGGACTGGGTTTGGTTACTGTTCGATAATCGATGGTTAAAGTTATCGGATGCCAGATGGAAAAAATGAAAAGGTAGAAGATAAACTACGTCTAGTGGATCCAGAGACTATCAAACTGGTCTTTTCTGTCTTTCGCGAATGATCCAAAGAACGTCAGTTCGGATAGTACCTATATCAAGTGTTTCGATCTGTCCATAGGGAGAGGTCGAACTATATACACAGAGAGGAACACACAGAGGAAGGACTAGTCTCTTTTTCTCCCGACCGTCTCTACTTGATCCGTCTTCGATCCGTCCATCGGCTTCGTAGGGGCAAAAAAGAAGTTGCCTCTCGTGGTAGACGCTTTTTTTACTCGCCGTCCTTCCTCCTCGTAATTAAAGTTTTCCCTACGGCCAAAATCACGTGTTTGCCGATCGCTCGAACGAAATTAGAGCTCCTACTCATCTCACGCTGCGTCTTTCGCCCCTCTAAGCTCTTCTCTTCTTTTGTCGAAGAAAAAGTTCGTCTCTCCCAAGCGGATACACCTGCTGAGATCGTTAAGATCTCCAATATGACACGATCGTTCATGGATCTCACGTATCTATCAATCTTTGCTAAAGCAACTAAGATTTGCAATAATTTCTTCTCGTTACTTCTTACCGCTTAATCAAACTTTTATAAAAAGGCTACAAAATATTAGGTTGTTCGAAAAGTAATATCGTTTTTCCCCAACAGTTTTTCATAAAAACGATATAAAAAAAACAAAGAAATATAAAAAACGACGTTCTTTTTTCATAGAAAACGGAATTATTAGGTCTACCGGAAAGTTCCGTCACATAATGTCATCGCGAACTTCAACATGGACTCCTTCGACCATTGCATTTCTATGTATGTGCTCGATATATACGAGAAACGAACATAAAACAACCATACCAACATACCATAAGAACTGTATTATTCGCTTTCTTTTCGTTCCAAAACGTGGAACTTTCCAGCGGATCTGATATCCGTGTAAAATATCATTTGGACGTTCAATAGACCCAAGACGAAAAAATACTTATTATTCCTCAACGACGTTCACTAAATTTGCATCGTTAAAATAAACGAGCGAAATGAGTTCTCTCTCCTCGCTGGCCGATAATCGCTAACGCGTTTACGACGTTGATAGGGATAAAACCAAGGATCACGATGTTATCCAAGTCGATGCGTAACGATGTCGATCCCAGGATGAAAAATAAGGAACTCACTAGGCCCTTGAAGCCTGCAAGCGAGGAAAAAGACTAGTAGTAAGAAGAGGACCAGAAGAAGAAGGAGAGAGAGGAAGAAGACGAACCTGGGCGAAGGGTGATTCCATCAGCGCTGTCGGTGGAATAGGAGATGGAGGGAAGGCAAGGGATCCAGTTTCTTCTCGTAGGTACCCTCTTATTTAAAATATCTAACGTTATTACTGCAGACTCGGCAACTATAACGGAGCTTCTCGAATTCAAGTTCTTCTTGGGGAGAAGCTCGATTTTTCGAGGTTTCATCATGTAGAACTCCACCTTTTCCAGAACTCAGCTCGATTTCAGCTCGTTGTCGATGATGGTAACACCGGTGAGGTTCTAGAACGATTTGCGATTATTCATTCGTCGGCGCACTTAAATAAGAGAATCCTGCGAAGGAGCAAGTTAAAAACAGTTCAACGCGTAAATGGAATCGCTTCTTCTTCTTCGAGGATTTATCAGGTTTCAACGCAACGATGCTATCGCGAATGTCGAAGACGCGGAAAAAAATGGAAGAGAAAAGCACTTGGCGTGCTTCGAAGATCCACAGCTTCCGCAAGATTTTAAAGATACGGTAGTGCGATAGAAATCGTATTTCGAGAACGAAATCGGCTGAATTTTCCGTAGTTCGTACGAGATGTATCGAACGATGCATTGTATTAGGTCTTAGGAAAGTAATCGAAATTTCTTCGACTTTTAAAAATCCTTTCTAATTTTATTTTAAAGATTTATTAGAAAGGGAATCGAACAACTGTCCTTACGCTGGCAAAAGGCGTTAGAAAATAATGGAAATTATTCTGTTCATTGGTATTTATGATTTCTTTAATAAATTAATGTTTTTCGCCATTTCGGTGAATATTTCATAAATTATCACGCGAAACAAAAATACAGAGGCCGACGTTGCAAAATTCTATTTGTAAAGGTGTAAATATCTAAAACGTATTAAAAAAATATAACGTTCTTGTAAGTTAATTTCCATATAAGCCGTAAGACACTCGTCGCATATGCGTAAAATCGTCTCGAGTTGCTGCCTATACCTGACTATAAACTGACTATAACCTGAAACTGAAGAATGTTAAGCCTCGAATGAGACGCGAAATACTCGTCGTTTCGGTTCTGGAGTCGCGATCAAACGCGGATTTACAAACGAAGCGGTCTGACGTAACGAAAGAAAAAGGCGAAAGAGAAAGAAGAAGAAGAAGAAGAAGAAGACGAAGCGAAGGAAAGGGAAAAATCGTGGATTTCGCCGTCGTGGCGGTTGGCGAAGGTATGACAAAAGGCACGTAACAGAATCACTGTCTGTATCGCGAGTAAAATTAGCCCGCATTCAATGTCTCCCGAGGGTGTGCGCGCATACTGTCTACCCCTTTTCGCGGTGGCAGACTTCGGGCCGGGCATCGCGCCCAACCCTCCATCCTTGCGGGTATGTCGCTCGACGTCTCCCCAAGGCGTCTCATAATTAAATTCGCCCGAATTTGCCCCACTACGACTGCAGCCGTCCTCGTAACAAGCTATTGTATCGTCGGGACTGACGGCACCATCGTCGACGCCATCTTCAAACTTTTCCCTACAATTTTTCTATCGCTTTCTAACTACGCCTTCGCCGTCACGTTACTCGCGTACTCCTTATTATTGCCACTTTCAACCCTCCTTTCGCTCCCGAGAAGTCTTCGACCGACGAGAAACGATAAAAAGGGGAGCGATGGTTTCGGTGGTTTCCGTTTTATCCGCTTGGAGATATCGACTGGCTAATTCGCCTTATTATCCATTACGATAATTTATATTGGATTGTTCGGCAACTTCGTGCCGATTTTCGTTTTTTTTTTAATTTATTTATTATTTATATTATATTTTTTATTATGTATTTGATTATATATATTATATAATTAATTTTTTTTCTTTGAAATTGTTTAAGATTTATAATTATACAAGAGGGATAATTATTTGTTGAGTTTTTGGAGCGGAGTAAAGTAATGTGATGAGAACTGTAATGATAGAGTGAAAGTTTAATATAAAATAATATAACTCCGTGCTTACTGCACGGTGCCCAAACGAAGACTGCTCTTACAAAAAGAAAACGCCAAGCGCTCGAACCGCAGAGCGCTAGGACAACAGAACGGTAGGATAGGCTAAACATATCAAAACAAAATACGTGACGTCAATGACAACACTATTAGGCGTACAAATTCTTTTCGCCGTTTTCGATATTAGTAAATCGACATTAGTAAATTCAAGTTTGCATTATAAATTTATTCTCGATCCGGAGAATTGCCAGAAAGATGAGAAAAAGTAGTGGCTAGCGACGGGCAGTACTCTGATTCACAAATGTTTAATCGCTTTTTAACAATAAAGGCTGAAATTTTGGAAGAAAACGGTGGGATCAAAGTTGTACACCTAATGTTAGGTCTACCGGAAATTTCCGTCGCATAATGTCATCATAAACTTCAACATTGACTCCTTCGACCGTCGCATTTCTATGCATGTGCTCGATACATACGAGAGGAGATGGTCGGCAACCATAAAACTTATATTATTCAGTAAATATTAAACGTATTGGTTTCTTTCTATTCAAAAACGACAGAACTTTCCGGTAGACCTAATAATTAATTTAAAAATTTCTCTACGCATCTTTGTGGAGGGAAGGAGTCCCGAAGAAGGGGCGAGACTAGCAGGAGGAATCCGATGGAGGCGAAGAGTCGTTCGATCATCCAGCTCCAATCGAGGGTATCCATCAGTTAATGCGATCGATACCGCCCATAACTCGTTTGATGATCCGTGTTTAAAGCGATGAAACGGATTATATCGTGTATTATGAGGCATTAAGGGCCGTCGATCGCATTTAATGGAGGATTCGATATACCAAAATGTAAATCGCCAGCCTTTCGGTAACACAAAAGGTTCGCGTTGCCCTATCAATTAAATAAAGTACTCCGTTTCGAGGGTCCATTCGCATTCAATATTCCTTATCGATAACCGGTCTATAGGAACCGATTCGCTCCGAGTAGCGACCAGCTCGAATTTTCCATATCGAGGCAAGGAGGCCGAGAAAGAGCCACTTGCCAGATCCGACGAATACTTAATAAATCCAGTCCCCGCGATCCATTCGACGTTCACTCGAATTCAGCTGGCGCGCGGAGCGCAGATATATTTCCGGATAAAATTAACATACGGTCGAAAGAGCGACGTAACGCGGCGCGTTCGATGCTTCGCCAAATTCACGATTCGCGAACGATCCAGTGCCGAGGGAATCGAGCGACTGCGAGACTCTGGCGAGATTCGGCCTTCGTGACTATGAAATTTAAGAGAAGCGACGATGAGAACGAAGAACGTCAGAGAGCGAGAAGAAGAGAGCGCAATCGCGTAAATTACGTCCGTCTAATCGAATCGGTACCGAAGATTTATGTCGGAACGTATTGGCATCGAATCCGTTTCTCGCAATTCCAACGTGCGCCGAGGCAACTTTCCTCATGTCCACCTCTCCCACGTTGGCCATGGCAGAACTTTCCACGAAAGGCCACTCGTCCATTCCGAACTTTTCGAAAAAACGCCTCGATATTGCCGATGGCCGATGCCCGTTACTCGTTTCGGCTTTTCAACCGAATTCTAACGCCTAACCTCGACGTTTCACGAATTCCTTTTCCGCCTCTTACGACTTCTTCTGTCTAACTTGATCTCCAACTTGATACGATACCTTGAAATCTAACTCGAAAAATAATCTCGAAACAGAAAGTGTAATACAAACATTCCATGGTTCCGTGTTATTCGAAACTCCAGATCAATACAAATTTGTACATTTGCTTCCGAAAATTAATTGAAAAAGAATTGAAAATAAGAACACAATTTTTTACGTATTTTTAGATGTAAAATTTCAGTTGTATAGAGATAACGTAAAATTCATTTAACTTTGAAAAGTGAAATTTAAAAGTGTAGAAGATTAACTAAGCTTTAAACATACGTCATGCGTAGAGTAGATAAAAGAATTGATTATTGCATCGTCAATACGTACAACAGACAGACAGTTTTCCTTGTAATTCGACGATGTGTATATGTACGTGTACATATGCACTGTGTGGTCGAGTGAAAAATGATTTCGAAACGAAAAGTGTAGTACTTTTATCCTCCACGAATCAGACATCGAGGAACTCCGCAATGATAAAACAGCTAGTAGAATTGAATTTCTAGAATGAAATTCTGCTCTTTTGGGAGCGTTCCAATTTATTTTCTAAAATTCGTTGGAATCTAACTCGAAAAATGATTCAGAAATAAAAAGAATAACACTTCTTTTCTCCATGAATCGGCCATCGAGAAACTCCTCAGTGAGAAAACAGCTGATAGAAGTAAATTTTTCGAGTGAAATTCTCGTCTTTCAACGCGGAAGACTTTAAAGGCGCGAGAAAGGAGGAATTAGACTCGACCGTCGTTTTATCGATAACGAGACGGAAACCAGGTGGAAAAAGTTTCAGAGATAAGCATATCGGGGTAGGTCGATCAACAGTTAGATCTCCGTAGTCCACCGGGTGACCGTAGCACCGGCTAATCCGTGCACCTCCCCCTACCTCGGAAGCGGAAGGAGGGCTTTTACCGCGTCTTACCGCACGACACGGTCCGTTTGCACCCCATTGCGGGGGCATCTTCCCCGTATCGGAGTCGAACCGACTTGTATCTTCCCTTCGGGTCGACTTACGAGACACCGAGAATCACCCGAGGGATTATCTCCAGCGATGCAATTTTTACGTGACCGTTTTGCTACTGCCAAAGGCAAGCCGCGTCGTAATCGTTCTATACGACCGTCATAAATTCTCTCGTACCGACCGAAGACGTATCAACTGAACGCGAACGAAGAGAAATGCCTGCTTCTTAAGGCGCTTCGTGCCCCCCTCCCCTTTCTCTCTCTTGACCCAAAACGAACCGATCGGACCAAGAGATACGCTGGCAGATCGAAAAAAGGCCAACGGAGCTAGCGGTGCCACGAGACACCCTAACTTAGGGGGAAGTATCGAAATAGCAGGCAAAAACGATTATAAGCACTCGGAGAACTTCCAGAAACGAAAGAGCAATTACCGCTGATCAAAGACGCGGCAAGGGATTAGGCGAGGATCTCGCGAACGATAAATTTAGCAGCGTCTTATTCACCAGTCGAGTTCCATCGAGGCGATCGCGCGATACGCAGGGCGACGTTAAACGAATTTCACGCGTAAAGGAACATCGGCCACGACATCGCGGCCTGTTCGAGGCTAACGACGCAGAAACTAAGGCGAGAGAGAAGGATGCTAGGCGAGGTAGGCGGATGGGAAAGAAAGGCACGAAGACGGAGCTGGTAGGACAAGGCGAGGCACGAGAGCCAACCAGCTGGCGAAAGGACACGTAGAGACGCGTTCTCTTCTTTGAGGCTCATTGTTCGCTCGGCGAGAGCTCGCGGACGGCGAAACGCCGAGAGGAGATCCGGGATAGGCGGCGAGCTGGCCCCATTGTTCAGCGAGAAACTCCGGATTGCGAGGCAAACAATACCAGCGATTGTTTCAACCCCTCGGTGAGACCAAACGGCCCGTCGTCGCCTTCGTCGTTTTCGTCGCTTTCATCGGGCGCCGCCACCTTCGTCGCCTTCCAATGGCACGCGAGGAAAACCCTTCCCATCTCGCTCCCCTCTCATTCCCCTAGCCAAACCCGATTAAAAGCATTATTGATGGCCGGTCGAGCCAGACCAAACGCCAGACTCGTAATAACGTTGTAATTGGCTCGTTGCGGAGTATCGCTGCTAGCCGACCAAGCGAACGTTCGAGAATGAAATTCGCCAGCTGGATCCCTCCTAGCGTCTGATTTTATCGGCTGTTCAATTTGGACGAAGGGATTAACGGAGGAACGCTTCGATTATTTATCTTCGATACGGTAATAGGACGAACTCGGCATGGAACGAAACTCCTTACGATAACTATTTTTAGACTTTTGGGTATCATTGATCGGTTCCAGATCGTAAGGTGCGACTCCTTGAGTTGAAGTTCTTTTGGATAATTCGACGATTTCTCGTTTTTATCCCTTTCGCGACCCTAGTTAGACCAATGGTTTGAAATAAAACCAAGTCTCTCGAGTAAGAAAAGACGAAATGAAACAAAATGAGTTGTAGCGGTATTCGGCAACATTGCACACATAAATGAAGACATGGAATGCAAATTAAGCCGTATTTTTCGAACAAAGTGAGATCGGAATTGCAGGACACAGTTTAAATCACAAATTTTGTGGCTACTGACTGTAGTCACTCGTCGCAAGACTGCCACCTATACACGACAAGTGATTATAGTCACCGACCTCAAAATTTGTGATCTAAACAGGGCCTCGCAATTATATAGTTTGCGACTATGGTCACCCGTCGTGTACGGATGTCGTCTTGTGATGGGTGACTATAGTTACCTATACTATAGTATAGCTAAAAAATTACTTCGCATTACGTCACAATACTTCGTATAACATCAATTGCCGAATCCACAAATTCCATGTCCACTACGAAAAAATTCGTATCGGTTGACCGACGAATCACAGCCAAATTTCACGCTGGCGATTTTACACAGAAATAAAAAAAATAAAGTTAAAAAAGAAAGTAACGTTGAGTGGCGCGTTAAATTCTCGTGGCTCGTGGTATCGACGGAGTTCGGAATACGTTACTCCATAGTTGCACTGGTCCGATCTCGTTTGCCTCGGTGTAGACAACGGGACATGCCTATTAGTAAGATTGCTAGCCATCTCCTCCCTTTCCGCGCCCCACTCTTCGTCTTCCTCCACAGTCGCGACGGCACATTATATAATAGAGAGTACGAAAAGGAGGAGAGGGACAGCGGTACGAAGGGGTGAGAGAAGGAAAGGAAGAGACGGCCCCTCGATCGTGGTTAATGAAATTGCTTGGAAAACAGAACTCCACGGCTGGACGGATTAATAAAAGGGAAAAAGGAGCGAGGTATGGCACTCTTACTACCGGAACGATGACAAATTACGTGCTTCACGTGACCCCTCGTCGTACTGGCTCGCTCTTTCTCCTCTCCTATCGTTTCATACACCGCTCGTGACTTTGCGTGGCGTAGAAAGCGCGATCGTGTTATCGTTGCTGTGTTTTCCTTTGTCGTCTCGTCCACGTCCTCCTCTGGTCATTGTCGGTTCTTCCCTCGTGGCTCCGTTAATCGAGCAACGACGGAATATCGATTATTTAACCGCGAGAGATTAAGAGAATATTCGATCGAACTCGATCGAGCAAACTACGACGGTAGAAGTGTACCCGATTGGCAGCCCGTTCAGGAATTACCGTAATTTCGACCAGAATACGTAAAATACGAAAATTTTAAACGTCCTTTGATACGGCGAAGTCAATACTAATGTAATACGAAGATAAGCAAGGCTAATATTGAAAGTTAATAATAATGAAACACGAGTTAAGACAAGTTACTCCGATGGAAACATTTGATGCGACACGTCAAATACCGTAATTTATTATTCAGTATTTATTTCATATTTATTTCATTCCCACTTCTTTAAATAACGCATTTTCATAGCGTGATACAATGAGGATATTTTATTTAATATTTTCATCGAAGTGACTTAACTTAGCTCGTCGTGTTATAATATCATTGATCGTCAATTTCAAAGACACATATTCACGTATCGTATAAATACCAAGTTCGCTTCAGAAAATAAAGTTTGAATTTTGGTATTTTATGCGTTCGTTTTAAACGTTCCGAATTTGCCTTTGGAGTATCGTCAATTTGTTATAAAAAGAAGCGTATGTCAGTGAAACTACACGATCCACAGAATGATGGCGATACATTGATCGCATGATCGATATCGATGCATTGGTTGCCTAAAGAGATAAAAAAAATGGCAAATTTTCAATAAAATTTATGGCGCAAAAGTTTGTTTTAATTCAAACGAACGCGACACTCCGAGCGATTAAACTGACAGAAGACTCGACAAGCCGGGATCAACGACGATCTTCGCAAAATCAAAGCTGTGGATTAACCCTTTGAGGACGGGACGGTTCGAAATCAACCGTACCGTGGGGCCGAGCTTCTACCGCGATAGTCGTTTGAAATTTCCAGCGCAAATTTCTCCTCGCACGCTGCTTTCGTTCACAGCAACCCAAGATGTCAAATTCTAGATACATGCGTGGATTCTTCACAGGATAAATAATACGTTTATTTGCGTATTAGTCGATTGACTTCCTAAGAAAGCGAAGAAAAGCGACGAAAAATTTTTTTTTCAATAATTTTACTTTATCTCTTACGAAACATTGTCAAACAATTTATCATTGCCATTGAATTTATTGGATTGTCCGGAAATTTCGTGCCGATTTTAGGTTTTTTAAAAATTAATTATATATATTATATAATTATTATTTTTCTTAACAGAAAATAAATCTTTAAAAAAAAGGAAAAATTTTTCTTCAAAATCACGTACAGAGTAAATCGAAATAGCTTCTGGAATAGATTATTTCCAATCGTCCCGATCTTCATCATTTAGGAAATTCATTATAAATACAAGAAGCTATGACCGAACCAAATGCTTCGACGCTCGCTTTAATTTATCAAATTCAATCGAATGGAAGACGTTTCGAAAAGCGGAATTAATCGATCTGTTCGGTGAACGGCTCGTACACGAGTTCCAAATCGACGATTTAGTCCGCAAAAGGGTTAAGAACAGTCATTCGTCGTGCCTACGACCGTGAGACGAACAAAAACGGAAGAAAGGAGGGAAGTAACGAACGAAGGAAGGAATTTCAGACGTTCGCTTGACGATAGCGCAGCACCGTTAACCAATGAGAGCCAGGGAGGGAATTCAACAGGGAAGACGGAAAGAACGAAGGAGACCGGGAGGAGGGAGGGGGGAAGGGGCAGGGTAAAGGACGAGGGGCGCCTCATTTCGCGGGCTTATGAGTTTGCAGAAAAGGTCAGGGCGCAAAGGGCGCCTTAATTCGAGGTGAGCACGGCTGAAATATTGCGAAGTCGTTGAATGCGAGCAATGGAATTCTCCTCTTTGCGAAGCGGTACTTTTGTACGCGCGGACGCGCGCCACGTGCCTACGTACGCGATAAAATTACATTTTCATAAGTACAGCGCGGAATGCCGAAACAAATATCTCGTTGCATGTTGGCCTGGCTGGTTGCTGCTAGTAAGAGGGATGGGGAGGGGAGGGGAGGGGCGGGGAGCGGTACTTAGGCGCGGCGTTACAGCGCTTCGACGAAGGGATTTTCGTTTCGTGCAGGACGAAACGAAAAAGTTCCTAGCGGCGAGGCGAGTGGGTGATGGCGACTCCACGGCGCCCGTAAACGAGCACCTCGAGGCGCCGGCAATCAAGATGTCCGAACCACGGTAAAAAATCGTCATCTACGTAAGAAGCCGACCGTTTCTTAGTCGAACGTTGACCGGACCGAGTCTTCCTCTACCAGTCCGACGTTGTTGACCTAGCACGAGACCAGAGACGTATTTACGGAACGGCGTAATTAACCTCTTCACCGGCGAGATATTTTCTACTTCTCCGCTTGATTGTACAATACCGTGGAAAATAATAACGGATACGACGGAGTTTTCTTTCTCGTGGCGAACTCCTCTTCGTGACGTCACTGTTCCGTCGAAGGCGGAGCCTTTAACCCTTTGCACCCCTCTGTCGAGCGTTACTCGACATTTATTCGATTCGCGATTATCCTGTTTCGAGACACGCTCGGCATTTTTAAATTAAGCTCACTAAACTTCTGAGCTTTTCTTCTTCCCTTGGGAATAATATTTGAAAAAATATATAAACAAAATTAAAAAAATAGAGGAGAATTCTAACGTATTATCAAACTACGTTAAGAATTATTGGAGAATAATTAGAAGTTATTGGAAGGAAAAATGGAAAAAAATTGGGAGTGCAAAGGGTTAAACGGCAAGCATCAACGCGATGTTGAAGACAGTGAAAGGGTCAATTCGATTCGACACGTTCCGGGATTCCCCTGTTATTTGTACGCATTCACCTTTCGAACGTTCGCAATTAGCTTTTTTAAGATCGAAAAGAATGAACGATTGTTTGCGATAATATTTGTTACGTAAAAAAATGAAATATATTTTTTTAATGCGTCTTCTTTCGAATATTCGTTGCCCGAAGTCGTACGCAGGCGACACGCCTACCGTTTCAATTCATCCGGCGAGCACAGCGTTAAAATCACCGCGCAAAGTCGTTAAAGCTAAAAAGTTGCAAAGTGTTTATTATCCAACTTGCAATTGTTTTCACTACTCATATTTTAGCACCGTCTCGCATTCCTCTGTACGCGTATTATAAACTGAAGGACGAGTGCTCGCCGTTGACTTCCACCGAAAAATAGCCGAATAAAAGCGTCGCTCTCTACAGAAATCCCCGGACCCATGACGAGTTAATGAAAGCAGACCCATTTGACGGCGCTGATTCTAAATTAATCATATGCCACCTGTTACAACATTGTCGATCTTTCGTGAATATAAAACAACCGAAATAAAAATACACGTTGTTATTCATCCGTGCACTACAACGAGCTAAATATTGTGCTATAACAATTTACACAATATTTTTCCTCTGACTTAGTACAGCTACTTTGCGGTACATCAATGGTAAATGCATATTGCATACATAAACAATGGGACAGTCGCCAACTGAGCATTTTAAAATTTAAGGAAATAATTATTGATAAATTATTAGCAGCTAGCGAAATTCCAAGGCAAATAACTGTAAAACTACGATAATGATAATAACGAAATAAGTGTTAATGATGATCGCTACGAAATAGAAATCGAATACCTAGCGACGTATGTAACATATGTATTATATATCACATCGGCTGATAAGTTCCCGGTCTAAACTTAATGCCCGATAATGCAAAATAAAGCTTACACGTTCCTTTGATATCTTCAGAGTGTCGGTTATCTCTTGCATCTTCGCTTTACGATTTGCTAAAACAATCTAGTGGACTTTTCCGACATTTCATCGGTGTTCGAACGAACGCGTTCGAATTCAGCAAACCAGTCAGTAATGGTCGATTTTCCTGGTACGGAGTCCGGATAACACTTATCAAGCCAAGCTCTCGTTTCAACGGTGTTTTTCCCCATCAAAAGCAATGATTAATCGACATACAAACTTTTGAACCAAACGTCAGATGGTCATGAAATTTTTACAGCTATCTTTCGAAGGTCAGTACTTCGTACGAAAATATTAATTCTGGATTTGTGACGCCCTCTGTCTGTCAGAGCGGAAACTTATCAGCCGATGTGATATACGTACAGTGTCTACGATTAACTACCAATTGATACAGGATTATAAATAAAGGATTAAACATAAAATGGAGATACGATGGCTATATCCTGTCCTATGGGACAGACAAGCATGTACCACCGGTGGTACGTCCCGTCGCGAGCGTAACGATCACCTTCAAGGCAGGACACGAGGATGTCGTGGCGAACGACGACCAGGAGGAGTTCTGGAAACATTTCCATGAACTTCAGTGGCGCGTGGTGCTGAATCGCTCCGACGACCGTCGACGTCTCTCTTCTCTCTCTCTCTATTTTCGTAGTATTTTTTTTGTTCCAGGCAAAAAGGATAAGCATTTACCAGAACGCTTGTTTTACGGCGCACTCGCGAAATCGCCACTCGCGTCCCGGTTAGCCGTTGGCTCTTCGAAGAACCTGGCTCGAAGCGTCCAACCACGGCGTTGTCGTCACGTACGCGTGAGTTCTCATTTTCAGGCTGACTGAGAGAGAGAGAGAGAGAGAGAGAGGGAGAGGACGCCGGTGGCGTCGGCCCAGCTCGCGTCGTAGCGAACTCGTACGCGACCCTCCGCCGTCGCAGGCCCGTCCAAGAGCGCGGAGCTCTTAAAACACCGGTAGACCGCGGCAATTATATGGCGGGGGCAGAGTTGGCCGTAAAAATGACCGTAAATACCGGAGTCGGTATTACGGTTTCGCCTCCCCGCTGCCGCCACCTCCGCCGCCATTACCAGCAGCTAGCACCGGCGCCCACCATCCTACGGCACTACAGTCAAGATCTAGAGCAGTCCCCGGAGGTACGGCCGCCCTGGCCGGGGGCCAAACTAGCCCTCGGGATAGTTATGAGAGCCCGAGAGAAAGGAAGATAAATAGATAGATGGATAGAGGGAAAGGGGGAAAGAGAGAAAGAGAAGGAAAAAAGGGAAAAGAGGAAACTAGGCAACTGGCTATCTTGCGTTAAGAAACTTCAATGGACGAGGTTCAGCTGCCTTACCGGTGCTTTTATGCCCGCATCGAGGCTTATTTAGATTTTCCGCGAGATGACGAGCGCGCAATTTTAACGTTTGGAAGGGAGGTCGCGAGAACACGCTCCTTTTGTTGGACACGTTGACTGCCGCGGAGGTCACTGGTGACTGATGAAGCGACCGATAGTAAAAATACGTAATTGTTAGGTTGTTCGAATAGTCGTTTCGATTTTTTTTATGTTTTTTGGGAAAAAGCGAAATGACTTTCCGAAGAATCTAATACGATAAACATCGATGCTGATGATTTTTCAATCGAATCATCGTTACTATAATGGTTTGACGGAACTAACGCCATATAGAAGACAAAAATAATTGTATTAACATCAAAAATATATCGATGAATCTTATTGAAGCACGCTAGGCAAAGAAAAGGTGAACCAATAAAATTGGCACGAAACTTCACCACTTTTGTAGTACAATTCTTTGCACTTAGTCTCCCTAGCTGATTTGAATTATATCTCGTGCTTTTCACGCCGTTTTTGTAAATTCGTAACGACGTTTTCTCTGTAAGCAGTTACTCGAAGAAACATCGCGCTAAATGAATTGCTAATTTCACCCTAAAGTCGAGAACTGAAATATTCTTTCGAGTTTAAATAAGACCAGTGAATTTATAAATAAGCGAGTCTACAGAGCCTCTGGAGTCACCGGTGACCCCAACCACGAAATATGCATGAAACATGATTAGACAATTTAAGTGATCAGCTGAAAATAATATTTCAACATAATATGCATCGCCTCGTGGAAAATTTACGTTGGCGCCACGGGCAAACCACTTTAGGTATCGATGTAATTCGATTGTTTAACTCGAATCGATTCTACAGACTTTTGGAATCGACGTACCTTCGGTCTCGATTCAATGGAAACTCCGACCCTCTTTTAAACGCCTGAAATCCGTTCAAGAGCAAAAGGGAGGCGCGTGCGAACAAATTAACCCTTTAACGAACGAAACGGCCGGAAACGTCTGAGATTTTTCCCTGGGGGTCGGCTGGAAAACGATGGACGGCTTGGTCGGGCGCTCGTTGTCCGGAAATTCCGTTCGAACTCGCGCTGCTCGGCCGCGCTAAGTGATACGAATGCTTTCGGGGGCTTCCGCGGTTCCACCTAAACTATATTTAATGTCGCCGCACTGGCACCGAGGAGTCGAGCTTACATTATCGCTTTGAAACGACCAAGGGCTCGGCCGTGCAACGAAATACGAGCCAAAAAAAAGAACAAAAGGAGGTAGATGTCTGAAAATCGAAATTCGGTCTTGTACAAGTAATGAAAGATCAACTACGCGATACTTGACAGCACAGCAAACTCGTACGTGATAAAGAAAGTCTAAAGAACCAAAAATAATAACGTTAATTCGCTCGAATCGATTTCTAATGAGCTAAA
>JAITYT010001584.1:143523-156398 GCA_025433975.1 Liostenogaster flavolineata
GGCAGACGTCCGAAACTCGATATTCGGTCTTCTACAAGGAATGAAGGATCAGCTACGCGATACTTGACAGCACAGCAAACTCGTACGTGACAAAGAAAGTCCAAAGAACCAAAAATAATAACGTTAATTCGTTCAAATGGATTTCCAAGGAGCTAAAAAAAAAAGGAATTGCAGACGTCCAAAAATCGAGATTCGGTCTTGTACAAGAAATAAAAGCTCAGCCATGCGACACTGGACAGCATCGCAGGCTAGTGCGTGAGAAAGAAGTTCTAAAGAACGGAAGCTAATAACGTTAATTCGCGCTGATCGATTTCCAACGATCCCGAGGTAAAACACGAAGCACCATCGAACCGAATTACCGTGTTCGTTGGTACGGTTCAGATATAATGCGAGCGTCCTCGTTAAATCCTGCGGAAAGGACGCTCGGTCCAACCAGTCGTGCCAGTCGAATTCTAGCAGGACAAGGGGAGAATCGGCTTTAAGAGGGTTTCGGTGATACGCAGAACGATTCGTACGTTACGGTCTGGTTTAGCGACACGGGATCGAACGGTTTATTGGGTGCACGGCAGGGTTCAGGGTAGGGGGGATCGGAAGGATGGGTCGTAGCTAGACACCGGTTGTGTCGGTGGGGTAGGACGAGGTCACGAAGCAGAAGCAAACCGAACTTGCGCCGCATCCTGACCGGTAATGTACTGTGATGTGGTCTGCTGGGACCACCAGGGCCCGGCGTACTCCGTTCCAATGGAGTATCTTATCTATGGATGCATGTTTGTACGTATGTAGCTTCGCCCTACGGACTGAAACGTAACCGCTCTCTCTCTGTCTCTCTCTGTTCCGCGCACACCTGGCGCTGCCACTTTCCACGGATGGTTCCTTCCATCGTCCCTCGTCTCGTCACGGAACGGATGCGATTTTGGGAACTACCGCGAATCCATGATAGAAAGTAAATGTTAGGTTGTTCGGAAAGTAATTTCGTTTTTTCTCAAACGTTCTTCAACAAAACGACATAAAATGGCACGAAAATATTAAAAGCAACGTTTCTTCGTTAAAAAACGAAATTAATTTCTTAACCTACGACCTAATTACAACCTAATATTTTCCGTGCAACGCGTATCGAAGGGGATATGAAATTGATGTTTAGAGAATAATGCTAGGTCCACGCTTGGTTTTCATCGATGGATACGCTATCCATGGTTGGAAGCTATGTAGAAAGCGGAAAAAGACGATAGGATGAACGAATAATGGTCAAATCAATGATGCAAGGCATCTGTTAAATCAGTACAACAAAAATTGCGATTTTATGGTGAATGATCTTCACTATCTAACAGTTGAAACGGTAGGTAGGTAGGTAGGTAGGCAGGTAGGTAAGAAAGTAAGTAAGAAGAAGCGACGAAAAACTGGGGGACAAGAGACGAAGGTAACTCGCAAGTTCTATCGAAAGGTCTTCTCGAAAATCCTTCCAGAACGTTGAGCTTGGATGGATCTTATCGTTGGAGTATCCGGTAGGAAAATACCGGATGTTACCGGAAAAATCCTATCCCGAACTTCGACGAATCTCGATGGAATACCTTACCGGCTACCTTACCTAGAGAGGGTGATCGAATCGCGAGGGAATTTTGTGTCATAAACTTGTCCCTAGTCTTTCTTTTTCTCTCCAGTTTTTTTTTTCCTCGATAAGTATTACTCCGCGAAACGGCGGATCGATGGACGACGCGCATCTTTGCGTTGACGAAAAAGGAAAGGAAGCGAGTTCGGAAGGAACGAGAAGCGAATAATGGAAGGACGAAGGGAGAAACGATGGAAAAAAGGAGAGAAAAAATATTCGTCCAATACGAAGACACGTTATAACGGGGTCATATTTTACGCGCTTACGATCGCTACACTTCGTCTGCTTTCCATTAACGCCGGATCGTCGCATTTATTACAGGTTGATGTTTAATAAATTCCATCTCAAAGCCAGAATACGAACGAGTAAACGATCTTCCATTCCGAAATCCGATGCGAATAATTTTGATCGAACCTTTCGTTTTTGACTACGAGTGAAAAACTAGTAAAAATCGTATATCAATCGTACGTTACAAACTAGGAATATTTTTCAAGTTGTTTCAGCGTTGAAATATCGCGTCGTTACGAGGGGAAGGAAAAGGGAAGAAAGAGCGTCGCATTTATTACAAATTGATGTTAAATTAAATTCCAGCTCGAAAATCCGTCGACTTCAAAAGCAAGATACGAACGAGTAGACGATGTTCGATTCCGAAATTCAATGACGAATGATTTTGACCGAACCATTCGTTTTTGACACTGAGAAGACTACGAGTTAAAAATTGAATATTAATCGTACGTCAAAAACTGGAAATATCTTAAATGTTACTGTCAGCCATTTTTGTTTGCTATTTCAATTATCTTGATATATCGCGTCGTTACAAAAAAAGGAAAAGGGAAGAAAGAGCGTCGTATTTATTACAAGTAGCTATTTAACGAATTCCACTTCGAAAATCCGTTCACCTCGAAAGCAAGATACGAACGAGTAGACGATGTTCGATTTCGAAATTCAATGACGAATGATTTCGATCGATTTTCATTTCACGTAAAATCGGAATTCGTGTCTCGCTTGGAAAGAACTGGAAATATTATTTACGTTGTTTAAGCGTTGAAATACCGCGTCGTTACGAGGAGAAAGAAAAGGGAAGAAAGCGCGATCGAATTGCATTAAAACCAAGTTCCGCTTCGCCGAGGGCCATACAATCCCAAGAAGACAAGTAAATCGTTTCGCTAGCTTGCCTGGAGGCAACTCGAACTGCCGGAGTTAGCAAGCCAAAGTGCACCTTTACTTTTTACGAGCAGTTCTTATCGAAAGTCCGCCATCCTTGTCTCTCTTTCTCACCACCACCACCACCACCACCACTCTCTCCTTTACCTCGGATGGTTATTTATCGAAGCCGAAGCACGCGCGAACCTTCGGAGGAGGCTCCTTTCTCCTACGACGTAGAGAATCAGATACGATGACACGGAAACGCGACGACGCCGATCGAGTCGAGAGCGTCGTTACGTCGCCGGATTCCCTCGAGTCATCGCTGATTCTGCAGCTATACGAAATTGATAACGAAACGATCGATCGACGAAAATTAAGGTGCATACACACCTTCCTTCGTGCCTTTCTACGAACGGGCCGAAACCTATCGACGGAAGAGAAGAGAATAAGATAGTCTTACGTTCTCATCATCGCGAGAAGGTAAAGTATTGCACTTCGTCCTGTTCTGGGCGATATCGAGCACGAATAGACGCGATTCGCTAGAAACGCAAGGTTCTGAATAATCCGTATAGTCTGTTAACCCTTTCGCTACTAAGGGTCACTATAGTCACCCGCCATGAGATTCAGAAACCCCCAAACACTTGGCAAGATAGTCAGTCGGTCAATTGGCGCGAGTCAATTTTAAAAACTCTCTTGCAAGATGCCGCCATTCCGAACGCATCCGGATCACATTGAACGAACATTCGAACATTCGCTAACTCTATAAATGCCCAAGATGCCACTTATACACGACGGGTGACTATATAATTAAATATTTTATTTTACCGTGTCAAGCTCAATCAAGAGCTCATTTACAGAGTTAACGAATGTCCACTATATAGTAGACTACAAGATATATATTTTATTTAAGATTCAACAAGTTGTTTCATTGAATGTAGTTCGGCTGTGATCGGAACGACGGCATCTTGAAGAGGGTTTTTAATTAGGACTCGCGCCAAGTGTACCGATTGACTATCTCTGACAATAGTCACTTGTCATAAAATCCCACCTATACACGACGGTGACTGTAGCCACCGGCTACGAAAATGGAGCCAAAAGTTGAAAGTTAAATTAATATTGAAAAGTTATTGCTCGATATTAATTTACGATTATAGTAACTATTTTGATGTCCAATGTAAAAATATGAATTGTATCGTGGAATTAAAAATACGTTCATGGAAAAATTATAGACACAGTGTTACGGGCAGAAATCATTTTCCTTCTAAGAGTAGTATCACAACGGCGTTTTTGAGAGAAAAAACTTGAATGTTGAAGACTACGAGCATTTAACGTTTCCACTTTTGGGACTGCGCGGCAAGTTCCGCTTTCTTGCTGGCTCTCTACGACCAGGCCAACATCGATCGAAGGAAGAGAAGAATTGCATTCCTTCGGGATACGAAATAAGATCGTCTTACGTTCTCATCATCGTGAGCAGGAAAAGTGTTCCGTTTCATCCTGTCCTAGAAGATATCTAGCAAAAGTAGACGCGACTCACCGGAGAGCCAAGGTCCTGAGTAATCCGTACGGTCTATTAACCCTCGATCTCCGTGGATACCGGATAACGTCGTTGAACAAACGTCAGGCAGGCCAGCGCTGCCTTACGAGCTTCCAACGAGGGAAGGTAAATAGAAAAAGGTACGGTCGGGTCGGTGTTCCCGTTAAAGTTACAACGACGACGTCGTCGAGCAGAAGGAAGAGCAGGAGGAGAACGGTACCGGTGGTTGGTGAGGTTTCCGGTAAAAGAAAAAAGAAGAAAAAGAGGAAGAAGACGACTACAACGATGACGGTAGAGTGCTACGTCGCGTTACGTTCTCCTTTCTTCGTATAATCACCGGTAAGATCTTCAGTCATGGCGGACTCGTGAAAAGATGGATCCCCCGGCTTCCTTTCAGCTCTCCTCTCGCTGTTTCTTCGAATACACATCGTTCCTGTATTCTTCCGCGTTCTCGACCAGAAGGAAAGAAAGAACGAAAGAGGAAGAGAGAAAGACAGAGAAGGAAGAGGATCGACATACGCGAGAAGTCGGTGTATCATTCGGTAGTCGCCAGCGACGAACCCCAAGCTGACGGGAAATCAGATACGTTTCACACATTCCAGGCTAACCGGTAACTCCGCGGACGTTTATGAATCCGAGTCTCGACTCTTCGCGAACCGAAGGGGGAGCTACGAAAAGATGGCGGTGCACGATGCTACTACTGCTAGTGGGGCTGGTGATATTAGCTATGCTGATGTCTGGCTGGTAGTAGTGGTATCAGCTATGCCAATACCTAGCTGGTCGTAGGGTGATGTTAGCGATGGTGAAGTTGGTGTTGGTGATTTTGGTGATGGTATCAGCCATGCCGACGCCTGGCTGGTGAAGTGAGGGCGCCGAAGTCTGGCTGGTTGTAGTGGCATCAGCTATGCCAATACCAGACTGGTGGTGGGGTGATGTTAGCGATGGTGAAGTTGGTGTTGGTGAATTTGGTGATGGTATCAGGCATGCCGACGCCTGGCTGTTGAAGCGAGGGCACGGTCGAGGGTTTCGACATTAAATTATAAAGTCAAAATCGTCGGACGGAGATGATATAAATGCGACTATTATACCGCGAGACGCAATGCGGCGGCCGGCGGCACGTCGATCTCAATCCAACTCCTCTTTCACGATCACCCGCGAAGCCGACTCTCCTGGCCTAGCATATCGAAAGGCGTCTCGTCTGGGCTTCGTGCCTGGTCCCATCACGAGCCTGCGTTCAGGAGCGAACACGGTAGAGTCGAGTTCCGAGGCCATCGATCTTTCATCGATATCGTCGAGTCTCGATCCTGGAGGAACGATCGACTCGAAGGCCCCACGAGCATCGGGAGAAACTCCATCAAAGGATTATGGAGTTCGTCCGAAACTTTTTCCGGAGTTAATGAGAAAATACGTTGCGGTTCGAAGCCGTGGGTCTAGCGGTTTTCTTTTCTATTTTTATTTCTTTTTTATTTTTTTCTCTTCTCTTCATTCTTAGTTTTAGGATCGAGGAAACACTCGAGAGCTTACCGAATGCCGTGACTCGGACGAAATTAACCGGGAATGGAAGAGAAAGCGGCGTTGTTACGCGGTCTTTGGTAGCAAAGTCGCCCCCGAACGATCGATCGAGGAGGAGGTTGACGAGAAAGCGGAACGGCAGCCTCCACTTCGTCTTGAAACTGGAGACTTTGAACCTCTCGTGAGTCTCGCGCGCCTCTACTTGATCTCGAGACGTTTCGGTTGGTGTCGTCGAGCGAACGGGACTACGAGGACGTCCCTCGAGGAAGAAATAACGCCGAGAGAAAGGAGGAGGAGGAGGAGGAGAGTGAGGAAGGAAAGAACGGAGGAAGAGGAACGGCCGAACGAGGGAAAAAAGGGCAAATAAAAAGGGAGGAAACGGAGAAAGGACGAAAGGTTGGCGAAAGGGGAAACGAAGGCAAAAGGGGGACGAACGACGTCGAGGAAGAGTTCGAATGGGGAATATATGAGCTGGTGCTGCGCTCTTGAACGCGACCGTATCGGAAAGACGCGACCCGGCGCGACGTAGGTATATTAAAACTCCCTTCTCGAAGGTGCGTTCTACAGCATTTCTTTAAAAGAACGATCGTTGCGAATTTATTATACTCCTCTCCTCCTAGACGTTCTTCGATTCGATTAACTCCTTGGGGCATGGGATTTTAGAAAGTAATGCGGCGACCAAGGTAGCGAAAGTGAACGATACGCGGTTGGATTCTTCTAGGAAGCAAGGAAAAAAACCAGACGTTGACCAAATCGAACGGCTTGGTCGCCTACGCCGACGCGTCTTCGAACTTTCGAGAGGAAGGAAAACGAGGAGAAGGGGGAGAGTGAGATGGAAGGGATTTTCCCAACTTGTACAGAAAAGAGTAATAGTCTAGAGTCTGGTACAAGTGAGGTTCGATACAGCTACGCGTTCTCACTCGCTCCCGCCTAAGAAGTAGAATATCATGCAAGGATCCTAATGACGTGCACAGCTGAGGATCGTGTTATTCGATAAACATTTATTCTTTGTCGGGTACGAGGTTGATTAATCTCCATAATACGCGACCCGACGATAAAACAGACCCATCTTGCACAGGAATTTTATTGCTATTTAAATTAACCCTTTCGCTACTACGACTGACTATAGTCACTCGTCACAAAATTCCACCCATGCAACAGGTGACTATGATCATTCGTACATACGTATCGTAGTAATGCGAGAATTTATTGTATCGTATTATCGTCAATTATCGTAAGCCGCGATGTAATATTTAAAAATGACTACAATCACTCGCACAATGCACGATAGGCGACTATAATCACATCATCACAAAATACAATCTATGCACGACGGGTGACTATAATCACGCGCCGAAAGATGCCACCTATATACGGCAAGTGACTATAGTCACCCGTAGTAGCGAAAAGGTTGATTCAAAGATAGATCATCGAAGGTAAAAACGAATCAATAAGCGAAGAAACAGGCGAAGGTACAGGTGTGTACGTCGAAACAGGTTCGACGTTACACATGTAGAAGACTGTAGAGGTTGTTACACGTAAGAAGAGGAAACAGATTTGTTGCAACTGTTGCATAAGCGACCTAGGTTAAATGTGTCAGAAAAATATGAAATTAATATTTAAAAATGCATCTATGCACGACGGGTGACCATAGTCACTCGTAGCAGCAAAAGCATTAATTTAAAAATAGATATAACGGAGTAAAAACCGGCTCTATATTCTCGAATGTAAAAACGAATCGATAAGCAACCTAGGTCACATGTACTACAAAAACACGAAATTATTGTAATGTTTAAAAATGACTATGATCACTCGTAAAAAAATGCCACCTATGCACGATATGTGACTATAATCACCCGTCACAAAAGTGGACCCAAAAGTTGTTCTTGGAACAATGGAAAAAAACATTTGTCAACGAAATGTGAAACAATCCAATTGACGAGGAATCTTTATTCGTTCAAAATGGAAGGAGTTAAAAGACAATTACGTTCATAATTTTTTAAACAAATCTTCAACGATCCCAGTCAATTCTTAAACTGTCTCGCGTTGGAGTTTCCATAGGATGAGACAAAATTCGATATTCTTCCTTGACTTATCTCCGGAAAAGCAAAAAATAGCAATATTATATAGAAATGCTTTTATAAAAATGTAATCGATTCGCTTTACGGCCATGAAACCCCCGAGCCGAACGACGGACGAATTAAAAAGCAGCGAACGACGAAAATCCCTCGAACAACTCACGAAGCTTCGACTCGTTTTAAAAATAATCCGTGCGTCGCGCAGTTGGTGAGTCACTCGTACGTCGAGGGATTTCTTGCAGTCGCGTTTCTTACGAGCGTGGCGAGATACGAGATAAGCGTGTAAATATACGCGCGCGTGCGAAGCGCGTGGTCGTTAATATGGATACTACGGAGGTCGTAAGAAAGTCCGGGCAGGACGAAGAAGGGCATCTGGAAAAAGAGGAGAAAACGAAGGATCGGCCAGGAGCTTCGAAAGTTTCGCGACCCGGCAACTCGTTTCGCAATAATTTTCGCCCTTTCGATACCAACGAAGAAAAGTACGATAAACGAAAAAAAAGGGGGAAAAAAGAACGAAACAAAGGACGTATCGCAATTTATCCGTCAAAGGTAAAGCCAGATTGCTTCAATCGCTTAAATTTCCGAAGAGACGCCGATCAAACAAATCGTTTTTTCATCGCGGATAAAGCGTTCGTACACAAATGGATTTAAAAAAAACTGATAAACGATAAAAATTGTCCTAGCGGAGCTCGTACCTTTTCCCCGTGATAGAAATTCCAACGAGGAAGAATAAAGCGGTCGACGACAACGGCGAAAACGACGACAATGACGATTAACGACGATATGGACTCCTCGTTTTTCCTCTTCGCTCTTTCGGCTCGGAAAAGCGCGAATAGCGAGCTTCGTCGCAGGGGCCGGGGGTAGGGGATACGTCGTTTCCGCGGACAAACGACACGCGATGATAGTTTTCGAACAACGGAACCGCGGCTGAAAATCAACGACGCGCGTCAATTAAATCGTTGCACTTCCCCTGTCTCCCGCGGCACTTCAACAACGCCCAGCGGCATTAAATACTCACCGAACGGCGTACGAGTTCTTTTTAATCGTCATCCAGTGACCTTTGATCGAAAATTCTTCCTTTGCAGTCGTAATCGACGAGGTTAACGTCTATATATCGTTACATACACACACATATATATATATATAATAATATATATAATAAAAATATATAATAATAATCGATGCCACGACGAATAATGGTGGAGCGCGCGCAGAGATCGACGGAACGGAAATTACAGAACGGAGAGTGCGTTTCGATTCAAGAGACGATAATGCCGATAATGGAAATAAATAATGGCGAAAAGAAGCAACACGGAGCCCGTCTATTTAACCCTTTCCACTCGTATGGTCGTTCTATAGTCGCCATCCTACGCGTTATCATCGTACATTTTAACCCATTGATTGCCACGCAAATTTAGCGCGTCTTGTCCTGGACGTCACGGTTTTGTTTTAAAGAAAACACGACGTTATGATCTAATCGTCTGAGTTATAATTTTCATACTTTTAATAATAATGTTAATAATAAAATTGATAAGCAATGTGTCCTCTACGCTATATACATTTTTCATTCGTCCTTTCTAATAATTCCTAACTGAAATAGCTATTTGTAACCAATCTAAACTTGCAGCACCCGCTACGAGATATCTCGTAGCTGGTAGTCAATGGGTTAAACACCCAATTATGATTCACGCGAGATTTTTTTACACGATTCTGATTTAATACGAATTAGAAATTACATTCGAATGTAGGCAATGCATCGGTCATTCGGTCTTAGAACATCGAAACGCGCAATTTTGTTTTCTACCGCTTAATACTACATCTTTGATGCAACCGTTGGATCCAGATGCGATTGCGACGTTTAAATGCTACATAAAGCGAATATTTCAATACGTTTTGGACAATCCGAACGACGAACACTAACAATGATTGTCGCGCGGAAGACATTTTCGTTTTTCGATTGCTCGATCGTCCAGTCGCCCCCACTTGGGCGATAACTTCCCCAAATAAGCCCAATTCTGTCTTTTCACGATTTTGATTTAACACGAATTAGAAATTAGAATCTATTATAGACGATGCACACGGCTATTCGGTCTTAGAACATCCAAACGTGCGAAGTATTAGGCTGGGGAAAAAGTATTCCACGTTTTTAAGCACACATGGCTTTAGGGCCGCATATCTTGGGAAATATCAATCGCATCGTGTTGTACCGAGCGGCGTTTGAAGGGTTGTGTTTCAGAGCACATTTAAAAAAAAATGTTATGGTTCGATAAAGTTGATACAAACATAGGAAAAATGTCGTGTGAAATTTACGGCTAAAACGCGCAATACTTTTTCCCCAACCTAAGATAATCGCGACATTTAAAACGTACCGCGTAATGGACATTTTGATGTTCTCGTCCTCCCTAATACGACCGAATTTTCCAATATCGTAACATCGACACGTACAATTGCGATGGAGAATTCGAAGATCTATCGTTTGAAGATACCGACGAACTTTGTACGATACGTGTGCAATTTTTATAAAATACAATGTTTAAGATCCTAGCGTAAAAACTAATGATACATTGTATTAGTTTTGCCGATTTCTTAGGACTGGAACCGATCTTCTATTTTTCGATAGATGCAGCACGTTTTTTTACACGAATTCTTCGAGAACGTATCTATCCTGTAAAAATAGAATTAGGTATATATTTTTGGTATATTTAATGTGAAAAAAATTCCGAGTCGATCGGTAGCCTTCTCGAATATAAATACGAGCGCAAAGGATTAAAAATATGTTGCGGAATCGTTGTTTTGAATTATTCGTTACTAAAGAACTTTACAGAGTTTCCTGCAGTAGAAAAATTGATCGATTTGGAAAGTGCACCATGCCGAATTTAATTCACCTTACGCGTTAAATCCAGGCTACCATCGATCGTTCTGTTAACCTCGACTATTTAAGCGACACCCGAGAACTCGATGGTCGAAAGGCTGAACTTTGGCCGATCGCTCGTAAATTCCATCGTGGCGCGTGCCTCGCGCCTTAGCATCGCCTTGCTTTCGTCCAAACGAACGAACTGAACTAGCATGGAAAGAGAAATAGAAAGAGAAAGAAA
Source organism: Liostenogaster flavolineata (assembly GCA_025433975.1). Classification (NCBI taxonomy): domain Eukaryota; kingdom Metazoa; phylum Arthropoda; class Insecta; order Hymenoptera; family Vespidae; genus Liostenogaster; species Liostenogaster flavolineata. Next base: position 154,495 of record JAITYT010001584.1, read on the forward strand.
AAGAGAGAGAGAGAGAGTGACAGAGAACGCGCAGGAGCTTCCAGAAATCGCCAGTTTATCAAGATGCCACGAGGAATGCGGAGATCCTAGCGAACGCAGCGCTCGTGGACGCGTAATTCTTCCATGACAAGGACGTAATAGACCCTACGACAAGAGTCGGTCGCACGGTTTTCTCCCTCGACGGTCACAAAACACTCAGGCGGTTGATCGTCGCTAAATTGCGAGTGTCGCGTGGCGCTAGGTCGTCATCGAGGCCGAGGCCTCCAGAGGAAAGGCACGTAGACGGTAGGAAACGGCGCTCGCGAGAACGAGTCGCGCCGATGTGAGGGAAACGTCGTAAAAAAGAAGAGCGAGAGAAGAAGAGCGAGAAAAGGACCAAACGTCATCTCGCGACTTTACGGCGACGAGGAAAGCGAAGACGACTCGACTCGCTTGCTCTCGGTGGCGCAGCGCCGAGACAATTTTCACCAAGCCGTTTGGACCAAGTGGACACCACCCTTCTCGTTACTCTGGAAGATCGCCGCTAGCGCGACTGCCACTGGTACGATCGCTATTTTTCAATCGCCATTCGAGTCCGACCACCGGATCGAATCTCGTACGAGGATATCGCTTCGCTCGGACTCGCGAAGCTCGAAGTTTCTTCTCCACCTCTGGCGCGTCTTTCTTTCTTTATCGCCTTCTCGCCGTTCAGACGCGAACGTCCATTCGTCCTTCTTTCTCGACTTCGTGTACGCGATCGATCGACCGCGGCCGACTTCGACTCCTCCGCGTCGATTGTCGTTGGCAGGAATCCAGTCGCCTTGGTGCGCGAAACGCGCCGTATTCTCCGATTTTAACCCCTCTTAGTGCCAGACGCAAAACTAGCCCCCATTCGAGAGATACGGGACTGCCTAAATGCATCGATAACGAAATAAAGGTGTAGTTGCATATAAAAGCTTTAAAAGCTCGGAAGTAATACGTAGAGATCAGTTCTGTTAATCGAAAAATGGTTGTTTACAGCAACGAAGTAAACTATGTAGAAGAAGGCTGTTGTGATTTGGCTCTTTTTTACGCGGACTATTGTCTCGCAAAAGACTCGATACTTTTTTGTTTATATCTATCATCTCACGCAACATCTACGATATACTCGTATAAACGTGTCGAAGATGTTTGCGATCCTCAGAAAAGAATGATAAGAAAAAAATAACAAACAACAAACGTGACGTCAATAATGGCGATCCGAACAATTTTTAAATCTCTTGAAAAAAAAATTCCGCGTTGCTTATACGAACACAGTCGTAAGATTATTCGCAACCTGAATCGAACGAAGAACTTGATTTTTACCAAAAGTTAATTATTTTAACGAAGATTATCGTTTGATAACAGATTAAACGAATAAAAGCAAGGAATAAACGCAAGGAAGTTTATAAATAAAGATAAATGAATAATTTCTGCTCCATATTTTGTAATATTCGAGGAAGTGGCCTGTGAAAGAGAATCGAGTTAAAGGAATGCTGTCGTCGAGGAACCCAATTAAACGATACAATAAATACGACACGAACACTATTATCAATATGTAAATCGCGACGTCGGTCAATACGCCGTGCATTGTTTTAAAATACATAGCACAAAATTATATTACAGTTTATATATAATTATATACAGTTTGTGTACAGTTACCTGATGAACCGAAAAGGCAGGAGAGTCGACGACCGGTCAGCAGGTCTTCGGTTTTCCAACGCCTCGAAGTTGCGTCCACGATTGCACTTCGCTTCACTACGCTTCACTTTATTGCACTGCACTACGCGACGCGACACGACGAAAAACACGCGTAGAAATTAGCAATATTATTTCACCGATGTTCACGCGTCGAAGATCGGCTACGAACTGACACTGCTTAGGGTCGCTGTAAGACACCTTGGTCG
>JAITYT010001584.1:158161-168891 GCA_025433975.1 Liostenogaster flavolineata
TTTTCTACCGATACGCTTCGTTCTCAAAAGACAATCGTGTTCGTCTCGCGACTTACTCGCTCGAAATTGTTAGGGTGGATGTCACTCGTTTAAGGGTAGAAGAAGGTTCCCACGCGCGGGAGGTGCTGCTTGGGATACCTTTACGACTTTATCGAGTGGTTCTCACATCGAGTGGCTTCGACGCTCGAATAGAATGCAATGTAGGAACGATCGGGCTTAAAGTGATTTCCCAAAAGCCTCGATCCCCTCGACGCAAGCTTATACTCTTGCGGGTTGCGGTGTCTTTCAAGTTGGGCCACCGTAACGAAAGGCTTAATCGATGCACTTGGAAGATGCTCACCACCGATCATCAAAACTTCCCAGGATCTCTTGACTAGGGAAGTTCGATCGATATTATCGACGTTAATCCGTTCGGATTATCGTACTGACGCGTAGATCGCCAAGTCGGTCCAATCACGATGCAACGAAACGATCCCGGCGTCTTATCGACCGTAAACTCATTATGATCGAGTTGACGTTCCTTAAATATCGCCGTACGAATTACCAATTCGGAGACTTCCTGTCTGCGGGACCCTAGCCAACGGGTCGAAAGTTTTATTACGAGCGTCATCCAACAAGAGAAACGATTCGATACACGGTCAAACCTGTTTTCGTGCGGTAGATAGAAAAAAATGTTTGGAATATAATAGCAAATAACTTTTTACAACATATTGGAGACAATTTTTTTCATGCAGTGGAGAGGAACCGCATAAAAAAAGTCGCACTTAGAAAATATTGGGTTGTCCGGAGAGTTCGTGCCGATTTTCGTTTTTTTAAAAATTCATTTGTTATTTTATTATTTATATCATATTTTTATTGTATATATGTAGAATAAATAATTATACATATATAAATATATTATATGATTAATTATTTTCCTCCAAAAAAAATAAGTCTTAAAAAAAAGGAAACATTTTTCTTCAAAATCGGCACGAACTTTCCGGACAACCCAATACATCAAAGATTTACGAAATAGTGAGGAAGTGCTTTCAAACAAAATAAATAATTAAATTATACGTGGAAACGTTTTAAAAATATTCGCTATAAAGTACGATACGAAGCGTATGCTGCCACCGCGTCGAACGAAAACGACTGAATGTCCATTGTCGAGAGGTTGTTCATAACAAATGAACAGAGCGTCTGCGCCTTGCAGTGTACATGTGTACACCGGTAGAAAACATCACAGCGGTTTAATAATGCCAACGGCGTTGGATTATTATATAATTATTATATAATATATAACTATTATATTACATAATTATTAATATTAATTAAATTATTAACTTGTTAACCGAGCGAGACGTATAAATACGTCCCGCTTCGTATATAAATCGCATAAAATTCGTATATAAATCGCAATAAAATCGCATAAAAAAGGACGGCACAAAAATAGGTTTGAGTGTACCGCGCATCGATGGCGAATCACTGAACCACAGGGTAAAGAAATACGTAAGGAAAAAGTCTAAGTTCGTCGATATCATCTTGCAAAATCATGTTGAAAATGTTGCAATGGAAATTGTAATAAATTGGTTATTAATTGAACATTTCGTCCAATTGCGATCCGAAAAAAGATTGTAGCAATGGAAGTTAAAAATAATCGGGGATTCGAGGAGAGCGAAATAAGAAATTCGATTGATAAAAGCCGTCGTAGGATCGAGGATTCTCGATAAAGGGACTGGAAGATTCGTGGAAATGAAAAAGGCTGTTCGTGTCCCTCGTTACCTCGCGTACGACGACGGTAATAACGATTCTAGGAAAAAGGAAGGCGTAGTCGTCGTTGTAGTCGATGTCGTCGTCGACGCGCGAAGCGTCGTGCTTTTCTCGAGCTACGTTCCTTAAATCGTTAAAACAAGCCGTCGAATATTCATGAGACTCCGCAAACTGCCGAGGCCATTTTCCTACGTGTATCTAATAAGCCTCTACGCGTCCGACCCGTTTTCTCCTTTCGTACCTTCCTTGCGCTCGTCTCTTTCACACCCTCCTCGACCCCCCTCCCACGCGCCTATGCATACGCGTATTCACTCATGCGTCACGTTACGTCACGAACGTTAATCACTCTTAGAAAAGTGCGCTACGTCCCCTGTTATTTCAGCGTTTCGCGCCGAATGGAGGAAGATGCAACGCGTGTTTGCAAGCATACGCATTATAGGTCGTAAAGTATGAAATGTCCGATTACCTCGAGTATCGAGTTTCGATGCCCGTTTGACTGACATTTCGCTTTGACGGTAATTTGATTTTTTTTTTTTAGTCGTATAGGTACGTCATTAGGCTTTCAGACGCGCGTTTTGGTTCGTGACTATCCGTCCGATTGGCTTTTGCAGATTAATCCTTTGAACTCGTATTTGCGTTCGAGAAGGTTACCGATCGACTCGGATTTTTTTTTTATATTCTATCGAAATAAAAACATTTTTATGGAATCGTATTACGATTTAACTTTGGTAGCAAAAAAAAAATATATATATAGTATAATAATGAAACGTAGAATGGCGATTTTATGGCGACACGAGCGCAACGGTAAAAGTTATAATAAAGTGGAAAGGGTTAAATTTTATAAACCCTGGATAGGTTAAAAATTCGCGTTATTTTTTAAAACGAGTTTCTTCGTGAAACTAATGAAGCGCGGACAACTCGAAGAGTCGACAAAGTGTTTAGCAAGAACGTGGCTATATACGCCATATCTAATTTATCCGTCTATTTCAGTTCAACGATCGTAACGATGGCGTGTCGTCCGCACGACGAGACATCGAATTCTAGCACCAATAACACGTCGTATCGACCGTGTCCCTTCGATTCGCCCTTATACGAGATCAAAGAGACACCGCCTGGATGACTTGGAATTCTTGCCACGTTCGGCTGCTCCTGATGCTTCCCACGACGTAACGACGTTTGGGTATCACGATATTCAGTTTTGTGGAGCCTTAACTCTACGTGCTACCAGTGCCTTAAAACAGCACGACGCTTTGTTTGAAATGGTCTTACAGCCTTCACGATTGTATCTCTCGAGCAAACTTCGCCTTTCAATGTATTTAACTTGATCTAAGCAAAAGCTACCAAAGCCACTGTACGTGAATTACAACCATCAATTTGGCATGGGGATTTTTGGCATATTTTCTTAAAGCAAACATATATCAAAAAGACATTCGAAACGAAGAAACCTTAGAAAATAGAACGTCACATTCTAGAACTTGTTAAAACGAGCCACCATTAGCTCTACCTTTCGTCGCCAAAGAACAATTTAGGTCCTCCATTACCATCGAATTTTCAATCCTCGCCAAGAGACATAATACGGAAAAATCCAGCCTCTACTGATCAAGCGAACTTTATCAAAACCGAATAAATCCATTGGGAGACGAATTTCCCTCTCCTCTTCCTCGAGCTAACTCAGTCCCTTGATGCATTTCATCATCGAGGTTTTTGGCATATCGGTTTAAAGCAAACATATATCCGAGAAGAATTCCAAACGAAGCAATCTTAGAAAATAGAACGTCAAATTCTAGAACTTGTTATAACGAGCCACCATTAGCTCTACCTTTCGACGCCAAAGAACAATTTAGGTCCTTCATCACCATCAAATTTCCAATCTCGACAAAAGACGTAACATGGGTGAATCCAGCCTTTACCGATCAAGCAAACTTGATAAAAACCGATAAAAACTGAATAAATTCTTTGGGACCCGGATTTCCTGTTCTTCTCTTCCTCGGGCCGTCGTGTGTCAGCGGAACCCCCGATACTGATTTACGAGACGCCTGGCTAAAGGGTTAAACACGTTCGATCCGTGGCCAAAGCGGGAGATTAAGTGAGGAGTCGGGCAACGGGATTTCTCCGATGCGACACGTGCAACAGCTCCCTCGTCTTTTTTCAAGCAAGCGTCTCCAGTCGACGGCCGTTGACGCGAACCGGCCGAGTCGAGGTCCGACCGACCTCATCGAGATATTAATTTCTCTCGGTCGTTTAACCGCACGCGACTTACGAACGCCCCTATTGATTTTCTCAGCCGCGGCAAGAACCCTCTCTCCTCTCACCAGCCCTCACTCTCCTTTCCTTTCCTACCCTACGCTAGTCTTTGCAAATCCGCGGACTAGCGTTAACCTCTACCTGATGTGGCGTTGCCCGTCACCGTTACCAACCCCCTCCCTCCACCCTGGCTGCTCGGTTAGCACTCCACGCGCTCGAGGGCGACGTGGCCCTCGCCCTCGTGCCGATTCCCTCCAGCCCCCTCCCGGAAGCCGTCTCCTCCTCGCGAGAAGCTTTCCACCTATTTTCTTGCGTTCTTTGAAGGCGGGAAGACCCGCGTGTCCTATGCAATTCAATTATTGTAATGTGACTCCGGCGAGCGGCGCCGTCTCTCTGCATTCCTACGAGTGTCTCGCGGCTGGAGAATTCTTTCTTCTTCCCCTTCTCTCTCTCTCTCTCTCTCTCTATTTTCGTACCCTCGCGCCAATCGTCCACCAGCCCCGTTTCTTCCTCATCCCCATTTTGTGTTTTCGCTGCGAGCGCCATGGGGAACTTGTAGGAATCTTTTATAGTCAGATATCCCTGATAAGCTGGCCTCGTGACATCGATGGTTAGGTTCGCCAGTAGCGTACAAATGTCGGTGATGGTTTCGACAAGGTGGACTAGGTGGTCCGACTGTGTGAGAGAAGTAGCAGGTTGAAGATGACGGAAGATATTAGATCTGCCAGTTTTTTTATTATAGTAGATATCCAGAAAATTGCCAGAAAGATGGGATAAGTATAATAGCAGCTAGCGACGAACAGTACTTCGATTCATACAGGTGTAAGCACTTTTTAACAATAAAGCCTGAAATTTTGGGAGAAAACGAAGTTGTACGCCTAATGTTAGGTCTATCGAAAAGTTCCGTCTCGTAATGCCATCCCAAACTTCGACATTGAATATTTAACATTTCAATGTATGTGCTCGAAATACACGAGGAGAGACGGTCAGCGACCATAAAAATTATATTATTCGGTGAATATTAATTAATCTATCAAAAACGTGTCCATTCCTTTTCGTTCAAAAACGACAGAATTCTCTGGTAGCCCTAATAACACATCGGCTGATACGTTCCCGGTCTGACAGACAGATGACGCCACAAATGCAAAAATATTATTATTTGTAGAAAGTACTAACCTTCGAGAGATAGTTGTAAAAATTTCACGGCGAACAGAATTTCGTGCGTTGATAAAACTTGGCTAATAAGCTAATAAGCGTTATCCGGAGCCCGAAAGATTTTCCCCAGGAAAATCGACCATAATTGCTTCCTTTTCATTCAAAAACGACAAACGGCTGTGATGGCGTCTCCGCGGAGACTGACACTCGCAGGCACGTTGAACTTTCAATAAACGTTGACTGAGTTCGAAGAAGGAGGTTGTGTGGGGTGGCTCGTAGGAGATCAATGTTTACACACAGATTACAAATGCATGACGTTGCGATACGTCGACTGTAGCCAAAGGGTTAACGCACCCACAATTTAACTGAAAGCCCTTCTAAGAAATATAAACAAAATATCTTTAAAATAATAAATAAATAATATAAAATAAAACGAGACATCTCGTCAGCCGTCCTCAATGCGTTAACCTGTTAACCGAGCGGGACGCATAAATACGTCAAACGCTTTGAATTTATATTACGTAAAAATAAATTACGTAAAACGTAAAATTTTTCTCTAAGCATAACTAGCTTATTATAAAGCGATAATATATCAATATTAATCAAAATCAATAATAAAAAAGCGATAATAAGCTAATTAAGCAAGAAAAGCTGCGTGATCGAAAAGGGAATTCCCCGGTTAACAGGTTAATAAACTCTACGATTTTTTTTCGAATAACAAATCTTGTTTCGGCGACTCTTATCGGTTGTATACGCGTGTTAGTTGATTCGTGAGGTCCGCTTCGTCTCGCTACGTCGAGGACCCTTGAATCGGAAGTTCGAATACGCGAGGAGAAGCCGGCGAAGTCTCGGCTGCTCCTCGATATTTCTCCCGATATCGAAATTCGAGGGATGCAAATGGAAAGTGGCCGCAGTGGCGCGGAAGACTTCGAGCAGAAGCGGCGGTCCTCTTTAAACGCGTTGATCGATACCGCGCCGCTTCTAATTTACAAGCGCGAGCTACGTGAAAAAGAAAAAAAAAAAAAAAGATAAAAAAGAAAAACCCGAACGCACGGCGTATAAAACTATTGACCTCCTTCCCTCGGTACTCGGCTATCTAAGATTTGCGTGCTGCATCTATTAAGAAGGCACGTGACTCCGCAAGATAACGATCTTGATGACTAAAGTACGCCGGCCTGACGACTCGACGGAGCAAGTTTTTAATCCGCGAGTCACCGACAGCTCGAAAACCGCCGCGAGAATCTTCTCTTTCGAACGCGAGCACGTCCAAACGACGAGGAGATTTTTCGAGGCTAATTTTGACTGCGTTTTTGGGCCAGAAGATTTCGAAAGAAATTCGCGAAACTCCTCTCGAGATCGGCGATGCGATTTCACTCGGCCATTCGACGAATCCTCGTGGTAAGAAACTTTCGTACGATCGCGATCGGATTTTCGATTTTTATCACTGGAAGGGAAATTTTTACGCGAGTATTCGAAGTATAATACGTGCGTTGGAAGTCACGTTTGTGTGATAATTGAACGAGGGAACAAAATAATATCGTTAATTGGGCTTCAAAAGCAGTTCGAGCGTCGCAAACTTTCGAGTGGAACTTTGGCACGCTACGAAGTTGGAGCTCCTTTAGTTTCTCGAATCGATAGAATCGAGGAATCATTCGATGGTAAAAAGGAAAGGAAGGCATTCTTTCTTTATCCGTTTGTCGCGTGACTATTTTTTTTTTTTAATTCTTTCAAAGGACTCTCCAATATGACGTACGACTGAGTCTCTCTTGCGAAAGAAAATCGAATTAATTCTTTGCCTTACGATGATGAAATGGATTCGTTCGTGCAGCGTATCACGGCCAAATATCCGGCGCGTTAGTTACAATTACGTAACGATACATACGCGAAGGAAAAAATACTTAACAGTGAGAAGATTAGCTGCTGGACCTTGACAAATATAATTTATGCGCGAATGTAGATTCAAGATTAATAATACAAAGGTGCGATAGAATCGAGCCTGCCTCAACGAGCCATTTTTTCGTTTCACGTTTCGCGTTACGTCGATGCGCATTTACGTATCCGTGTTTGTTTTTTTCGATTATTATCACGTTGTTCTTGATAAATGTTTTCGTTGCGATGATGTTAGTTTCAAAGTTTTCGACCACTGTACGAACCTTGATTAGCTTTTAGAAGCAAAATCAGCAGAAAATTCAACAGTTTTGTGAGCGCGATTTCGGACAGAAATCCAAGTCCGCTCAAAATCCAGCTTCCTCCGTGCGAAAGAAGGTGTTCGATCTGAGTGGCGACGAATTAAATTAATGGGCAAGTCGGCGATGATCTCCGTAGTTCCCACTAATCTCGATACCAGATTCCTTAGCCCATGTGCATCATGACTCTACTTAACCCTTTCGTTAATACGGGTGACTATAATCACTCGCCAAAAGATGCCACCCATTCAGGACGGATGACTATAATCATTCGCCACAAGAAGCTACACGTAGAAGACGGGTGACTATAATCGCTCGACAGAAGATGCCACCCATACACGACTGATGACTGTAATCATTCGCCACAAAATGCCACACAAAGACGACGGATGACTGTAATCTCTCGCCACGAGATGCCAGACATAGAAGGCGCGTGACTATAATCGCTCGACAGAAGATGCCACCCATACACGACGGATCACTATAATCAGTCGCCACAATATGGCACTAATTGTATATGTGACGTATATACGATATATTATAGTCACTTGTCACAACATGGCACCCTTATACGGATGACTATAATCACCGATCACAAAAATGGAAATGGAAAAGTTTGCATTAATAGGTTATCGCGCGATATTACGTTACGATTATAATTACTATTTTTATTTTCCAGACAAGATTGACGAAACAGTCGTACTTTTTATGCTAGCTGAAATCATTTGCAATGAATGAAGGTGGAGTGAAATTGTAATACAAAATACACACTTCGTAGGCGTACATCTTTTATCGACACTCTGGCTGTAGTCACCCGGTACAAGATGCACGATGGGTGACTATAACGAATTAACCGAACCAAAGCGAAGAAATTCCATTATTTTAATTCTTCGCTATATGGAGATATTATCTAGTTACCAAACGAATTAAATTGGTGGCACGCGCCGGCGTGAACGTGTTAAACGTAATCATCTCGAAGAAGCAGAGCTCGAACGAACACTCCTCCACCGAATACTGCGAGTTAAAGGTAACTAACGATGCTGGTATTTATCGCACGAGCCGGAGAGATCTCGATGTGCAGACCGTCGTAGAGAAAAGGAAGAAGCGAAACTCGTAGAAATTTTCACAACGAACAATGGAACTCGAAATAACAAAATTTTCCTCTCAACTTTAACGAATGAAAGGAAAGAGGAACGAAAAAAAAAAACCCGAACAATTCAAGCGAGAACTATCGCGCGTTATTTCAGATTCTCAAAACGCTTGGATACTTTAGTCGGAAATTATTTAAACGCGAAACAATGCAATGGCAAATGCCTTTAATATCGGCAAATTGTTAACGCGATAAATTGATAATAAATCGACGAACGATCATTGGAAGCTCGCAGTCGATAAAAGCGAGATTACAAGGGTATACATAGGTAAAGTCATAAAGATCGGCATCGAGGATTCGACGGGTCGGGCGCTGACCAGGAGGCCACGGATCATCGTGGAAATTCAAATGGAACGACCCGTTCGCATTCGAACGTGAAATCCAAAGATTTGTCCGCGGGAGATAAACGTTTTCGCATTACCTCATCGAATATTCTATTCGCCGGAAAGCCAATATTCCTCGATCCCCCTCGGAAGTGGGTATACCTTCGCTAGAAGTACGATTTATTTCGCGATTTGGACGCTTGTCTGAGCGCGTTCTAACGGTGTAAGCTCGATAGAACGAGAGAGAGAGATAGAGAATGGCGCGAAGCTAAAGGAGAGAAACTCGGAACCGCTCCGAACTATCCTTAATATTCCGTTCCGGGCGTATTTGGTTCCGCCAAACTCGACTCGGGATTTAAATCGATTCCGAAATCGACGACGAGGAAGCTTGTAATCGCGGGCCCCTTGCTCTCAAGATCTACGATCAAAGGAATTGGCGAGGTGCTACCGGAGCAAATTAAGCGTCTCTTCTTCTACGCGAGAAGTCGCAAATTACCCGGAAAGAGAAAGAGAGAGAGGGAGATACAGGAAAGAGATCAGAGAGCCTTCCTCTTATTGCTGTTTTCTCTCCCTCCTCGACTTCCTCCCACCCTTAAAATTATTTTCGGCATCTGTTTCTCGCGATGCTCGTTTACGTTAGAGGGTAGTCACGTATTTAATCTCGTAGATCTTTATCTTCTTTTCGTCGTCACCGTTAAATCGAGAAATTTTAATCCTTCCCACGGGCCGTGCTACGTAGGAAAGGGCGCGTTCTCTCGGCATACCACGGATTCCACGTCGCGAGCTCGCGAGCTCTCGAGATTTCTCGAAGATTGCTCTCATACGCGATTTGTAAAATAGCGTTGGTCGACGCTTAACCCATTTGCATCGCATGGAAGAGTGGAAAATTTGTTTTTATCGCCAAAATTCTTTTTGGTTGCATTTAAATGAAAATCTTTTAAAATATTTTAAAAAAAGCGATTTTGCATAAATAAAGAATTTTATGGATCATGAATACATCATGGTTTAATAATCGTGATAGAAATGGGATCTAATCATCTTGCACAACATGATAATGTTTGAAATGTTCAACGCACAATGCCACGTGGCAATTATCACATTGGTAAAATGTATCTTTTCCCTTTTATGCTAATAAACAAACTACGCAACGTTTGCGAGCATATATGTAACGACGTATTGCAATCGATGCAACTCCGTTTAAAATGCATTGGAAAATTGCATCGAAATAAATAAACAATTACGTTAAGTTCATAATATTGAATTTTTGCTTTATAAGTAATGTCTTTAACGTTCGCATAAAATGAAATAAATCCTACTTTCCTTAAATTAACATACGTTAAATTTTCATTACATACATTTTTGACTAGGGGACAATTTTTTATACAAACGAACTACATTCAAGTGTGATCCACCGGTGGTACATGTCGCATGATAGGACAGCTCTTTGGTCGAAAGTAGAGTGAGAAACGAAGGAAGGAAGGACTCTTTACCGTAGCAAACTACTCGCGAAAATTATGAAGGCAAAGTCTACCGAGAGAGGAGAAAATTAAACCTCCATTTAATCCTCGAACGATGGATCAAGCTACGACAAGATCTATAAAATCTTACGAACGATCGACTTTCTGCGAATCATCCTTTCGAGACGTCTGATCGTCGCTCTTCGTTCGCTCAGATTTCCGCTCTTTTCTAAAAGCTCGCCGATGTCTACCTCCTAAAAGTTACGAGCTGAAAATGGTAGCACGCTCTTCCTTCCAGTCGCTCCCTCTTTTCTTTTTCTTTCCCTAACAGTTGCATTAAATCATTGTTCCTCGAACTGAAAGTTTTTCATGAGTTCTGACGGGATTCCAGAAGATTTCCACTAGTTCTTTCATTCCGTCCTTGTTCCATCGGCGTTCGTCTTTTTTTTTTTTTTTTTTTTTTTTC